>JAJHZJ010000009.1:3302500-3760000 GCA_023548195.1 Bettongia penicillata ogilbyi | reverse complement strand
CAGTTATCTATATTTCTTAATATGCTAAAAACTATTTTTCCTCAATGAAAATGACATACAATGGATCTCATGTAGCAAGTTATAAACTTCAAGTTATATCACCAACAGAGGGTCTCTCTTAAAAAAAAAAAAACTTGTAATTTTTTTTCAATTATCAAGAATTTCCACTTCTGTCTCCTACTAAAAAAAGAAAAAAAAACCCTTTCAAGTAAATATATATAGTTAAACAAGACAAATTCTCATCCTGGTAAAGTGCCATATTTATTGTCAATTTTCTAGTATAATAGAAGCTGTGGGAAGAAGAAGGCTGACCCTTACTGCTACCCACCCCTACCTCTTCTGCCATGGCATTTGGTCATAGAGCTCAGTCTTGCAATCCACAGGCCAGGAGTTGTAGGTTGCCCAATCTGCTTGAGACTTTGCCAGTTGAGGACCACTGGGAACCTGGGTACAAGGAGAAGTAGTAAGCTAAGGCTTTAGACAGCCTGAGGTTGCACTCAATTATTTCTTAGCCATTTAGCATGAATACAATTGTGCTAGCTTTTTATTAGGCCTTTATCTTTTTTTAAATGTGTCACTGAAGGCAATTTTGAGTATTGTACCCCTGACCCTATTTCCTCATAAGCCCCATGGCTTTTAATTGCATGATTTTAATTAATTCAGTGTTCTTGGGAAACACATATATCAGGTTCTAGCAGAACTGTGTAAATTATACTGCTGGTTCTGCTCATTTCACCCTGAATCAGTTCACACAAGTCTTCCCTTCTAAGACCATCTCATTCATAATTTCTTTTTTTTATTTAACTTTTTACATTCATTTTCACAAAATTTGGGGTTCCAAATTTTCTCCCCATTTATCCTCTCCTGCCACCCCAGTACACAGAGCAATCTAATTTTCCCTATCTCCAATCTGCCCTCTCTTCTATCATCCCTCCCTTCTCTTGTCCCCATCTTCTCTTTTGTCCTGTAGCGCCAGATGACTTTCTATTCCCCATTACCTGTATTTCTCATTTCCTAGTAGCAACAACAATACTCAACAGTTGTTCCTAAAACTTTGAGTTCCAAATTCTCCCCATCCCTCCCTCCCCACCCATTCCCTTTAGGAAGGCAGGCAATTCAATATAGGCCCTATCTGTGTAGTTTTGCAAATGACTTCCATGGTAGTCGTGTTGTGTAAGACTAACTGGATTACCCTCCATCCTATCCTGCCCCTCATTGTTTCTATTCTGTCTTTTGATCCTGTCCCTCCCCAAGAGTGTTGACTTCAAATTGCTCCCTCCTCCCATTGCCCTCCCTTCCATCATCCCCCCCCCCTTGCTTATCTCCTTCTCCCCCACTTTCCTGTATTGTAAGATAGGTTTTCATACCAAAATGAATGTGCATTTTATTCCTTCCTTTAGTCGAATATGATGAGGGTAAACTTCTTGTTTTTTTCTCAGCTCTCCTCTTTTTCCCTCCACTAAAAATCTCCTGCTTGCCTCTTGAATGAGAGATAATTTACCCCATTCCATTTCACCCTCTTTCCTCCCACTACATTTCTCTCTCACCATTTACCTTAATTTCTTTTAAGATATGGTCCCATCCTATTCAATTCACTCTGTGCTCTCTGTCTCTGTATGTGCGTGCATGTGTGTATGTGTGTGTGCGTGCATGCATGTACGTGTGTGTGTGTATGTGTGTGTGTGGTCCCACCAACTACCCAGATACTGAAAAGTTTTAAGAGTTACAAATATTGTCTTTCCATGTAGGAATGTAAACAGTTCACCTTTGGTAAGTCCCTGATGACATCTCTTTGCTGTTTACTTTTTCATGCTTCTTCTCATTCTTGTGCTTGAAAGTCAAATTTTCTTTTCAGCGCTGGTCTTTTCATCAAGAATGATTGAAAGTCCTCTGTTTCATTGAAAGACCATATTTTCCCCCTGAAGTATTATACTCAGTTTTGCTGGGTAGGTGATTCTTGGTTTTAGTCCTAGTTCCTTTGACTTCTGGAATATTTGACGCCCTTTGATCCCTTAGTGTAGAAGCTGCTAGATCTTGAGTTATCCTGATTGTATTTCCACAATACTGGAATTGTTTCTTTCTAGCTGCTTGCAATATTTTCTCCCTGACATGGGAATTCTGGAATTTGGCCACAATGTTCCTAGGAGTTTCTCTTTTTGGATCTCTTTCAGGCGGTGATCGATGGATTCTTTCAATACTTATTTTGCCCTCTGGTTCTAGAATATCAGGGCAGTTTTCCTCGATAATTTCATGCAAGATAATTTCTTATAGCATAATAGTATTCAGTTAAAATACTATAAGAGGTATGTGGGATATTCAGGGAGGACTAGCATCTCTGGTGTGAGGGTTTGCTGAGGTCTTTTCAGGGCTTCTCATCCATCTTTGGGGTTCACCTCCATCCATCTCTCACTTGTGGCTCCAAGAAGCTATAGCATTCCCAGTGGCCATACCCTGGTAAAACTTTCTTGACAGATGAGATAAACCAGGGTAATCTATAGGCTTCAGACCTGTCCATGAATTAGGGGGATGTTTACCCCAAACATGTGAAGACTTCCCCTGGTAGAGTGGGCAGATGAGAACAATTTTTTCCAATGTCCGTGAAGGTAGCTGAAGCAGGCATTGTAGAGCACTTGGTCAGACATCGAAGACACTAAGATCCTTCATTACATTACTGGTTGTCTTGATTTTTGCTTTCCATTGGACTTCAATGACTCTGGAAGAGACAGTAAGGTTAATGAATTTGTGCAGCTCTACCTCATTTAAATCCATTTCACTCACAAATCAAGATATCACCCCATGATGTCATGGGACTCTTCAAAAATGAAGGTGAAACAACAAACAACATTTAATTGTATATGATTATAATATCTGAATTTGTCTAGCCATTTCCCCATTTCTCTGATATCTCCTTATTGTCCAGTTTTTTTTGGCACTATAAAAAAAAGATGCTATGAATACTTTTGCATATATATGGGATTATTTTCCTCTTTTTTTTGACTTCTTGGTAGTGGTATTGTTAAGTCAAAGTTATGCATGGTTTAGTAACTTTGAGGTTGTCAGTCAGCACTGAGATTATGAAGAAAGACAAAACCAAGTCCCAGCCCTTGAGAAGCTAATGGAGGTGGTGGGGGGAGGTGGGGAGAGGTGCTTTTCTCATTAGTAAAGAATGAATATAACATAGGCAGGAAAGGGGGATGAGTTTGTTCATGATGAAGTTTTTGAATAGCCATTTTGATTGGTACTACACTGCTCTAAAACAAAAAGTGATCTATTCATCTGGATTTTATTCACCAGTCCTTCTTTCCACCATTTAACTTTCTTACTTCAAGGAAGCATTCAGTAGTAACATCAGCAGGAAGAGGCTTAACCTCTTAGGATGGGGCTATAACATTTCAACTTTTGTTCTACAAATTGTTTAATCAGAATTCATGAAGAATGCAGCAAGAGGCTTAAATGTCTTGTATAAATAATGAAGATCAAGGGAATGAACACGCCCTGCTAAGCTAGGTGCCTCAGGTGATCCCTGCTGTCTGCTACAATCTTTGACACTTGATATCCTGTGAATGAAGGCAGAAATGAAGTGTCACTCAGAAGATTGATTCTGAAGGAAGGGTTGAGCCATACTATGTCCTGAGAAGGAAATATAGAAGTGAAGTAGACGCTTACTCGGAATAGTTAGATAAGTATGACAACAGCAATAAACTTGACCTGTGATACTTATAGCAAGATTTAAATTCTGGACCAATATTTCAACAATGATATACAGAGTCCTCCCAATAACAGTCCATCTGTATTTTCAACTCTAAAAAAAGGCCTTGAATAATAGAGTAAGCACTTCCCAAGACATAGCAATTAATTAATCCACTAGTCAACAAACATTTTTTGAGTTCTTTCTTTTGAGTGCTATTTGCTGTGAGGGTTACTGAAAGATTTTATTTCATTCTTTTCAACAAACATGCATAATGTACCTACTAAGTACAAGGCAGCATGGGGTAGTGGCTAAAGAGATGAGCTTAGAATTAGGAAAGCCTGGGTTCTGATCCATCGTCTAACTGCTAAGGATCGTGTAAGCTTGGGAAAGCTAGTTAACCTAACTTTCTGACCTCTAAGATGTTAAGTTTTAGGTCGTTTGCTTCAATCTGCCTTGACAGAGGGAGTTAACTTACCAGCTTAAATCGATGAAATGGGTTCTAAGGGAACAAAGACAAAAACTGAGATTTTTCCTCAAGGTTTTTACATTATGTGTAGAGGTAGGGACCCATTTGAGTTCTCTCCCCAAACCCCTCAAAAAACCTGTAAAAAATGACTCGACAAATTCTAGAGCAGCAGAAGGCACAAAAGGATGGACTGAAGCAAATTTCCAGCCCAACACAATATGGAAGACTGACAGGAAGGGGCTATCTGTTATCCCAATACACTGGATTGGGAATGGAACGCAGTTCGGCATGAACACAGACAGAGCTGGAGAAGGCCTTAGGGGACTGAATTGCTGGTGGCTGCTTTGGTTTCCAGACTTCTCAACTGACAAATGCCAAAGATAGTTCTGAAGGTTAGTGGGAAGGGTTCTTCACCTGACTGAGAGGGGAATGTGCTCAGGTCCTAGCCCTAGCCCCAGGGCAATAGCAGCTAATACCGAAGCAGAGGCTACTTCTGAGCCCTACACTTAACAAAGAGTTCAAAAGTCAAATAAGGTTGGAAAAATAGGTAAATGATGGAAAAAGAAGCAAGAGACGAATGAAAAAGTGAACAGGAAAGAGAAACCATATTAAAGTTGAACTGTTTACATTCCTTCATGGAAGGACAATATTTTTAACTCACGAGACCTTTCTCAGTATCAAGACAGTTAAAATATGTATGTATGTATGTATATATATATATACATATATATGCATATATCTGTATGTGTATGTATATGTATGGAGACAGAAACAGAGGGCACAGAATGAGCTGAATATGAAGGGATGATATCTAAAAAAGAAAATTAAGTGTTGAGAGAAATGTACTAGGAGAAAGAGAAAAGGAGATATAGAATGTAGTAAATCATCTCACATAAAAGAGGCAAGAAAGAGTTTTTACAGTGGAGGGGAAAACGACAGAGAATAAGTTAGTTTTCCTTTCATCAGATTTCACTTCAGGAGACAATAACACACACACACTTAGTTGAGTATGGAAGTTTATCTTACACTACAGGAAAGCATGGGGGAAGGGGATAAGAGATAGGGGATAATAGAACGGATGGCAGATTGGGGGAAAGGGTAATTGGAGGCAAACACTTTTGTAGAGGGATAGGTCAAAGGAGAGAATAGAATAAATTGAGGGTGGGACAGGATAGAGGGAAATAAAGTTACACTTTCACAACATGGATGTCATGGAAGTGTTTTGCCTGACTACACATGTATAACCTATATCAAATTGCTTGCCTTCTTAATGAGGGTGAATGGGGAGGGTAGAAGGGAGAAAATGTGAAACTGAAAACTTTAGAAATGAATGTGAAAAATTGTTTTTACATGAAACTAGGAAATAAAATATATAGGCAATGGGGTATAGAAATCTATCTTGCCCTATAGGAAAACAGAAGGGAAGCAAATGGGGTGGGGGTTAAAGAAGGGGAGGCATATTGGAGGAATGGGTTATCAGAATACACACTGTCCTGGGGTGGAGGGAGGGGGAAGACAGGGAGAAAATTTGAAATTCAAAATTTTGTGGAAGTGAATGTTGAAAACTGAAAATAAATAAATTAAAGAAAGAAAGAATTCGAGGACTGTGGAACTATAATCAACATAACACAGGATTTAGCAGCTTTTATGTCAAGGGATTGAAGAGCTTGGAATATGATATTCCATAGGTCAAAGGAGATAGGATTAAAACCAAGAATCACCTACTCAGCAAAACTAAGTATAATATTTCAGGGGAAAAATGGAATTTCAATGAAATTGAGGACTTTCAAGCATTCTTGTTGAAAAGATCAGAGTTGAATAGAAAATCTGACTTTCAAATATAAGAATCAAGAGAAACATGAAAAGGTAAAAAGGAAAGAGAAGCCTTAAGGAACTCATTGAAGTTGAACAGTTTAAGCAAGAGATAGAAAGAAAAATTCCATTTAAAGCTACGATAGACACTGTAAAATATCTGGGAGTCTACCTGTCAAAACAAATCCAGGGACTATATGAAAACAATTACAAAACACTTTTCACACAAATGAAGTCAGATCTAAGTAAGTGGAAAAGCTACAGCTGCTTGTGGGTAGGCTGAGCTAATATAATAAAAAAATGACAATCCTAAATTAATTAATTAATTAATTAAATCTAAATTAATTTACTTATTCAGTGCCATACCAATCAAACTGCCAGATAATTATTTTCTAGAGCTAGAAAAAATAGTATCAATATTCAATAGTATCAAATCTGGAAGAAGAAAAGGTCCAGAATATCAAGGGAACTAATGAAAAAAAAAATACTAGGGAAGATGGCCTAGCCCTACCAGAGATCAAATTGTATTATGAAGCAGTAATCAACAAAACCAGTTGGGCACTGGCTAAGAAATAGAAGGGTAAACCAGTGGAATAGGTTAGGTATTCAAGACAGAGTAGTCAATGAATATAGTAATCTACTGTTTGATAAACCCAAGGACATCAGCTTCTGGGATAAGAACTCACTGTCTGACAAAAATTGTTGGGAAACTGGATAACAGTGTAGCAGAAATTGGACATAGAACAATGTCTGACACTGTACACAAGAATAAAGTCCAAATAGATACATGATGTAGGCATAAAGACTGATACTATAAACAAATTAGGGGAGCAAGGAACAGTGTATTTGTCAGATTTATGGAGAATGGAGAAATTTTTGACTGAACAAGAGATAGAAAACATTATGAAGTCCAAATGGATAATTTTGATTACATTAAATTGAAAAGTTTTTGCACAGACACACCCAATGTAACCAAGATTAGGAGGGAAGCAAAAAATTGAGAAAGAATTTTTACAACTAGTGTCTGTGATAAAGGTCTCATTTCTAAAATATATAGAGAACTGAATCAAATTTACAAGAATACAAGTCATTCCCCAACTGATAAAAGGTCAAAGGATATGAGCAGGTACCTTTCAGCAGAAGAAATTAAAGCTACCTATAGTCATATGAAAAAATACTCTAAATCACTATTGGTTAGAGAGATGCAAATCAAAACAATTCTGAGGTACCACATCACACCTATCAGATTGGCTAACATGACAAAACAGGAAGATGATAAATGTTGGAAAAGATGTGGGAGAGTGGGAACACTAATTCATTGTTGGTGGAGCTGTGAACTGATCCAAGTATTCTGGAGAGCAATTTGGAACTATTCCCAAAGGGCTACAAAAATGTGCACATCCTTTGACCCAGTAATATTGTTTCTAGCAATGTATCCCAAAGAGATCATAAAAATGGGAAAGGCTCCCACATGTACATAAATATTTATAGCAACCCTCTTTCTGGTGGCCAGAAATGGAAATCAAGGGGATGTCCATCAATTGGGGAATGGCTGAACAAGTTGTGGTATATGAATGTAATGTAATACTATTGTTCTATGAGATATGATGAGCAGGAAGACTTCAGAGAGGCCCAGAAAGACTTGTATGAACTGATGCTGCATGAAAGGAGCAGAACCAGGAGAAATTTTACACAGCAACAGCCCCAACGTGTGAGGAATTTTTCTGATAGACTTAGTCCTTCACTGTAATGCGAGGACCTAAAAAATTCCCAATGGACTCTTGAGGCAGAATGCCTTTCACATTCAGAGAAAGAACTATGGAATTGGATCACAGAATGAAGCAGATCATTTTCTCTTATGTTTTGTTTTGTTTTATGTTTTCTCCCATTCATTTTCATTCTTCTATGCAACATGACTAAGGTGAAAATGTGTTTAATAAGAACGTATGTGTAGAAACTATATAAGATTGTATGCTGTCTTGGGGAGGGAGGAGGAGGGAGGGGGAAATATCTGATATATAGAAGTGATTGTAGAAAACTGAAAACAAATAAAATTATTTAAAAAAAATGTTGAACTGTTTACATTCCTAGATGGAAAGATGTTATTTGTAACTCATGAGATATTTTCAGTATTAAGATAGAGAAAATTTCTTTTTCCTTCCCTCCTTCCTTTCTTTCTTCTTGTCTCCCCTAAAACCTTAGATTCAGTGCGCTCTGAAGTCTGTGGATTAACCAACAATGGGTCCCTGCCCAACCTCCACTCAATGGCTGTTTTGGGACCCTCCTGGCTTTGAGTGAATGACAATAGTAACAGTTTCTGTTCAGAACAACAACCCTGAGACTCCTGCCCCTCCCAGAATGATTTCTCTATTTTTTTTTTCATTTCTATTAAAGGGGCCATCCTCCTGACTACTTTTTAAAGAGGCATATTCATTGAATGGGCATTACCTCACTTTAAGTGAGTATCTGAAAAGGCCTTAGTCTAAAAGGCCAAGGTGTCCCATTGCATCCTGGGCCATCTCAAGTCATCCTGATGAATATCTGGTCACTGGATTCAGATGACTCTGGAGAAGAAAGTGAGGCTGGTGACCTGCACAGCCCTCCTTCCCTCAAAGCAAAGTCAAGTGCAAGTCATATCATCATTTCTCTGATGTTGTGGTCCTCTTCTAAAATGGACGGAGACAACAAGTTGGGAATATATATATATTTTATATGTAGGTGTGTGGATATGTATGTATGTGTATATTATGTATGTGTAGGTATGTATATGTACATATGCACATATGTATTTGTGTAAGTGTACACATATAAGTGTAGACATGTATACGTACATGGGTGTATGTGTGTGTGCGTATATATAGATATATACGTACATACACATAGACAGAAGACACAGGGTGAGCTGAATATGAAAATAAAATTTACTGTTGCGTGGAATGTACTAGGAGTAGATGGAGGGAGAGGTATAATGAAGGAAATCATCTCACATAAAGGAGGCAAGAAAGAGCTTTTACAATGGGGAAGAGGGGGAAGATGAGAGGAAATAATTGAGTCTTACTCTCATGGGATTGGGCTTAAGGAGGGAATAACATACATTCAATTGGATATGGAAATCCATTTTACCCTGCAGGAAGGTAGGGAAGAAGGGGATAGGAGAGGGAAAATAATAGAAGGGACAGTGAAATGGGGAAAGAGATAATCAGAAGAAAACAGTGTGGGAGAACAGGTCAAGGGAGAGAAAGGAATAAATGGAGGGCAGGATAGAAGAGAGGGAACTGTGGTTAGTCTTTCACAACGTAACTATTACGGAAGTGTTTTGCATGGTTAACCATGTATGACTTATATTGAAGTGCTTGTTTTGTCAATGAGGGTGAGTAGGGAAGAAGGAAGGGAGGGGATATGGAACTCAAAGCTTAATAATGAAGGTCAAAAATTGTTTTAGCATGAAAATGGAAAATAAGATATACAGGCAATGGGGTATAGAAATCTATTTTACCCTGCAGGAAAATAGAGTGGACATGGATGGAAGAAGGGAGGACAGACTGAAGGAAGGGGTGGATGGGGTGCATGCTGTCCTGGAATGGGGGGAGGGGAGAGATGGGGAGAAAATTTTGAATTCAAATTCTTGTGAAAGTGCAAGTTAAGAACTGAAAAATAAATAAATTATATATTTAAAAAAGATTTCTGTTTGGGGCATAACTGAATTTGACATATTT
The DNA here is from genome assembly GCA_023548195.1 of Bettongia penicillata ogilbyi. NCBI lineage: Eukaryota > Metazoa > Chordata > Mammalia > Diprotodontia > Potoroidae > Bettongia > Bettongia penicillata. The sequence goes on along the minus strand of JAJHZJ010000009.1, from coordinate 3,750,315 downwards.
GAGAATCATCAGTAGTTTCTTTCCTCTGTTATATTTAGGTGGCTACTGCCCATTCCCACAACCACTACATCAGAGCTGGAAAAGGTTGGATTGAAGTGTGCATAAACAACGATGATTATAAAAAGGGAAAACAGGTTCTTGAGGAGGAAGACTGGTTCATTATCATTTCACCAATTCTGCTGATTTCATACTTTCTAATTTCCTTGCATGTCTCCGATGCAACTCCCAGATTTCTATCCCCACTTCATCCTTTAGATTTTTCTTATCAAACTTATTCCTCATCTTTGCTTAGATCTAAATTTGGAATATATAAACTTCTCTCCAGATGTAGAATTTTCCCTCACACCTGTTGATTGCTTCAATTTTCCAGTATATCAAGGGCCGGTATTTGGAAATCTGACAATCTGTCCCCTATTTCTACAGTTAGTAAATTTTGTCATCAATGTAGTATAATTCATATCTGCTCTGCAGATATACTGTCTTCTCAGCTCTTGGTGTCCTCTCTCACAAACAGAGTTAGCCGTAAGTGTAGACAGAATGGATGCAGTATGTTTTGTGGAAGGGCACTAACAAAACTCTCCTTCTCCTAAAATAGTCTCTTCACAAATGTCTGAAATGCCATCATTAATTAGTCACTTACTGGGATTGAGCATTGCATTCAACTCAGCACCTACTTATTAAACACCTACTATATGTAAGGCACTGGAAATACAAAAACAAAAATGAACTTTCCCTGTTCTCAGTAAACTTACATTATCTTGGGAGAATATAGCATGTATACTAATAAATAAGTTCAAGATAATTTCAAGGAGATGACACTAACAACTGGAGACAAAGGGGAGAATCATGCAAGGTCTTGTGTAGGAAGTGGCACCTGGGTTGTGCTTTGGATGTGAAGAGACTGTTTTCTAGCCTTGGAAGAGCCCCATCTGAGCAAAGACATGGAGTAAGGTGATAGAATATTGTGTACAATGCATGGTTTAATTAGAAAAAAAGAGTACACAAAGGGGAGTAATATGACAAGAGACTGGAAAAATATTTTGAGAGCTTTAAGTGTTATGCCAAAGATTCTGCTTTTTATCCTAAAGACAAGTGGGGGCCACTGAAGATTTTTGAGTAGAGTAATGAAAGGATTAAATCTGCGACAGAGCCATGAGGGAAAGGATTAGAGAAGTGAGAGGATAGAAGCAGGGAGACCAGTTCAATTCCCTCTGAGGAAGGGTTTGCATTGTCACTAATATCTCAGTATGAATAAATTTAATCATTCACAGTATTTTTCTCTCTGTTGGGAGGATTTGGAAACATGAGAAAAGGGAAAATGTGTGGGTAGGATAGAAGTAAGTGGATGCTAAAAGGGATAGAGAGGGAGAGAGCAGGATACAGTGGAAAGAATGTTGGATTTGGAGTCAGAAGGTCTGGCTTTGATTACAAACTTTGCTACTCATTGCCGTGTGATATAGACTAGCCATTTAACCCTTCTAGGACTCAGTTTTTTCATCTATCAAATAAGGGGATTGCATTAGATGGCCTTTGAAATCCCTCCTAGCTCAAAAGTCTGTGATTCAGTAAAGGAGCTAGACTAGGTGATTGCTAAGTTCCTTCCAACTCCAAATCTGATCTTTTTATGGTGAAGCGAAGGAAGGTGTAGGTCTGAATGCTAGCATAGAGCAACAGCTATTCAGGAGGGCAAATCTGCCTGGGTGTTAAGTCCCAGAGATGAATCTTGACAGATTCCACTTGAACCTAGGGGAAAATAACTAGATAAAGGTGTAATGAAGATCAGTCTTGGTGTTTCTTTCAAAAGGTTGAAAATGGCACATAGAGCACAGTGTGTGGGAGTGTATGGAAGCAAAGGCCAGATAAAATTTGTAGGAATGGAACAGTAGTGTAATCTTTGAGGTTTGGTCCTACTTTGAGCCTTCCATGTGCGCGTGTGTGCGTGTGTGTGTATGTGTGTGTGTATGTGTGTGTATGTGAGTGTGTGGGTAGCCAGTCACCCCCACCCTCAAACAGGTGACTAGGGAGGCATCACGGTATAATGGAAAAAGGATTGCTTTTAGAGTCCAAAGATCTGGGTTTGAATTCTGATTCTGATATTTACTACTTATGACTTTGGGAAAATCACTTAATCTTTCTGGGTCTCTGTTTCCATATTTGCAAGATAAAATGCTTGGACTAGATGGCCTCTAAACCCCTCCCAGCTCTAAATCTGTGATTTATGAGTGCAGTTTCCAAGATATCTCTGTGATTCCATGGTCAAGGGATTGTTCTGTTCCAGTGTTTGGAACATGATACATATCAGAGACAGTGGGTGGTGGCGGTGGTAGTGGTGGTGGTGGTTCAGAGAGGATGAGCTCTGTCTCAAAGTCAGCCTACGATTGGTGTATTGAATTCCACCACCCCAAATTCACTCCCTTGGTAGTGCTGCAGACTCCAGGATGTGACACTGAAACCAAACAAAATCTTAATTTTGTTGCCAATAATACTCACACAAAATAAAATACCTTTCCTGCTCCATTTGCCTTAAAGATGTCAGATACCATCAGATGGGAGGGGATGTTATTAGACCAAAGAGAAACCTGTGGAAACACCCTCCCCTTTATGGAGCAATTGACTGAAATAGCCAAGGTATGGGTATTTAATTTCTTTGGAAACAGGATTTCCTCTGATTTGATTTTCTTGTGTTTTATTTTCACTGCTTAAAACAGCTTCATGCTGTCTCAATTTGGGCTTGTTTTTCAAGGGATTTCTCTGGTATTTCGATTTTGGTCAGGAGTTGGCCAGGTTTCTGTTTAAAGTTTCCAGAATCAGCAGGAAGAATTCAAGAGATAGCTTGATTCCTGCCAACTCTTGGGAAGTTGACACCCAAAATATCTTTGCAAGGGACAAAATTGGCAGCAATCCTGGCTCTGGAACTCTGCTAATAAATTGATTTCAACCCCAGGCTCTAACTTGTACTGCCCTGACTTGAATCAAACATGAACCTGAAAATATATATAGGAATGAAAGTTGACGTAACAATCAGTCATTAGTTTTTTCCCCCAAAGAAGATTTATTTTCTTTCCTTCCCTTCTCTTTTTATTGATTAACATACACACACACACACAGACACACACACACACACAAACCCAACAATCTTGTAACAAACATTCATGGTCAAGAAAATGCAAAACAAATTCTCACATTGACCGTGTCCAAATATAGTGTCTCGGTCTGCACCTTTAGTCTAGCACTTCTCTATAGGGAAATGGGCAACATTCTGCATCATCAGTCCTGTGGAGTCATAGATGGCCTTTGCATGATGAGAGTACTTAAGTATTTCCAAGATATTTGTCTTTACAACTTAACTATAACATTTTAAGTGGATAATTCCATGGTCAATCTCCAACACTGGAAGTTTAATATATCTTTTTCCTGAGGTGGCACTGGGATGGATCTTAGGGTATTATTTTGAAACAGAAAACTTCAGACCCTCACTTCTAATGAATCAGCCTACAAACTGAACCCCTACTCTGCAAAAAGCACTGTGTCAAGCACCTAGGAGGATTCAAAGTAGTATAACACACATTATTTGCTCTCAATGGACCACTCCCGCATTGTGGCCACTGCCTGGAATAGTAGCGAGATTTACAGAGATTGTATGCATAGGCTTTGACCGGAGAGTAGCTGGGGACTCAGGGACCTGAGCTCACTGAAGTAGGTAGCAGGAATGACTCAGGAGGTAGGACTCTAGATGAAAGCAACCATTTCCCTGATAGATGACAGGAAGCAAGAGATCTTGTTCTTAACTTCATTCTGGGCTCTGTTTTTCTTTGGCTAGGGACAAACCAAGTATATCTGCCTTTCCAAGATGATTGTATGATTGTGGAAAACAGGAAGACATTTTAGTTCTCCTTCCGTAAGATCCTTCTGTGAGCTATAGAAGCAAAGGCTGCATATGAGGCATTTTTATGACTTTATATATTCTCCTCCTAAGAGCTCCAGAGGAATTCTTAATTGGCCAAGGTCTTGCCATCCCCGAGGCTATTTGTAATTAGAGGTTAGAACTACTTGCCTTCTAGTTTAATGATATCTTGGTCCTCCAGTATCATAGTTTTCAGGATTTTATTTGCATATGTTCTACTAAAACCCTCCTATAATGCCTTATCATTGGATGGAGCCACTTAGTTGTTTCCACAGCTATGTGTAGAGCATAAACTTTCAAGGGTCTAATCATGTGTAAAGTATGGACTGGGCAATAAACTGTATGTCTATTGTCCAAACACTAATCTCACTAAGTTCAAAGATTAAGTTTGAGCACAGAATATTAGTTTCCTTCCTTCCTTTCTCCCTCTTTTCTTTCTTTCTCTTTTTCTTTCTCATTTTTCTTCTTTCTTCTTCCCTCCCTTCCTTCCTCCCTTCCTCTCTCCTTTCCTCCCTCTTTCCCTCTCTCCCTCCCTCCCTCTCTTCCTTCCTTCCTTCCTCCCTCCCTCCTTCCTTCCTCCCTCCCTCCTTCCTTCCTCCTTCCTTCCTTCCTCCCTTCCTTCCTTCCTTCCTTCCATAGAAATTCATTAAACTGTGGTGACATGGGAGAGAATTTTTGGAAGATGGCAGAGTAAGTCAGAAAATTCCAAGTTCTCAACGTTTTACCCCACAAAAGAGATAAAATAGTGCCTCAGGGAAAACATAGAGTGGTAAAAATAAATAAAAGTAGGGGCAGACCAGTGGCCCTCCTGGGACAATCAGAAATCTGAAAAAAATCCCAGGAGGAATTTTGGCTTTTGTGAAGGGTACACACCTCCAGATTAGGGACTCTTTAAACAAGTGGCAAGCCCTGGGGTTAGCTGGGTTGAGAGGTTACCTCAGCCCCAGTCACAGGAACTTTTACCTCTGGGACAATGATGGGAATTGGGAATCTGAGCTGGGCAAGATTGAGGGAACCTTTTTTGACAAGAAATGCCAGACCCAGCTGTGCTATGGAAACCATCAGAAATGAGAAGGAACCACCACACACACAATCAATACAGAAGCAATGGGGAGGGGATGCCACTGGCTGTGGACATCTACAGGAGGTCTTGGTTTCCATTCCAGATCAGAGGGGAGAACTGAAGTAGAATCTAAGGCCAGAGGCACCATCCCCCATACACTAGAACTAGAGATGATTACAAATGCTAAACTATTACATAAAAGTGGACAGACAAAGAAGAAAGAATCCAACCATAGAGAGTTACTATGGGAGTAGAGAAGATTAGGGTTCACCTTCACAGGAGGATACTAAAGCAAAGAAGCCCCCCTTTAACCTTCAAGAGTAAAGTCAAATGATTGTCTGCCCACAAAGAATTCATAGAAAAACTTAAAAGAGACTTTAAAAATTAAATGACAAATTAAGGAAAAAAAATAAGAACAATGCAAGAAAAAAGAAGTTTATGGAAAGAAAGTCAACAAATTACAAGAAGAGATCCAGAATCTTAAGAAAGAAAATGACTACTTGAAAATCAAAATTGGTCAAGGAGAGAACCAGAGATCAAAAAATAATAAAACAAAATATGAAGAATAAAAAAATTGAAGAGAATGTGAAAAATCTCAAGAGAAAACAAATGATCTGGAGAACAGATTAAGAAGAGAAAACATAAGAATAATTGCATTACCTGAAAGCTATGATAACAAAAAAGAATCTTGATACACTAATACAAGAAATAATTAAAGAAAATTGTCCTGAAATATTAGAACAAGAGGGGAAAATTTAAATAGGAAAAAAAAAACACTGGTCACTACCTGAAAGAGATCCTATGAGGAACACCCATAGGAATATTATAGTCAAATTCCAAAAACCCCAGCTCAAGGATAAAACATATGAGCAACAAGAAAAAAAATTTAAATATGGTAGAGCCACAATTAGAATCATGTAAGACCTAGCAGTGGTGACACTACAAGATCATAGGTCTTGGAACACTATATATCAAAGAGCAGAAGACTGGGCTTCTTGCCAAAAATATCATACCCAGCAAAGCTAGGCACAATTCTCAGTGAAGAAAATGAACGTTAATGAATTGTTACACTTTCAGGACTTTGTTGAAAAACAAAACAAAACAAAATCCTGAATTTAACAGAAAATTTAACACACAAGAGTCAAGAGAAACACAAGGTGCATACAAAAGACTAATTGCAAAGGACTCGATAAGGACAGACTGCTTACCTTTATGCATGTCAAATATAAGACATATGTCCAAGATAGTTGTTACTAACTGGGTAGCTCATAAGAAAGATTGGAATAGACCTGAGATGATATGTCTTTAAAAAGCAAAACTATTCAGGAAGAGCTAAAAAGAGTGGTTATCTCATACAAATGAGGTACAAGAGGAAGAACTGATACACAGGAATTAGATGGGGGAGGAAGGCTGTTAGTTCTGGAAACCACTTTCATTGAGAATGTATCCAAAAGGGAACAACCCATATACACCTAGAAGAGTATACAAGTCTTCTAAAATTAGAAAGAAGTAAAATACTAAGGGGAAAGGGAGGAGGAGAGGATAAGGGGAGGGATCTTTAGAGGAGAGGGTGAGGAAATAAGTGAAAGGGGGTATAGAAGGGTGTTTAGATTATTGGGAATGGAAGGATAAGAGAGGAATCCTGGGTGGGGGAAAGGGTAGGTTAAGTAATAGGAGGTCAAGGTAGTGGTTAAAAGTAAAGTAGATGATTCAGTAGGGATAGGAAATAAGGGACAAAGAAACATAAAAATGAAGATTGAAAGTATTTGTTAATATATGTATGTGTATATGTATATATGTATGTATATATCTATATATAAATACATCCTCATTTAATTGAAGCCTTCAGTGGGGCAGTGCAAAACAATAAAGTAAAAAGTGCATAGCAGAGAGCGCAACTTACAAGTGAAGAAAAGATGGACAGTTCCCAACATAATACATAGTATTTATTACATAGGCTTTCTTGAAATGGAAAATGTATTTTGAATTCTCTCACGTTTTGCTCTGCATAGGATGTGTTTTTTTCTTTTTCTTATTTTGTAGTTGTTTTAATATTTAAGTTTATAATATGTTTCTTTTTCTTTTCTTATTATGTATTTAAATTTTAGTATTTAAATCTAAAGCAAACAGCAACTGTTGTTACATGGAGAGGTTTTTGACCTGCATTTGTAGAAAACGGGATTAACCAGAGAGAAATTACATATCCTTGACGCATTCCCTGTGCTTAATGTAACTTCTCTCTGGATTTGATTGACAGGATGATGTTCACCAGATTCTTTCTAACTCAGACCACTTATTACTTTACGTACTGATGCTGAAAATCACACCTAACATACTCCTAGGATTTCATTCCTTGACACTAAGCTAATTCATAGGCTATACCCTCCCTAGGTTCAAAGGATACCCTTCAATTGTTGCTTTGCATCTGAGGTTAGTTTTGAAATTTATAGGGAAATAATGTCTCTACCTTTCATCTAGAAAGAATAGATTTTAAATGAATGCTGTTTGAAGTCTTGTATGTAATCATCTGTATAAAAACTTGTTGATAATTAACTTTACAGATTTTGCTTGTGGTGACAAGAATTCTTAAAACAGCAAAACAGCAATGGGAACATAGAAATATTGAGCTGATTCCTTTTTTTTTTTTTTTTTTTTTTTACAAAAACCCCAGTAATTCTGTAATATTAGTACTAAATAAATGTATTCATGAATAATGCAGAGAATGGTTGAATAACCATTTTTAAGATGTGAGTGTGCCAGCTTCTTCAGGCATTTAAAGTTGGCTTTGAAAGTAGCTCTGGAAGTTGTCTACAATGAAGGATAATCTACAGAACTATCACCCTAAATAGGCATTTTAATTCTGTGTTTCTTCCTCTCTTAAATGTGTTTTCTAGCAATTAGCCACAAGATTGTACTTTTAATATTACTGGTAACTTCAGTGGTGTGACTATTTTTCAGGAAGTCATATACAAGGAATGTTTCCAATAAATAGTTCTTTTCCAGTAAATCAATGTTAAAACATTTTTTGGACCAAATTTAACAAAAAGAAAAGAAAATCTAATACTTATTTTATCGTTACCTGTAAATAATTTGCTTTTAATATGTCTATTTCTATAGGTACACTTCAAATAATTACATAGGAAAATCAGAATTTACATACAAGATAAATGAGGTGGTCAATGTTTGCTTTACAAAAGAATTCTTCAATAATTGGCATATAACCAACTCACTTTGTACCTAAAGTATCATCTGATTTAGCTTCATTTCTAGGAAATTGTAAGGAATCCCAGGATTATTGACATACTGCTCCTATCCTATGACATAACTAAACTATTTTTACTCTAATTTAATGACTGAAGTCTAAATGACTTTAAGCATGAAAGAAAGCATGTTGGATTTGGAGTCTAGAACCTAGCTTGGACTAGTCACCTCAGTGACTTTGGATCAGGGACTTGATCTCTCTGGCTCTCAGGTTTCTCTGGGCCTAGCTGTCAAACTAGATGGCCTCTGAAGTCTCTTCCATCTCTAAATCTATCATCCTATGATCCTGTATTGTCAAATATGCACTACATACCTCAAGTTAATTCTCAATTATGAGACAGAAAATAAAATTTTTCCTTCTGTTTTTTTTCCAGAGGCAGTTTAATAGAGAGCCTCAGAATCAGGAAATTTTAGGTTTAAACCTTCAAGGCCTTCTATCTGACATGGGTTAGGTGTGTATCACTAGGCAAATCACTTAATCTCTCCATCTTGGGCAATTCTATAAAATTGTGTGTGGCATAAGATGTTACTGCTGGAGAGAATTTCCATACTGGGAGCTTCTTATACCAATGAAATCATAGGTCTTCTGTGATTAGCCCTTTTAACTTCTTCCTTTATACTCTCCTTGATTATCATGCAATGTAGATGACTGCTCAATCTCTATTTCCTTTCACCCAAGCTACAGTCCCATATTTTTAATATATTCTCTATTTGAAAGGTCTTGAAATATCTGAAAACCCTTCCCTCTCTCTCAGTGCTCAAGTTCAATCAGTTGCCAAGTCTTGTCAATTTTACTTTGCAAAAAACCAAGCAAACAACAAACCCTAATTTTAACCTAAAATATCAATGATGTCTGTCCCTTCTTCTCCCCTTACATTGTCAACATTCTCCTTCAGGTCTTCCTTAGCTCTCACCAGATTATGCCAAAGCCACCTAACTTATCTCTATGATTCTATTTTCTCTTTCCAACTTCTCTTTCACCTTACTGTCAATATAATTTTTCCTAATGTACAAATCTCATCAATTATTTCTCCAAAGCCATCAGTGACACTCCACTGCTTACCAGATAAAATATGAACTCTTTAAGTTCTACGATCTCCACATTCTGGTTCCAGACTCCAGGTGCACTGTTTTCTTCCTCATTTGCTATGTGTTATTGCCAAACTACAGCTGTTCTCCTGTCTCCATGCCTTTGAGTGCACCATCCCCATAAGTGGAATGGACTCCCTTGTGTCCAATGGTCCTTGTGGAAACTTTTCCCTTTCTTCATAGTCTAACTCTTTCAGGAAACCTGATTTCCCCAGCTATGTCATTTCTTCTACTTCAGATCTCCCATGCCTCTCTGACCTCACTTATGTATATACAATATTTTAACTTGGGTTATTGTTATTTGTACATGTCTTATTTCCTTTGCAAAGGATGCTTATAAATAGTAAGTACTTAAGAAATGTTTGCTGAATTAAACTGAATTGGGTGGCAGGAACTCAAGAAATGTGAGTTAACTTTTTAATAAAAGCCCTTTACCTGACAACATCTAGACTAAAAAATAAGACACTTCCATATTCAATTTAAGGGCCCAAGTTTTGCTTTTGGGAACTCTTCAGGTATTTATATTCTTTGTATATATCTTGAGAAAAAAAAGTTGAGATAAGGAAATTCTAAAGGTCCTGTAACAGTAAGGTCCAAGTCAAACAGTTACTCCTCCATCAAAGAGACCTGTGGAATTTATCTTGGGCACCAGGCTAAGCAGCCCTTTTTAAAGGCGGTAATTAACATTTCCAATCTTTGAACTATTTGCATTCAGTGACATTTATCACCATATAGTTTAGTCATAACAGATAAGTCAAAATGTTTCTGGTGACTATAGAAATAGTCACGTTATCTAAGGCTTAGTAACAAAGGTTATTTTCCACAAGCAAAAACAAGAGACCTTCTCTTGGCTTTATGACTGAACTCAAAGAAAAAATACTGATATGTGTGTGTCTAGATCAGGATCAGGGAACCTGCATGTTTGGATTCAGTTAATGCATCACACTTGAGGACCTAGAGGGCCACATGTGACCTTGAGGCTGCAAGTTTCCCACGCCTGTTCTAGACTGTTATTAGCCTTAAGGTTTAATTGGGAAAGGAAAATATTTAGATGTTACTGTGTCCCTTCCTCCCTCCCCATAACCCCACCACACACCACAAACAGTCCTTTCAGTTTTATAAAACTAATCACAAACTGGAGGTATTACCAGTTGCTGATACTTCAAATATTAATAGCAATGGAAAGTTAGGTTAGAAGCCTCAAGAGATTCGCAGATAAATAGAAAACTGCGGTATCATACTTGATAAAGAATCCTCAGGGTAGAAGAATCTGCCAATTTCTATGAAGATCATAGAGTAAACAAAGACCACTAAAGACAATACTTCCTTAAAGGGGGAATTATCACTCATTCAACAAGATTTTTGTTTCATTTTTACAAAACAAAAACAAAACCTGTCTGGTTATATAGTGAAGAAATTGTCCATGTAAAGAGCATTAGTTTCCCATCATGGAGTCATTTCATAATAATATAGAGTAATAGAATGTTAAGGCTAGAAAGGATCCCAGAGATCATCTGGTCTAACCATCTCATTTTACAGAATTGATTTAATTAAATAAATAATTTAAAAACTACTGTAAATAAGTCATTGAATGCCAAGACAAAATGGAAACAAACCCTTCAATCCAGAAGCTAGTCAGCTGGGGGTAGCGGTAGTAGTGAGAGGTGTAATAGTATAAACAGGAAAGTAAAAACAGGAAAGTAAAAAACAGGAGAGTACTTCAAGAAAAGAATTAGGGACTTAGGGAGCTCAGAAAAAGGCTTCATGTAGAAGGGATGGCATTTGAACTGTACTTTTAAGAGAGAAGCGTAAACTAGACATGGGGGATCATTTGTTCAAAGAAATGGAGGTGAGAGATGGAATTTTATCTATTCAGGAAGAGCTGTTTAATTTTTTTTTTTTATCTAGCACACATATACACATACACAAACCTCCACATACCAGAACACAAAAGAGGATTGTATGTGAAACTATGAACCTTCATTTCATACTACTGTTTTTTTTTAAGGAAGCACTAATAAATCCTACCCATTACTTTCAAAACCATCCTGCTTCTCTGCGATTTGTTTTCAATTTTCTTTTGTTTTCTTCTATATAAAGTAAATATTTCAATGGTCCATTTTTTATAACACTATTGCTAATCCTGTCCCCATACCCACATTCACCACCATTCCCAATTAAAAACTAAGAGGAAGTAAAACCCTCACAGCAAATAAGTATAGTCACACACAAGAGGTCATATCCAAAAATATATGCTTCTTTCTGTACCCTGAGTGCATCATCTGTCTGCCAGGAAGTGGGTATCACATTTCAACACAGGTCTCCTGGTGATACGGCTGCTCATTACATGGATTGCAGTTCTTAATTCTCTCAGAGTATAGATTGTTCTGGTTCTTCTACTTATTCCATTCTGCATCAGTGAAGAGGGCTACTACCCAGAGTCTCTGAAACTGTCTTTTGTATTATTTCTTATGGAGTAGTAATATTCCATTACATTCATATATCACAATTTGTTTAGTTTTCCTCAGTTGATTCCTTCTCTTTCCTCTCCCTCCCATTCCCTTCCCTTCCTTTCCCTTCCCTTCCCTTTGCTTCCCTTCCCTTCACTTCCCTCCAAGGCCAGGAATTTTGTTTGCTTAGGACTATTACTTCCCTGGTATTATTCTCCCTATTAATGCCCACTCCTATCCCCACTTTTTTCTCTGTTGAGTTTTATTTCTATACTAAACTCTGGGTGTATGTATTCAACCCTTCTTTGTCCAACCCAGAAGAATAAGGATCATCTAATGCCTTGTTTTATAACTTCTTTAATCATGTTTGTATACTCTTCTCTCACACCACAATGAACTCCCTCCACATTCTTATGTGCACCTCCATACAACTGTACCCCTTCTTTCTTCTTTCTATACTAGTGTATTCATTCTTCTCTCCCTTCTTTTTAAACCCTCAGAATAGAGCTAATCCATTACCTTCTTGAGATCTCCTGTTTTTCTTATTTAATTCACTCAATATCCTTTGAAGATATTAGCATTACCATATAATGCAGCTTTCTCCAGTTGCTCAAATATATTGACTTTTTTACATTTCTCTTGATTCTTGTGTTTGCATTTCAAAGTTCCTGCACAATTTTGACCTTTTCATGTAAGAGTCTTGAAAGTCATCTGTTCAAAAAAGGTACATTTTTCCCTTGTAGGATTATACTCAGCTTTGCCAAGTTAAGCTGTTCTTGGTCATCAGCCTATATCTTTTGTCTTTTGGAATATCACATACCAAGATCTTCTCTCATTTAAAGTTGAAGTTGTGGAATCCTGATTGTGACTCCTTGCTACTTGAACTCCTATCTGGATCTTGTAGTAGTTTTCTTTGACATGGGAACTCTCAATTTTGTTATGACATTCCTGAGAATTTTCCTTTTTGACTTCCTTTCATGAAATGATTGATTGATTCCCCCTTCCTCCCTTTGCTTTGTCCTTTGGTTGCAATAGATTTGAACAGTTTTCATTTATGTTTTCTTGAAATATAGTATCAGGAACATTTTAAAATAATGGTTTTCAGGGACTCAAATCCTTCTTAAATTTTCTCTCTTCGACCTATTTCTGAGGTCATTTGTTCAAAGTCACATAGGGATTAGTGGTGTATTGGATACTATGACCCAAGTCTCCTGATAAACTTAACACATACAATGCTTAAATACCTATGAAACTTTATGGAAAGAAAAAGGAAAAGGAGAAGGAGAAGAAGAAGAAGAAGAAGAAGAAGAAGAAGAAGAAGAAGAAGAAGAAGAAGAAGAAGAAGAAGAAGAAGAAGAAGAAGAAGAAGGAGGAGGAGGAGGAGGAGAAGAAGAAGAAGGAGGAGGAGGAGGAGGAGGAGAAGAAGAAGAAGAAGGAGGAGGAGGAGGAGGAGGAAAGGGAGAGGGATAGGAAAAAAAGAGGGAAAAGAGAGAGAAGGAGGGAGATGGAGGAAAGGGAGGAGAGAATGTTGAGGGAGGCAAGGGAGAAGGAGGAGGAGGGGGGAAAAAAGTAATTCATCAAATCTATTCAACATAACAGAATCTGACAATGTTCTTTACACACGTATAGTACCCCAATTTTTGCAAAGAAGAAAGTAAGCATTTTCTTTTTTCCAGAACCCATCTTGGACATTTAAATATACAGCATTTAATTTTAGGTTTTTGTTCTTTCTACTTAGATTTCAACAAACATTTATTAAGCATCTGTTATACATACAGAATCACACTAGGGACCGAGTAAACGAAGATTTAAAATGATAGTCTTTAAAATGATACTCTCAAGAAATCTGTAATGTGGGTTGGGAGCAGACATTGGGAATGAAACGTGTATACTAATATATTGCAAATGTTACAATATAAGCTAGACTGTGACAGTGTGTAGAGAGTAGCATGAGAAACCTTTAAAAAGGAGGAGTCACTTCATGGAATAAGTACTAGATATGGAGTCAGAAGCCTAGAGTTCAAATCCCAGTTCTTTTTATTACCATTGTGATCTTGAGCAGATCACTTAACCTCTCTAGGCCTCAATTTCCTTGTCAGTCAAAAGAGGGGACTTGATCTCTAAATTCCCTTTTAGCCTATGACTATGATTCTGTGACAGCCCAAATAGAAAGATTAGGAAAGGCTTCATGGAAGAGGTGGCACTGGATGTAGATCTCGAAAAAAACGAAGATGGTTTGAAAGTCAAAGCAAGCTTGGAGACAAAAAGACTTTATCTCTTTAAAAAAAAAAATTATTAGCCAACCTGTTTCAGTCTTGCATCTGACAATAGAGGAAGGTGTGAGTATTGCCTCTGGTCTCTCATGCTTAGGGTTAAAGGTGGGTAGGGTGCTCATCCAGATGAAGCTTTGCTGCGTAAGTGGCTTTGGCCAGCTAACTGCATTGGCATCTACTTTGGGAGGGAGTGGTTGACTGCTCCTGTCACTTCATTATATAATGGAGAGCTACTGCTGGCTCATTTAATGTGGACTGTCAAGAGTAGGTGGAAGTGATAGACTCCCATAATCACTTCAGTTCACATCAGTTGACAAGAGGGGGAAAGACTCTTTGGAAAAGGCATCTATGACTTACCTTGAATTTCTCCCAATCTTGAAACAATCATTTTACTTGAACTATTTTATATCTACATGTTTCTTTGTTTAGCTCTTTCATGCTCATCATTTCCACAAGTTTTAGAGATAGAAAACCCTATTGAAGGCCAGTTAGTCCAAATATCTGAATTATGGATGAGGAATTAAGGCACAAAGACGGGAAATGGTTCGTCCAAGTGGTTTTTCTTTGTAGGGTATGAACAAAGGCTCAAAGACAAGAGTGATGGAGTGGAAGGGACAGGAAGTGGCAGAATCAGTATTTGAACCCAGATCCTGTGCTCTTCCCATTATTCTTAATGACCTTTTATGGAATTTGTTGTTCAGTTGTTTTTCAGTCATATCCAACTCTTCATGACCCCACTTGGGGTTTTCTTGGAAAAAACACTGGAATGGCTTGCATTTCCTTCTCCAGCTCATTTTACAGATGAGGAAACTGAGGCAAACAAGGTTACATGAGTTACCCAGGGTCACACTAGTGTCTGAGGCTGGATTTGAACTCAAGAAGATGAGTCTTTCTGACACCAAACCTGGCACTTTATCCACTTGTGCCATCTAGCTGCCCATGGAGTTTCTAGTGTATTCATATCACTCTAATTAAATAGACTTTATAGACAGATAATTTAATAAGTGCTCACTATGTGCCAGGCCCACGTTAAGTACTGGGAATGTAAATATTGGCAACCAAGATAGTCCCTGCTTTCAAGGAACTTACAATCTAATGGGGGAAGACAACAGTAAGAATAATGGCGAATACTTATATAGTGCTTACTATGTGCCAGGCACTGTGCCAAGTCTTTTACAATTATTACCTCATTTGATTCTCACATCAACCCTGGGAGGTAGATGCTCTTATTATCCCCATTTTACAGATTAGAAAACAAAGGCAAACGAGATTAAGCGACTTGTCCAGTGTCATAAGCTAGTGTCTATGGTTAGATTTGAACTCGTCTTCCTGACTCCTGACTCTAATCACTGCATCATCTAACTTTCCCTATTATATATAATATATAATAGGCGTCTAGGAAGGATTTAATGCTCACGATGCGGCATGCTGTCTAGCAGACTGGAAAGATGGGAGGAGGTCTGGACCCTGGAATAAAGGTAAAATTTACCCCTGTCAGAGTCAAAAGACTACATGAATATTATTTAAATAAATACCAAAGGATCTAACCTTCTTTGCAGTCCAACCTAATTTTCCCCTCTTCTCAACATACACCCTTTAATCTCATTAAACAGGCACTTTCTGTTCCCTCCAAATGTTACTTTACTCTTGTCTCTGAACCTTTGCTCACGCCCTGCAAAGAACTTCCTTCCTCCTCCTTTCACTTGACCAAATTCTACCTATTCTTTATGTTCTAGCTCAAGACCCAGCTCCTGTGCGAAGTCCTATCTGACTTATTCCATCCACCCTGATTTCTTTCTTCTCTGAACCATTTATTATATCTGTAATAAGGACCATATAGTATGTTACTATATTGGTCTCTAATTGTTTTAAACATATTAGAGTTGTTTCCTCAGTTAAGCTTTTCAAGGGTAGGTACCATGTCTTCTTAATATTTCCCATTTTGGGCTTAGCACTATGCTGGTACTCAAAAAACATTGGTTAATGATAAGTTCAAAGACAGACTCAGATAGTGCCCTATTGTTCAGTCATTTAGTCCTGTCTCATTCTTCGTGACCCCTATAGAGTTTTGTTAGCAAAGATTCTGTAGTGGTTTGCCATTTCCTTCTCCAGTAGATTGGACAAACAGAAGTTAAGTGACTTGTCCAGGGTCACACAGCTATTAACTGTCTGAGGTCTGCTTTGAACTCAGGTCTTCCTGACTCCAGGCACATTGCTTTTCTATTGAACCATGTAGCTAGCTGCTGCAGAAGGAACATTATAGGTTCATAAAAAAATTATGGATTGAGAGCTGAAAGGAACCGTAGAAGACATCTAGTCCAATTCTCTTATTTTGAAAATGAGGAAAAGAGATTAAGTGATTTATCCAAAGTCAATAGAGGTAGTAACCCATCAAATTGAGACTTGAAACCAGGGCCTGTGACTCAGGTTCTCACATTACTTCACCTTGACCTAAGGTTTACTTTGAAAGGTTTGTGATTTCATTAGTGCAGAAAGGCAGGACAGAATAGTGGATATACAGTTGACCTCAGAGTTGAAAACTCCCAACATCATGCAAAGTCCAAATCTGGCCTTTCATATATAGTATCTGTGTAACTGTGGGCAAAGCATGTAATCTCTTCAATGACCCAGAAAACTCCCTAAGATTATAAACAGCTAAGCAAGTATAGCTCTGCCTTGGTAGAAGGAATTTCCTCACTGGGAGTTCCTTCTATCAATGAAATCACAGATGTGATCCTGCTTCCCCTTTTACTAAGACAAAGCACAACCCTTCACTAATATAGATCACAATCCTGTAAACCCCAAGGGACAGTCTTCATGAGTTGCTGTGCTCAAAGATAAATAAGCAGACAAATAAATAATGAGCCCCGGTAGTCAAGCTTCAACTTTCAGGATTTAAGTCGTCTGGAACTAGGCTGACATATAGAGTCTGTGGCCACATCCATACTTGGAAACTTTTACCTAGATTTTGTAGTGTCTGAAAGCCCAGGGCTACCTTTTACTGGAACAGAGTTTTAGTGGAGGGTACTCATGTTATAAACTGAAAAAAAGAAGAAAGCAACAGGAAGAGAAGAGGAATATCTTTCTGAGGAAAGGGACAGGGATGTATCCTGGTAAATGTTTAACAATCCACTCTGGGAAAAATGTAGCAGGGTAAATTTCTAAATTTAATCTGTAGGATTAACATTTTCTCCATTGCTTTTTAAAGTATACACTAACAGCAAAACAGCAAAGCAAGCCCTGATTTGGAACATCTGCCATATTCCAAGGTAGAAATGCTCTCTTTGAAAATTTAACAATCATTGGTTCTCAACAGTAAGACTTGAGTAACTCACTGAGAAAGCATGACAAGAAAATGGACTTTTGAGCAAGGTGGTAAAAGGAATTTTGCAGAATAATCATAAAAGGGATTATTAAATCTCTTGGATTCCCTCAAGGAAAAGATGATGCAAATAGTTGTGATAATAGTAAAAATAGCTTAGGGGATAGCAATGAGAGCAGTTGAAAACAGTCTCAGGGCTTCAAAACCAGTATAAAAAGATATCATCGTTTATTTAAGTTAGTGTTATTTACTTAGCTGCACTCAAGCAAGGATAAGCAGACACTGGCTATTGAGTGTCTAGTCTAGGAAATCCAAAAATGCTCCTGGACACAGACTTCATGGGGACTTTGTGCATTCATCTCACAAAAATAACTTGCCTAACTCTGGAGACAGATACAATCTCTACTTGCAACTCTGTCTAGTTCCTTGGCTTTATCAAGTTAACAGCGGAAAGGAAGAAGCTAGCACTCATGTCCATAACTCTTCCAGTTCCACAGACACAAGAAAGTGCAACTTAAAGCAGAGTTAAAAACAGAATCTCTAATTACATCCAAGAGAAAGTGCTATGGTGAAGCAATCAAGGGGGAGCTTATCTGGAGCCTGAAACATTGTGCTATCCCTGAGACACCAGAGGAACAGAAAGATCACTCCATTAACACCAAAATGCCATATTCAGTGGGCAAAAGGGAGCTATTGGAGATTTTGGAGCAAGGCAATGACATGATCCTTGCACTACTGTAGGGAAATTAAGCTGATAACAGTTGATAAATTAGAGAGGTGAGCCACTGGTGACAGGGCAAACCATTTAGGAGTCTTTTAATAATGGATTAACCTGTATTAGGGGAAGCCAAGTTAGATAGTCATGGGGGTGGGTGGTAGGTGGGAAGACTTCCCCTCCACTATACTCACAATGTTCATAATTTTGTTTTCCCTGGACATTAACACACACACAAAGAGAAATAGTAGTACACAGTAATGACAAAATAGAAAAAGTATTCGCTCATTCATTCAATAAATATTTTTTGAGTATGTAATAAGTACATGCTCATATACTAAGTATATATATAGGGAATAGGATAGCACATGATATTCAACCCTTGGCCTCAAATGAGTTACAATTAAATAGGTAAGAAGATATGTATACAAATAACTATACAGCGCAGACTTGATGCAAATATATGCCATAAAAATAGTACAGTGGAATTCAGAATAGCAGGAGGTCACTTCAGGCTGGGTGGTCAGAGAAAGCTTTATGGAAGAGGCGATATTTGAGCTGGGCTTTGAAAGATGGGTAGGATTTCAATAGGTGGAGACTGGCATGCACAGTGATAGGCATTCCAGGAGGAGAGAACAGCATGAGAAAAGGTCTGGAGACAGAAGGATATGTGGTACATTTGGGGAATGTTGAGACCACTTTAGCTGGCACTGTGGGGTTTAAATAGGGGAATAGGCAGCAAAAAGACTGGTAAGATAAACTGAGGCCCAATTATGAGGACTTTAACCCCAGGCTAAAGACTTATTGAATATTTTTGAGCTGGGGAATGACATGATCCTTGTACTTAATTTAGGAAAATTAAGCTGTGGGCAGTGGTCAGGTTAGACCAGATGAGCCACTGGTGACAGGGCAAATCATTTAGGAGTTTATTTCAACAGTCCAAGTATAAAAATCTAAATTAAAGAGATGATAAATGGCGTGGAAAGGAAGTGACTAATGTAAGAGAGACCAAATCAATTAAATTCAATCCACTAAACATGCATTAAGCATCTATTATGTGCTAAGCACTATACTGGGCACTGGGGATACATAGATTGAAATGAAGAGCTCTGACAACCCTACCCCGCCCCTATTATGGCCATCGAGAAGAGAAGGGACTGTTTTTAAGCTTCCTGGCCAAGACAGTCAGGCAGGAAAAATGTCATCTCCAGAGTGATCGGTTCCCTTGTGTTCTCCCTCACTTGGGGTGCTTACACAACTTGAAGGGTTGAACGCCAATAACCCAATTATTTCTGATGGCATGGAGGACCCTCAAGACTTATCATCTGCCCTGTCTCTGTGCACTGCTGTCTCCCAGAGCCATCTTGTTAACCATTTTAACAAGGGAAGCACCTCTGAACCTTGCCATCTGTCCTTTTATTTGTTGGCTTACCCTCATTAGAGCGTGAGCTCATTTTGAGCAAGGACCTGACGGGCTTTTTCTACTTGTATCCTAGCTCTTACCAACAGTGTTTAGCACAGAGTACATGCCTTTTTTATTCATGTACGTGTTCGATTTCTTTTTGAGCCATACTATGTCTATTTGCATGGTATGAATCAGATCCTTTGGTTGTACTACCCTGTGTATTACAGGGACTCATTGGAGGAATTTTTACCCAGGATAGTTTTGCTTCTTACCTCCCAGTCAGCTTGTAATCTTTTCCCTCCATGCCAAAGTATGAGAGTCAGCCTAGTGTAGTGGAGATAGCTGGTTTCTATGCTGGAAGTTAGTAAGACCTCTGAGATATACTACACATATTATTTGTGTGAACCTAGGAAGGTAATTTAACTTCTGTATCCTAGGTAATTCTGTAAGTGCCTCCAAAGTACACACCATAAATTGTAGGATGGATCTACATTGATAAGGGCAGTTTCCTCACTGAGAGTTCCCTGTATCAATGAAGAAATCAGACATAGACTACCTTCCTCTTCACTCCCATTCAACAAATTCCCTAATTCCAGACTTTGGGTGGTGTGTGTTTGTGTGTGGTGTGTGTATGTGTGTGTGTGTGTGAATAGGCATGACAGTCAGTTTTGCTGTAATGTTTGTTTTGAAATCATGAATTTGTTTCAACTAGATGGATACATTAGGCAACAATTTGACATAACACAAATTTCAAAAACTTTATATTTGTTTTTTTTTACAAGTTTAATTTATTTATTTAACTGTTTTACATTCATTTCCACAAAATTTTGGGTTCCAAATTTTCTCCCCATTTCTGCCCTCCCCCACCCCAATACACTGAGCATTCTAATTTTCCCTATCACCAATCTGCCCTCTCTTCTATCATCCCTCCCTTCTCTTGTCCCCATCTTCTCTTTTGTCCTGTAGGGCCAGATGACTTTCTATTCCCCATTAACTGTATTTCTTATTTCCTAGTAGCAACAACAATACTCAACAGTTGTTCCTAAAACTTTGACTTCCAAATTCTCCCCATCCCTCTCTCCCCACCATTCCCTTTGGGAAGGCAGGCAATTCAATATAGGCCCTATCTGTGTAGTTTTGCAAATGACTTCGATAATAGTTGTGTTGTGTAAGACTAACTATATTTCCCTCCATCCTATTCTGCCCCCCATTGTTTCTATTCTCTCTTTTGATCCTGTCCCTCCCCAAGAGTGTTGACTTCAAATTGCTCCCTCCTCCCATTGCCCTCCCTTCCATCATCCCCCCCACCTTGCTTAGCTCCTTCTCCCCCACTTTCCTGTATTGTAAGATAGGTTTTCATACCAAAATGAGTGTGCATTTTATTCCTTCCTTTAGTCGAATGTGATGAGGGTAAACTTCATGTTTTTTTCTCAGCTCTCCTCTTTTTCCCTCCACTAAAAAGTCTCCTGCTTGCCTCTTGAATGAGGTATAATTTACCCCATTCCATTTCACCCTCTCTCCTCCCACTACATTTCTCTCTCACCGTTTACCTTAATTTCTTTTAAGATATGGTCCCGTCCTATTCAATTCACTCTGTGCTCTCTGTCTCTGTATATGTGTGCGTGCAAGTGTGTACGTGTGTGTGTGTGTGTGTGTGTATGTGTGTGTGTATGTATGTGTGTATGTGTGTCTGTGGTCCCACCAACTACCCAGATACTGAAAAGTTTTAAGAGTTACAAATATTGTCTTTCCATGTAGGAATGTAAACAGTTCACCTTTGGTAAGTCCCTTATGACATCTCTTTGCTGTTTACTTTTTCATGCTTCTTCTCATTCTTGTGCTTGAAAGTCAAATTTTCTTTTCAGCTCTGGTCTTCTCATCAAGAATGCTTGAAATTCCTCTGTTTCATTGAAAGACCATGTTTTCCCCTGAAGTAGTACACTCAGCTTTGCTGGGTAGGTGATTCTTGGTTTTAGTCCTAGTTCTTTTGACTTCTGGAATATCATATTCTACATCCTTTGATCCCTTAATGTAGAAGCTGCTAGATCTTGTGTTATCCTGATTGTATTTGCACAATACTGGAATTGTTTCTTTCTAGCTGCTTGCAAGATTTTCTCCTTGACCTGGGAACTCTGGAATTTGGCCACAATGTTCCTAGGAGTTTTTCTTTTTGGATCTCTTTCAGGCAGTGATCAATGGATTCCTTCAATACTTATTTTGCCCTCTGGTTCTAGAATACCATGGCAGTTTTCCTTGATAATTTCATGAAAGATGATGTCTAGGCTCTTTTTTTGATAACGGCTTTCAGGTAGTCCCATAATTTTTAAATTGTCTCTCCTGGATCTATTTTCCAGGTCAGTTGTTTTTCCCATGAGATATTTCACATTCTCTTCCATTTTTTCATTCTTTTGGTTTTGTTTGGTGATTTCTTGGTTTCTCAGAAAGTCATTAGCCTCCATCTGTTCCATTCTAATTTTGAGAGAACTATTTTCTTCAGTGAGCTTTTGAACCTCTTTTTCCATGGAAATTTGACTAATTCTGTTTTTGAAAGCATTCTTCTCCTCATTGGCTTTTTGAACCTCTTTTGCCAATTGAGTGAGCCTATTTTTCAAGGTGTTATTTTCTTCAGCATTTTTTTGGGTCTCCTTTAGCAAGATATTGACCCGTTTTTCATGCTTTTCTTGCATCTCTCTCATTTCTCTTCCCAGCTTTTCCTCCACCTGTCTAACTTGATTTTCAAAATCCTTTTTGAGCTCTTCCATGGCCTGAGCCCATTGGATATCTATTTCAGGTTTTTAGGCAGAGGCCTTGACTTCTATGTCTTTCCCTGATGGTAAGCATTGTTCCTCCTCATCAGAAATGAAAGGCGGAAACATCTCACCAAGAAAGTAGCCTTCTATGGTCTTATTTTTCTTCCCTTTTCTGGGCATTTTCCCAGCCAGTTACTTGACTTCTGAGTTTCCTCTCCACTCCCGCCTAGATCTGCCCAGCTAGTGCTTGGGGTCTGAGATTCAAATGCTGCTTCCCAGCCTCAGGGCTTTCAGTGGGGGGCGTGGCTGCTATTCAATGTGAGCTTAAGTTGTGGTGCTCAGGTGGGGGCAGGGCTGCCTCAGGCTCAGTTCCCTCATGGGGTTTATGCAGAGATCTTCACTAATGGCCTTGAGCTCCAGTCTGCTCCAGGAGCCCCTGGCCGCCGCTGCCTCTGCCACTGCCTCCTGAGGGGGCCTGAGTTATGGAGACACCCTGCTCCCCTCTTGGCCAGCCCAGAAGTCTCTCTCACTGACCTGTAGCACCCGTGGGTGGAGGGACCTTTGTGGCTGCCGGAGGTTCAGTCCCTGAAGCCTGCTCGGATCTGCTTCTCTGGGGCTGTGCCAGCAGGGCAGGGCAGGGCTGGGCTCTGCTGTCCAGTGCGCGATGGACCTTTGAGGTTGGTTTTTCAGGGCTCTCTGGAACGGAAATCTCCACTGCGTTGCTGCACGGCTTGCACTGCTTCGGAATTTGTGGGGAGTTCTTTTTACAGGAAATTTATGGGCTGTGGGTTCGGAGCTAGCATATGTGGGTGAGTCTTTCTACTCTGCCATCTTGGCTCCTCCCTCCCTTTATATTTGTTTATATATTATTTCATCCTTAAGAAGCAGGGAGAATATAGAAAACTACCCTAACTGACAAAGTCACAAGCTACAACCCTTCTGATGCCTCATACTTCCACAAGTAACTTGAGGTCTTTTCCAAAGTGCTAAATTTATTGCATATCTTCTGGTACAGTAGGAGCTCTAAGCAAAGTAGAACTAATCCTCACCCAAACAGTCCCATGACAGCAGCTCTGGTCCCTGTGCCCTGGAGTTGTGGCCCACTGAGGCCATCCTCTTACCTGTAACTATGGACTTTGCCAGCCTGGACTCATGGAAACAAGATGCAGGCCAAACAGTCATCGAAGGCCATTTGTTATAGAATTCACATATTTCTTAACTATTTAACATGTAAAACCATGTTACTATTTTCATTAGGTTCCTGTTTTTTTTTTAATGTTACTAACAAAGTTTTTGAGTGTTTCACCTCTAACTCCATTTCTCCCCCCATCCCTTTTTTAAACTTCCCAGTAAGCTTTACCCATAAGATTTTTATTGCTTGATTTTGCATAGCTTAATGATGTTTGGGAACTCATATTTCATATTACGGGAGAACTGACTGAAATACTCATTGCCTCCCCCTGGCCCATAAGTGCTAACAAGTGGATTAAGAAAAGGTGAGACAAGGAAAGAGAGCATTCCAGGTATGGGAAGATGGTAGGAGGAGAGACACCGGAATGTAATGGAGCAAGCAGATGCTTTTGAATGGAAAGTAGAATGTGTGACAGCAAGTAATGGAAAGTAAAAGTGAAGACAAGGAACAAAGAATTAAGAGAACTGGATGGTTGATTGGATACAAGGCTTGAAAGAGACAAGCAGCCAAAGATAACTCATTTGACAAAATGTAGAGCACTGAAACATTATATAGGTTCAATGTAGAGAAAATCCAGCATATCTTCTCTACACAACTGGGAAAACTTAAGTTTTTCTGTTCAACGTTGTCTTGTTGATACTGTTTAATGGGTTGTTTCCTCGCTGACATTGCCCAAAAACCTTTTGAAGACTTTCTTATAATATAAAAAAAAAAGTTGGGTAGCTCTAAGCTGTTTCTAAGGAAGGCAACTGACCTTTCATATAAAAAGGGACTTTTGTATGTCAAAAACATGGGATTGTTTCTCTTTGGAAATGGGTGCATGGCTGAATAAATATCTTGCTGGGATGAATTACTTTATGTAGATATCCCATTTATAGCAACATGTTGAGAATGGTTCAGCTGCCTGTTAATTTTATTTTTCCTTAAATAACAGAAATAAATAGCAAATACATTGTTCTTGAAATACAAGATGATAAACATTTAACAAGGATCCTACTTACGTTTATGAAACTCATTTCTTTATCTCATTGAAGGCTTTCAGTTCAAATAATTTATATAGGATAAAAAGCAATTCTAAAAGCAAATACGGACTGTTCTGGACTATTGACTAGCTGTATTCTCTTTTCTTTTTGGGGGGCTGGATTTCCATGTCTTTCCCAGGCTGAAAATGGAATGATTTCACTGCTGATGTGCATGGAAGCTTTGGTCTGCTCTGTTTTTGGCACAGGTTGGTTTGCCCCTCTTTAGGCAGTCTCTTTGAGGCCCTTTGCTCTTGTTCACCATATTAGTGTTTGAATGCAGACACTGAATTAGCTTTTAGTTATTCTGCAGTTCAGAGCTCCAGAGTTCAAAAGATCAACTAGGTCCAGCCTTCCCAGTAGTAGGCATTACAAGAGTGGTCCATTATCCTTGACTTTCCTTTCTGAAAACAAAAATTTTTATACTAGGGATATTAATAAGCTGGATTTAAAAAAATATTTTTGTACTGACTAGAGTTTGGACCATTTTTATATTGCCGCTATCATCCATCATTTCCCTATTGTCTTCTGTTCCCTCTTTCCTTGGAAAAAAAAGGGAAATATTTGACCAACTTTCTTTTTGGTTAGAAAGAGGAAAAGAGATTCCAGTTCTGTTTTTCCAAAGATATAAAGTCCAGGCATAAATTGCCTAGAGTCAAATTCTCCTGCAGAATGAAAAGATCATTCTCTTAGCCACCAAAATGTCTGCTGGCAAAAGGTAGATAGAATTGAAGCCATTTATTATCCAGGAATTTCTTAGCTAGAAATTTGATATATCTCCTGGGGGAGAGGCAATGGATGGGAATTTTGAAAAAGTGGAAATCAGGAAGAAAAAAAGGATTGCTTTGAGAATTAGAGGGTCTAGCTAATATTAGAAAACACTTACTTATGGTGTAGATGGTGGGTACTCTTATGAAATTTTCAGCTGCACACAAGTAGAAGCAGAGAGGACAGAGGGAGTAACTCTGGGCTGAGGTTTAGGGAAGCCTGGGGAGCTATAAGATAAAAATGCAATGGTATGATTGATCCTAGAGTGAAGGGTGCCTGCATCCTTCATTGCCAAAGAAGACCATGCCATCAGAGAAATGATGACATGACTTGCCCTTGACTTTGTTTTGAGTGAGGAAGGGCTGTGCAGGTCACCAGACTCACTTCTCCTCCAGAGTCATCTGAATCCAGTGACCAGATATTCATCAGGATGACTGGAGATGACCCAGGATGATGCAGTTGGGGTTAAGTGACTTGTCCAAGGTCACCCAGCTAGTAAGTGTCAAGTGTCTGAAGTGAGTTGGAACTCAGGTCCTCCTGACTGCTACTCTATCCACTGCCACTACCCTAGCTGCCCTAGAGTAAAGGGAAGTGGAGAGCTGAACCAGTAAGGGAGGCAGGCTGCTGTAGTGGAATGAATGGTGGAATTAGAAATCAGAAGATATGAATTCAACTCTTGAGGGGCAATTAACCAGCTTCCTGAACTTGCTTGAACATCACTTTCCTCAGCTGTTCTTACAGCTGGGATGCTGAGCTAGATAACTGGCAAATCTATGATCCCATGAATTATATGGATAACTGCCTCCAACCTTCAGTTTAGTTTAGTACAGTGAAACTGGTTTAATCTGTTTGGCATGAGTTTGCATATGTGTGACCTCCCCTAACTGTGCATTTCATACTTGATCCACAAATATATTTTCTCAAAGCCTATTGTATTTTTCAGCTTACCAGCAACATGTTACCCTTTCTGTACCCCTCTACATAGTATGACTTCCCTCCCTCCCTCCCTACACCTCCATTTCTTTGCAACTAACTGGTCCATTTCTCTGGGTTACTTGTCAATATCTGCACAGTAGTAGATATCATGCAGTAAAGCATGGAAGGGATGAAATAAGAAGCCTTTGGAAGAAAAGTCTTGCGGGTGTCTTAGGCTGTAAGGTTACTTTTGTTACTTCTTTAATGATTGTCTTCTATTTTTATCTGTCCAAAAAGCTTTAATATGTCTGAAAAATAATCCACCTTCTACAGAAAGCCTTTCCTAACTCCGTTTAATTCTGGTGCTTTCTCTCTTTTAATTACTTACTATTTATCCTATATATAGCTTTCTTTGCACATGTTTTGCACGTTGTCTCCCGCATTAGATTATAAGCTCCTTGGAAGCAGGGACTTTTTGCCTCTTTGGCATCCTCAGAGTTTAACACAGTGCATGGCACATAGTAGGCCCTTAATAAATGGTTACTGAATTGAACTTCACCCTCCTTTACATGGCAAAGCTCACGTGGGTGGGCACAGCCCCAGCAGGAAGCCTTGGCCAGAGCGGCCAGAGGGTTGGGGCCACGCTCCTGGGGTGCTCACCTCTCACCCCTCCCAAATCTTCCCTGGAAATCTCGGGCCGCCTTAGTCTCCCAACAAACTTTCTTGGTGAAAGAAGGGGATGGGGGCGGAGAAGAAATTTAAAGGGAATCCCTATTGGTCCGGGCCGCGTCCCCTCCCTCCTGGGGCCGCCGCGGGATTGGCTGGGAGGTGGGGCGGGCACCCCCGAGGCGGGTCCTCCGGCAGGGTCCTCCCCGCCCGCCCCTCCCCCTCCCCAGGTGGCAGGTGGGGCGGGGAAGGAGCGTCCTGCAGCCCGGGAGCCTCGGCGCCCTCGCTCCGGCCGGGCCGAGCGCGGAGACCATGAAGAGCCTGAAGTCCCGCCTGAAGAGGCAGGAGGGGCCCGCCCCGGCCCCCGCCAGCGGGGCAGCCCTCCCGGTAAGTCCGCCCGCGCCCGCAGCCGTCCCGGCCTCCCTCCGCTCTCGCTTCCCTCCCGTCCCCGGGGCCAGCCCTCTTCTGAGCCCCCCAAGCCCCTCCGCCCTCCCCCCAGCCTCTTCTGGGGACCCCCGGGACGGACGGGACGAAGGCCCGGGGCCGGAGGGGCGAGCGAGGCTCCGGGGAAAGTCGGGCTGGGATGCCGCCCACCCCGGCCCCGGCCCGGCGCCCCCTTCCTTGAAGCCGCTCGGGGGTCTGGGCTCCGCGGCGGGGGCGAGGTCCGGAGGGGAGGGGGCGGCCGATCCGGGCGAGCCTGGCCAAGTCCAGCTTTCCTCCAGCAGAGCGGCGTGCGGAGGATGGAAACGGAAGCGGGAGCGGGGCTGGGAGGTCCGGGGAGAAACCCTGGGCTCGTGCGGGCTCCTAGGAGTTTGTGCGGTGGCGAAAACGTGGAGTGCAGACAGTGGAGAGACCCAACAGAGCGGCTCGGAGGGAGCCCCTGGGTATCGTGGGGGCACTTCCTGAAACTCTGACAGTTTAAGGGAATGGAAGTGTGATCTAAACTCCAGGATGCAGAAAGAAAAAGGCTCTTGGTCGGCCAGAAACCTGGGGAAGATAGAATCTCGAAACGTCTCGCTTATTATTTTCCTAGAATGCTCAAAGCAGGATCTTTCACATCTTCCTGAAAAATAGATCACCTCCCACGACTTCTAGGGATTGTCCAAGTCACTATGTAATTAATTCCTGACATGGTGGATAGAGTGCTGGACTTGAAGTTCGGAAAATCTGACTTCAGAATCCTGCCTTAGATACTTACTGACCCACATAGTTTTCTCTTCTTTAAAGGAGGGTAAGCACAGCATCCGATTTACAGGTTGTCGAAAGGATCAAATGAGAGAAATTTTAAGTAAAAATGATTTGCAAATCTTAAAGCACTATTTCCTATTCTTTTTATATTTTTATTTGGCTTAATAGTTTTTTTCTAGGATTAGCTTATATATGAAAGTAAGTTGTATAAGAACCAAGATCTGCACCCCAGATTTTTTTAAAAGATAATGCTGATTATGAATGGTATGATCATTTGAAGAGGTGTGTCCCTTATGGCCTTTGAAATCTGGCTTCAGCTTGCCTTTCCAGACTTATATATACCAACTTTTCAGGTACTTTTAAACTTCAGTCAAACTAGCCTATTTGCTATACCTCCTTACAAGACCATCTTTCCCCTCTGTGCCTTAGCACCCACCAGCTGTGCCCCATATCTAGAATGAACTCCTTTTTACCTGTGCCTCAGTTTAAGCAGAATCTCTTACTTTTTCCTGATGGCCTTATGTTACCTTATACTTTATATTATCTTATTATCTTACTTAAATTAAATATATTGTTTTCCCCGGTAAAATAGAAGCACCTTTAGAACTGGCAGTTTTTCATATTCATCTTTGTATTCCTTTGTATAGTAACCTCACAGTACCTATAACTGCATTGGCACCTAATATTGTTGATTGAATAATTCAAAAAGAATTTTGTTAGAGGCAGCATTGACCTACACTCAGGTCATACCTGGGCAAATCCAGTCTCTACTGAACAGTTGCTGGTCTTCATTGATGGAGGGAAATCTCTCATGAGGTCCTCTTTCTGCCCAATAAAATCACAGATTTTAAACAAAAAAGAAAAAAAAATGTTAAACTATTGAGAAATGATTTCCTTGCCCTTCCCTTCCTTTCCTTTCTTCTCCCTCTCTTTCTTAACTCCTTTCTTTCCTCCCTTTCTCCGTTTTTCCTTCCTCCCTCCTGGGACACTGAGACATTTAGTACCTTGCTCAGGGTCATGCACTCTGAATGAATACCTTTGAGTTGGGCCTTTAATTCCATCTTCCTGAATGCAGAGTCTGCCTATTTCTGTTACTGTTCTTAAGAACTGGGAAAATGTTACTAGTATCAGAGAAAGTCACAGTGTTACTCTTCTATAAACATCTTCCTTCGCTGGATTACAGGTTTCTTAGACCAGAGACAGTTTATCACAAGAAGTTTACACAACATGATAAAACACTCTGCATAATTTCTTACTAATTCTTCCAAAAGCCCACAAGATATTTGGCATTTTAAAAAATTATCAGTGGGCAGGTTACAAACTTGCAAGGTCAGGGACAACTTTCTGGACTTTTAAACCTTCCAACTTACTGTACTTTTAAGTCTTTCAAAATGAAGGAATTAAAAAAAAATTATGAACTTGACAAATCAGCTAATCAGTTAATAAGCATTTTTAATTATGCATCTGCACCAGACACTATACCAAAAAAGAGAATACAAAGACAAAAGGAAACAGTTCCTACCCTCAAGAGGCTTATTTAAAATTAAGAAAAAATTCTGCATTTAACAAACATTTCAAACTGTGTAGCTTTTTGAAGGGCTTTTTAATAGATCTACTTATGGGTACTCCTTATGTAACTGTAAATTACTATGAAAAATGAAGTGATTTAAAGCTTAATATTTAGCACCAATAAAACTAATTAAACTGACTTAATTTATTTTCACATTGATTCTCATGCATAAAATATTAACTTCAGTCACTCCTTTTAAGTGTTCAACATAATTCATTGCCATTGCCATTCACATTCTTATGTGATCATAGTTACCCTTTTGGTTTTTCTTTGTATTTACTTCATATATATTTTTCCAGATTTCTTTGTTTTCCTCATACTTGAACTCAATTACATTACATTGTAATTATATTACATTACACGAATATACCATGATTTATTTGACCATTCCTCTATTATTGGACATTTAGATATCTTGAGATTTTTAAAATTACCTGTAATGTTTTCAAGAAAATCGTAGCATTACAAATCTTGAAACAGCATATTAATGCTAGGTGTTACACACACACACACACACACACACACACACACACACACACACACACACACACACACACACACACACACACACGCCCCCATTCACAGGGCATATTTTCAACAAAGGAGCTA
Source organism: Bettongia penicillata ogilbyi (assembly GCA_023548195.1). NCBI lineage: Eukaryota > Metazoa > Chordata > Mammalia > Diprotodontia > Potoroidae > Bettongia > Bettongia penicillata. Next base: position 3,720,156 of record JAJHZJ010000009.1, on the reverse strand, counting down.
TTGGTTCAAAGGGTGTGCTTATGGTTGAAGCTTTTATTATCTACTGCTAAAGTGTCCCCAAAAGGATTCTACTGGTTTGCAATTCTACCACTAGTGTTTGTAACTGTTTTTTCACAATCTTAAGATACTGATTTTTGTTGCTTTTAATGATTTTTGATAATTTGCAGGGTGTGGAGCACCAGTATTTCTAGGTGATTTCCTATTTTCTTTTTCTGTCTATCTCTTCTTTGATCATTTTTCCATTATGGGAATTGAATTTGATTTTTTAGGTGTCACTTTTTTCTGTCATTTGTGTAAATATTTTTCTAATCTTATTTTTCTTTAAATCCTATTTTTAATATACAGTCATAACATAACAGGCATTTATTTTGTTCCTGGTAATTCCTTGTATTTGTTAAATAAAAAAAAACACTCCAACAACAAGCATTTATTAAGTGCTTACTATGTGCCAAGCTATGTCCTAAAGCACTTGGGATACTAAAAGAAGCAGAAAGACAGTCCCTGCCCTAAAGAGGTTACATTCCTATGGGTGTGGGTGTGAGTGGGTGGAACAACATGTTAAAAGGAAGTTGAAAAGGCTGGGGAAGGAGAGAACGTAACCCTAGATGTGGTAGAGAATGTCTGGAGAGTCATGAATGGAGCATGGAGAGCAGTGAAGATACGGCTGGCCTGGGCATTTTTCCTTAAAATGGAGGTTCTGGGAGGAATAATCCAGTGAGAAGAAGAGACTGTGGGCATGGGCATCTCTGGTGTGTGAGATCCAGGGGTGGAATGAACTTGCAGGCTGAGGAGGCTTTTTTGGCATGGTAGAGCAAGTCCAGGGAGTTAGGAGTGGAGCCTGGAAAGGAAGGAAGGATTAAAGAATTGCCTTCCATAATTGGGATATACATTCTTTTATTCCATCCATCTTATAGTTATTTGCATGTTGTTCTGTCATCAACTTGAAATTCAAAGAGGCTATTATGTAACATTAATCAGTTAAATAGTAAACATTTATTAAATCCCTGCTTTGTGACTGGTACTGTCTTAGATTCTAGGAATAGAAGGGCAAAAATGAAACAGTCCCTCAGTCACTGACCTCAAGATGCTTACATTCTATGAGGGGGGACAACATGTACATATGTTAGTGTCTGTGTGTGTATACATGTGCATATATTTTTATTCTATCTTTTTCAGTCATGTCCAACTTTTTATGATCCCATTTGGGCTCTTCTTTGCAAAGATACTGAAGTAGTTTGTCATTTCCTTCCCCAGCTCATTTTCTAGATGAGGAAATTGAGGCAAATGGAGTTAAGTGAGTTGCCCAGGGTCACACAGCTGCTAAGTGTCTGAGGCCAGATTTGTAGTCATGAACAGGAGTCTCCCTGACTTCAGGCCTGGCACTCTCTCCACTGTGCCACCTACCTGCATGTTTATTTAACCCATATGTTTACATTCACAATAAAAATATAATTTTTAGGGTCAAGGCACTAGTAGTTTGGGGAAATTGGGAAAAGCATCATGAAAGTATATGAGCTGAGTGAAATTAGGAATTCTTATATTTGTTTAAATATTTCCCATCAAGCTGTAAAATTCTGCATAGTAAAGTATTTCAAGGTTAATGAGTTTTGGAAAGCTTATGATCAGATTGGTTGCAGACAGATGAATGTTTTGGCCATAGCAGCTTTTGAAAAGTTATTAAGAAGTTGTGATCTGTGCTGATGGGGAAAGTCTCATACCACCAAAATCTCAGATTATTAAAGTTCTGAATTAAATATAACAGTATTCCTGTCTCTTGCTTTAGGTGGTCTTGCTACAAGTATTTCTTTTTCCTTTCTTTCTGAAAGCCAACACTGCACAGCTAAGTAAGTGGTATGCTAAGTTGTACCCCAGTTTCTTTTGGAGGTCAAACACTGTGTGAGCCAGTTATTAATATGAAAACCTTCCTAAAAATTTTTCTTCCTGAAAAATTGTTGGCATCTACCTTATTCCAAATAGGAATTCAGAGCTGCTTGATGTGGCATTCTTAGTTACTTTGGGGAAAAATAATTTCAACATTTAGCAGAGATTTAAATCATTTAGAACACAAGGCGATATGTATATTAGATATGTCTATTACATATATATATATACATGTGACACACACACATAGACACACACAAACATACATATTTTGTTTTAAGTTTTGAAATGTGGATTATGTTCCTTCCACAGAGAGGTAACCTATGTACACATGAAAAGTAGATTTCATAGTAACTATGACTTTTATGTAATGTCTTAAATAATTTAAACCACAAATTGTTATGTTTAGTTTCAACTTTTGAAATCCAATGAAGTATTGTTTGCTTTCATTAAAGATGTAAATTTTAAATCAAAACTGCCTGTTAATTAAAGCTGTAGTCTGCAGTATTTCCCTAGGATCTTCTTTCATTGTAGATCCTGTGTTCCTTAACAAAAGTACAGAGTAGAAGATCTCTTTTTTATTCTCAGAACTGCTCTGCTGCATTACGATGGACCAGCATGTTTTGAATTAGAGTATTTTACTGTCAATTTCTTTGGCAGTTGTGTTCTCAAAGTGAACCTAAGTAATGAGTGGAGATCTTAGTTATTCCTTTTAATAGGAGTGGAGTAATTGATCATTGCATATCTTCAATACCATATATTTAAAAGATTATTTTTAAAAATCAGAATTTTGTGTTTTAGATATTCCTCAGTTTTTGCCTCTCTGATTAAGAAAGAAAAACTATAGACAAACTTTATGGTGTTTAAAAGCTACAGTATTTGAATTCACAAAGATTGCCTGTGGAGTTTGAGTTGAACAATTTTCTTCAGTTTGTTGATTCCTGTCTAAGACTTAGTCTAAATTTAATGAAGGGATAATAGCTTCTATAGGAGGCAAAATTTGGGTTTCAGGTGGGGCAGGGAGTTAGACTCAGGTAGTACTACTTAAGCACTATAACCTTTGGGCTTTGTATCTATTTCCTATGCCCTTTATGTAAACTTTTACTGCTTTGCTCTGGGTGATGCAACATATAAACCTTTGAATTTCATGGCACAAGATTGGTAATCTTTATTGTTATATTTTGCAACTACTGTCTGTATTAACTTGGCCTGGGTGAGAGGTTAAATTGACTTGTAGTGTGTGAAATCTGTATATAAAATGAAAAGCTAAGCAGGAACATGCTTATGTGTTATTATTTATGTGCTTTATATACTTACAATGCACAATTAGATATCACATCTGGGAATCACAAAGCGTTTACCGCTCTTTTATTTGGGTTATGAATAGTTTTCCTGCCATTTCCAGGCTTAAGTATGGAGACACAGTGGCGTTGAGATTCACTTGATTTAAATAGGTAAGGCAGGTTGATTAATCCATTATGAGGCCAGACCAGACCCCTCCCTCCCTTCCTGAATATTTCAAAATTTGAATAATTTTATTTTCAATTGGTATAAACTCAAATGAAGCAGAGTTGAAAAATAGAAATGTGGTGACGTTAGTCAAGCATCATGATGAAGAATGGATTAGGTTATGTTATTATTTTATAGTAAATGAGAAAATGACCGACCATTCCCTTTCCTTTAGGGCAGGTATATGTCAAAAGCCATTTTCTTCTAAAAGAAGAGAGAGAGAAAACCTTTTTTCATTGCTTATTCCTGATGGTCAAAAAGTTAATTCTTAAGTTCATCCAAATGGACTTGTCCTGAGAGAAAGATTGACAACATTTTAATAATAAGTCATATTCTAGTGCTGCAGTATAATTAAATTTAAAAAGCAGAGTATTTGGAAGTAGTTTAATAAGAAGTAAATGTGTAGTTAGTATTCAGTATTGGGAAAATTATGAATCACTAGAAAATATTTTGTTCAATTTGACTTAAAGAAATAGCTACTAAATTGCTGTGTGTTTGTTTTAGTAAGTAAATGTCAGCTACATGAAGCTACAGTAGCATTTTAAAACCTAAAGAACTGTGTTTTTTTGATGTGGAAAGGAAATAGAAGGAAAAAAATGGCAGTGGCTGAGCCAATATCTGTATGTTTTAATTAGAAATTATTAATTGTAAGTTTAGATTTTCTGTTCAGTCCTTACATCAATTTGTGGTGCCTTGTGTGAATCATTCAAGGAAGATGGCATTGGTTTGATATGGGAGGAACTTGGTAGATGACATAATTTTTAAAAAGGACAGGAAATTTTTCCAATAATATGTAAAGACAAATTTTAACCTTAATCTTTAAAAAAATTGAATTTCAAACTTTTCCCCTCTTACCTCCTTCCCTGAGATGGTAAACAATTTGATATAGGTTAATGTCTGTGTAATTACATAAAATATATTTCCATATTTAGTCATGTTGTGAATGAACAAACAGATGAAAAGGAAAAAAATGAAAAAATAAAGTGAAAATAGTATGTTTCAAACTGCATTCATACTATTCTTTAGTGGAGAGCATTTTTTATTGAGAGTCTTTTGGAATTGGCTTTCGTCATTGTATTGCTTAAAATAGATAAATCATAGTTTATTATTGTACAAGGTGGCTGTTATGGTGTACCGTGTTCTCCTGGTTCTGCTCACCTCAGTTTACATTAGTTCATATAAATATTTCCAGGTTTTTCTGAAAGCATTCTGCTTGTCATTTCTTACAGCACAGTAGTATTTGGTTACAATCATATACCACAGCTTGTTCAGTCATTCCCCAGTTGATGAGTATCCTCTTAATTTCCAATTCTTTGCCACCACAAAGAACTGTTATAAATATTTTTGTACATGTGGGTCCTTCCCCCTTTTTTAATGATTTTTTTGCGATACAGACCTAGTAGATTGTTGGATCAAAGGATGCATAGTTTCATTGCCCTTTGGCCATAAATCTAGATTGCTCTCCAGAGTAGTTTGATCAGTTCACAGCTCCACCAACAGTGCATTTGTGTCTCAATTTTGCCACATCCCCTCCAACATTCTTCAATTTCTCTTTTCTGTCATATTGGCCAATTTGATAGGTGTGAGGTGATACCTCAGAATTATTTTAATTTGCATTTTTTTTATCAACAATGACTTAGAACATTTTTAAATATGACTAGATAGTTTTAATTTCTTCACCTGAAAACTGCCTGTTCATATCTTTTGACCATTTATCAATTGGGGAGTGACTAATATTCTTATCAATTAGCCTCACTTCTCTATGTTGTGAGAAGTGAGGCCTTTATCAGAGATACTTGCTTTAAAAATTGCTTCCTAGTTTTCTGCTTTCCTTTTGATTTTGCTTGCATTGTTTTTGTTTGTGCAAAATCTTTTAAATTTTATATAATCAAAATTATCCATTTTTTAAATAATACTCTTTATCTCTTGCTTGTTCATAAATTCTTCCCTTCTCCATAGAACTGACAGATAAATTATTGTATACTCTCCTAATTTGGTTATGATAACACTCTTTATGTCTAAATCATGTACCCATTTTGATCTTATCTTGGTATATGGTGTAAGATTTTGGCCTATACCTAATTTCTGCCCTACTATTTTCCGAGCAATTTTTGTTAAATAGGAGTTTTTGTCCTAGAAGCTGGGTTCTTTGGATTTATCAGGCACTGCTAGATTACTATGTTCTTTTATTACTGTGTTTTATGTATGTAATCTGTTCCACTGATCTACCACTCTATTTCTTAGTACTAGAAAGTTTTGATGATTACTTGTTTATAATAAAATTTGAGATCTAGTTTGGCTAGTTCAACTTCCTTCACATTTTTTTTATTAATTCCCTTAATATCCCTGTTTTTTTTTGTTCTTCCATATGAATTTTATTATTTTTTCTGACTATAAAATAATTTTTGGTAGTTTGCTATGACCCTGAATAATTAAATTAATTTACTTATTTGCATTTAATTTACTTAATTGCATATTAAAGAAATATGCAAAGTGAAGTGAGCAGAACCAGAAAAAATGGCATACCATAATAGCAATCTATTTGTCATTTTTATTATATTGGTTTGGCCTATCCATGAGCAATTGATAATTTTCCAGTTGTTTAGATCTGACTTTATTTGTGTGAACCATGTTTTATAATGATACTTCTACTATTCCTGGGCTTGTTTTGGCAGATAGACTCCAAAGTATTTTATATTATCTACAGTTATTTTAAATAATAGCTCTTTCTCTCTTGCTGCTAGACTTTGTTGGCTATGTATAGAAATATTAATGATTTATGTGAGTTTATTTTTTATCCTGCAACTATGCTAAAGTTGTTATTTCAAATATTTTTTTAGTTGATTTTCTAGCATTCTTTAGCATACTAGAGTGACAGCTTTATTCCTCATTGACTATTCCTTCAATTTCTTTTTCTCATTTTATTTCTCTAACTAACATTTCTAGTACAATATTGGATAATAGTGGTGATAATGAGTGTCCTTGCTTCACTATTGATCTTTTTTGGGAAGGCTTCTAGGTTATCCTTATTACAGATAATGCTTACTGATGGTTTTAGATAGAAACGATTATTTTAAGGGTAGATCCCTTTATTCTGTGCTCTTTAGTGTTTTTAATAGGAATGGGTGCTGTCGTTTGTCAAAACCTTTTTCTGAATCTATTTAGATAATCATATGATTTCTGTTTGCATTGTTATTGCTATGGTATTACTATAGTTATTGATATATCAATTATGCTGATAGTTTCCTAATATTGAACCAGCCCTGCATTCCTGGGATAAATCTGACTTGGTGGTAGTGTAATATCCTGGTGATAAATTTGCTGTAATCTTCTTGCTAGTATTTTATTTAACATTTTTGTATCAATATTCATTAGGAAATTGGCTTGCAGTGTTCTTTGTTTTACATTCTTCCTGGATTATGTATCAGCACCATATTTGTATTATAAAAGGAATTTAGAAGAACTCCTTCACCTATTTTGCAAACAGTTTATATAGTATTGGAATTAATTGTTCTTCAAATGGTTTGGTAGAATTCACTTTGTGAATCCATGTGGTCCTGGAGAGTTTTTCTTAGGGAGTTCATTGATGACTTGTTCAATTTCGTTTTCTTAGATGGAGTTATTTAAGATCTGTTTCCTCTTCTGTTAATCTAGACAGTTTATATTGTTGTAAACATTCATCCATTTCAGTTAGATTGTCAGATGTATTGGCATATAATTGAGCAAAATAGTTCCAAATAATTGTTTTAATTTCCTCCCCATTGGTGATGAATTATCTCTTTTCATTTTTGACACTGGTAATTTGATTTCCTTCTTTTTTTAAAAATCTTATTAACTAATGGTTTATCTAGCCGATTGCTTTTTTAAAAAAATAAAACTGGCTCCTAATGTTATTTATTAATTCAGTAGTTTTTTTTTTTTTTTAACTTTCTCTCACCTTTGGTTTTCAGGATGTCCAATTTGATGTTTAATTGAGCTTTTTAAAATTTGTTCTTTTTTCTAGGTTCTTTTTAATTGCACGCCCAATTCATTGATTTGCTCTTTTTCTATTTTATTGATTTAAGTATAAGTTTAGAGATATAAAGTTTCCCCTAAGTACTGCCTTGGCTGCATTCCATAAGTTTTGATATGTTGTCTTGTTATCATTCTTGTTAATGCACTTATTGATTTTCTGTGATTTGTTCTTTGATCTACTCCTTCTTTAGGATTAGATTATTTAATTTCTAATTAATTTTTAATCTGTCTTTCCACTGCTGTGAATTGAATGTAATTTTTACTGCATTTTGATCTGAAAAGGATGCATTTGGTGTTTCTACCTTTCTACTTTGTCAGGTTTTTATTACCTAATACACGGTCAATTTCTGTGTAGGGGCCATGTACCATGGAGAGAAAAAGGTATACTATTTTCTGTCTCTATTCAGTTTTCTCTACAGGTCTGTGTTCATCTCCTTTCTTTATTTTGTGGTTAGATTTATCTAGTTCTGAGAGGGAAAGTTGAGGTCTCCCATTAATATAGTTCTTTTGTCTGTTTCTTACTGTAGTTGACTTGATTTCTCCTTTTAAGAGTTTGGATGCTATACTACTTGGTACATATATATCTAGTACTGATATTACTTGATTGTCTATGGTATTTTTTAGCAAGATGTAGTTTCCTTCCTTTTTTCTTTTAATTAGATTTTTATTTTTGTTTTATCTGAGATCATGATTGCCTCCTCAGCTTGTTTTGGCTTCATCTGAAGCATAATATATTCTGCTCTAGCCCCTTACCTTTTTCTCTGTCTCTCTGCTTCAAGTATATTTCTTGTAAAGAATATAGTTTAGGGTTCTGGTTTTTTAATCCACTTTGCTATTTGCTTCTGTTTTCTGGGTGAGTTCATCCCATTCACATTCACAGTTATGATTACTGTGTATTTCCCTCCATTCTATTTTTTCTCCCATTTATCCTTTTCTCTCTCCTTTTACTCTTTCCCTCCTCACCATTATTTTGCTTTTGACCACTCCCTTCCCCATTCTATTCTCCATTTTGTCAATCCTCCCTCTTAACCTCTTCCCCTCCAGATGAATTCCTCTCTCCAATTGATTGTGTACCTTACTCACTCTTTGAGCCAATTCCAATGAGAGGAATGTTCAAGTTGATGCTCACTGCCCCCTGTCCCATCTCCGCCTCCATTGTAATCGTTCTTTTGCATCTCTTCTTGTGGGATAATTTATCCCACCTCTACCTCTCCCTTCTGCTCCCAACATAATATCCTTTCTCACTCTTAATTTTTTTTTTTGGTGTTATCCCATCAAAGTCACTTTATACCCATATCCTTTGTCTGTGTAGACTCCTTCTAATTGCTCTAATAGTGATACAGTTCTTAAGAGTTACAAGAATCATCTTCCCATGTAGGGATGCAAACAATTTAACCTTAGTTTTCTCTTTCCTTTTTAGGCTTCTCTTGAGTTTTGTATTTGAAGATCAGGTTTTTTGTTCAGCTTTGGCCTTTTCATCAAGAAAGACTGGAAGTTCTCTATTTCGTTGAATGACAATTTTTTTTCTTCCTGAAGAATTATGTTCAGTTTTGCTATGTATGTATTGTTGGATGTAAATCCTAACTCCTTTGCCTTCCGGAATATATTCCATGCCCTCTGATCCTTAATGTAGAAGCTCCTAAGTCTTGTGTAATCCTAATGTGGTTCCATGATATTTGAATTCTTTCTTGTTGCTTGTAATATTTTTTCTTTGACCTGGGAATTCTGGGATTTGGCTATAATGTTACTGAGAGTTTTCATTTTGGGATCTCTTTCAGGAGGTGATTAGGGGAGTCTTTCAATTTCTATTTTATCCTGTTTCTGGGATATCAGGCCATTATCTTAGATAATTTCTTTAAGTATGTTCAGGTCCTTTTTTTTGATCATGGCTTTCAGATAGTCCAAGAATTCTTCAATTATCTCGCTTGGATCTCTTTTCCAGGCCAGTGGTTTTTTCAGTGAGATCTTTTACATTAGTTTTTCTATATTTCTCATTCTTTTGATTTTGTTTGATTGATTTTTAGTGTCTCTTGGGGTCATTAGATTCTAGTCGTCCAGTTCTAATTTCTAAGTTATTTTCTCCGGTCAGCTTTTTAGTCCCATTTTTCATTTTTCTAATTCTACTTTTTAAGGAGTTATTTTCTTCAGTAAATTTTTGTGCATCTTTCCCCCTTTTTGGTGCGTCTTTATCAAACTGCTGACTCTTTTTTTCATGATTCTCTTGCATCATTCTCATTTCTTTCCCTAATTTTTCTTCTTTTTTGTTTGATTTTAAAGTCCTTTTTGAGATCTTTTATGAGTTCTTTTTGGGTCTGAGACCAATTCTCATTTTTCTGAGGCTTTGAATGTAGATGTTTTAACATCATTGTGCTCTTCCAAGTTTGCGTTTTGATCTTCCCTGAGACAATGATAACCTTTTATGGTTAGGTTCTTTTTTTTTTCTAGCGTACTTGATTATGTTTAAAGCTGAACTCTGCCTTCTTGGGAAGAGGAGTCAAGCTCTTGTGTCTAGGATTGCAGACCCTGGCTTCTGCCTGGTGTTGCACAGGTGCTGTAGGGCGTCTGGCCACTCTCCTGTTGTTATGTTAGGTGTTGGCTGTGGGGAGGCCTGGCAGTTCACCTTATTTTGTATTAGGGGTCCACAGGGAGCTAATACAAAACAAGGTGAACTGCCAGACCTCCCCACATAAATACCTCCTTAGAACAGGCTCTTATCCCCTCCTTCTTGGATGATTACAATAGACTTCTAATTCATCTCCCTCCTTCCAGTCTCTCCCTACTCCAATCCACCCACGACTCAGCTGTGAAAGTGATTTTCCTAAAGCACAAAACTTTACTAACCATGCAACATATGTTCTAGCCACAATGGTTTACTTGCTGTCTCCCAGTGACCAATGACATCATCAGTGGTATCTTGACCTGTTGTGATTTAAGTGAGGCAGAGTCTCAGCTTCACTCCCTCTTCCTAAGACATTAAAGTTCAGTGACAGAACAAAAGTCATCCTGGTGATGCCCTAGAATGCAGTGGATAACTTGGGCATCTTCAATGCCTGACAGCATCTGTTTCAGCCATCTCTATGGCCACTGATATAAACTGTTCTCATCCACCAATTCAATGTGAACATGGGCAAATCACTTAACCTTTCAATGTCCAGGGCAATTCTCTAGACTACAAGTCACAGTAGAAATCCCAATGTGCATAGGTTTCTATAGGAAAGCATTCTCTACATCAATGAAATCAGTCCTCCAGAAATATGTTGGGTAAGACAAACAGGAAAATGACAATTTATCTGTTACAGATGAATTTCAGGGTATTCAGTTTCACATAGAGCTTTTGTATAATAACTTTTTAGTGAAAATAAAACTTATCAAATACTGATTACATAAATAGAGATAGATATACACATAAATAACACATTAATTTCATTCTTTGCATCACACCTAAATCTTTACCTGTAGCATGTGAATTTTTTAAGCATTTATCCTTTGCTCTTGTCCTATAACCAGCCTATCTTTTTGATTATATATTTATTTCTTGTCATGCTTCCTTTGTAATTCCTCTTTTGTGGTGTATCACATCTACTCATCCTACTGTGTGCTTCTTTGTTGCTTTTTTGAGTGATTTTTAACTTCATGTTTTGGAATATTTTAGTGGTTCTTGACTTGAAGCTATATACCATCACCAAAAAGATATTGGTATGAAAACAACAAACTTTTCATTTCAAAGAAAAGCTTGAGGTCATTAAAATTTTTGACAGTTTTCTGTAGGCAGTCTAGCCTGCTTTCCTCCCATTGGATGCTGGGCCCAACTCACTATTTACTGATGGGAGTTGTAAGCTTATTAGGCTGTATTTATTCATAAAGAACTCTATTAAAATAAGATAACTGGAAATAGACTATCTCTTTTTAAATTTTGTTTATTATGTTGTTTCATTTAAAACAAACTATGTGTACATGCATAATATTTGTCTTCATGTTATTTTGGGACCAAAGTCTACGGGAAAAACTGTAGTTCAATAATTTGTTAATACCTGTCCTCTACAGTTCTGTGACCTTCCCTTCTAGTCTGGTTTGACTTGCCTCTTTATGCTTTCTACTGCTTCTGGCTGCTTTACTACCACGCTCAAAACTGCCATCTTTCCTGACTATGTTTCTCAAAAATAATTATTTTTATAATTAATAATAATAATTATTAATAACATATTAATAAATTATAATAATTTGTTATTACATAATAATTAGTCTCTGTTTATTAGGTAACAGCATATTTCTGTACCCCTCCCCTTTTAACATGAAAGTGTGACTGTTATGCAAATAAACATCAAGTACAATATACAAAATAATGTTGTACCATCATATGCCACATCCCAGTTCCCATCTGTGCAGATCTTCTTGATGCCTGCCAGCTTCTCACCGGCTCCCTATCTAGAAGTATTCTGGAAGAATGATCTACTTCATTTCTTGGATTTCGCAGTCATGACCCAGTTTGGTATTTTTCTCAGTCTGTGTTTGAATAATTCTGGAAGAGAGCTGGGCTGTCCAGCTTTTTTTGGTCAAATAAACAGGGACTATTTCACCACTAGTGAACAGATAATACATGTTTCCTTCCTCAGAGTAGAAAGGTAGGTGACTATTAGGATTGAATGTTGTACTTTTTGTTAGATACAGATGATGTATCAGATGTTTTGCTTAACTTTTTATCTTTTTGGAGTGGGTGGAAAATGACTGTGATGTAAAGACAGTAGGCACTAATAAAATATGTGTGTATATGTTTGTATATGTACATACACATATATTTTAAATTAAGATTGGTATTTTAAGGAATTAATAATTTTTAAGAGTTGCTTCTACCTTTACGTCTCTGAGACCAATTGTACTGTTTATTAGGGGAGGTAGATTTAACCTTGTAAAAATTATTTTTGAAGCTATACCTCATTCTCTGGACTTCATCATCATAAATTTAGTATAGTATTAATTAGAAGGCGAACACATACTTGGGAGAAAAATCTAAGCAAAGGGCCTTCAGTTTAAGGTTTTACTTCCAAGATATATAAGGAACCAGTTCAAATGTATAAGACTCAAAGTCTCAAAGTCATTTCCCAACTGATAAGTGGTTATTATAACCTGTTTGTAAAAGAAGAAGTCCAGGCTACTAATAATTTTATGAAAAATGTTCCAAATCACTACTAATGAAGAAAATTCAAATTAAAGTAACCTCTCGCTTATTAAACTAGCAAAGATGACAAAAGAGAAAAATGATCACTGTTGGAGAGACTGAAGGAAACCAGGCACATAGTATGCTTTTGGTGGAGCTGTAAATTATTGGCCCAGCCATTCTGGAAGGAAATTTGGAATATGTCCAAAGTTACCAAACCTCTGTTCTTTGGCCCAGATAAACCACTTTTGGGCCTATGCCCCAAAGAAATTGAAGTGATCTATAGGTACAGAAATATTTATAGCAGTTACTTTAATGGTAGCCCCAAACTGAAAACTAAAGTAGTTTCTTCATATTGAGGAATGACTGAGCATATTGAAAATGGACTGGGAACTGTGAATACTTTTATGAACTGATGCAGAGAGGAGTGAGCAGAACTAGAAGAACAATTTATGCAATGATCATGTTATAGTGAAAGAAAACTGGGAAGGACCTGAGAGTTCTGATCAATACAATGAAAAACCATGAGTCCAAAAGAAGGAAGATGGACCATTCTGCTTACCTGCTGATAGAGAGATAATGAATTTAAAATTCAGAAAATGATTATTTTCAGACATGACTGCTGTGGCAGATTGTTTTGTAAGACTGTGTGGATGTATATTCAGGGATTTTTTAAAAAAATACTTAGTGGGAGAGAAGAGGATGGGTTGTAGAAGGGACAGATTAATTTTAAAATGCTTAAAATTAAAATAAGCATAGCTATTATAATATAAATACTTAAAGGTCAGAATCTGAGTCTTATTCAGTTCATCAGATTTTTTGGCAAGTATATTATGTGAAGAGGAATGTGAATATGTTTAAAGTTGATAGTCTGGCATGCGAATGGAAGAGGAAAATAATGTAAGTACTTAGATAACTATAATTCAGGGTAGAATGTACATGTCATAAGAAAGGGTTTTGTTGTGTTTTGTTTTGTTTTTGTCTTTCACAGGTGAAAAAACTTGTAGGATGGCAGCATGGTTTAGTGGAAAGAGCACTGTATTTGGAGCCAGGACATCTTGGACTAAATCCTGGCTCTCCCATTCAGGGCTGTAACTAGCAATTCCAGTTCCTGGGGCAAGCAGCACAAAAGGCTCCCTCAAATCCATTTTTTAATTAAAACTCAGTTAAGAGCATAGAGAGAGACATTGGACCTTGGGACACAAGGCCCCTTGGGAGAAGAAGAGACCCAGGGACATAAGTCTTCTTAGGGATGAGGCCATTTATAGGTGGATATTCTGGGACACCCTGAAGGTGCTGATGGAGAAGCTGCCTTGGGAGAAGAACAAGGCTGGAGGGGAACTGCCCTAGAGTGGTTTCCCCCAGTCTTGTTGGTGGTGAGCAGCTTCTTATTTTAATTGTTTAGTCTTGCTAAGTAGTTGCCAAAGTCAGTTGTTTCTGTCTGCTAAAGGTCTGTCAGCATGATCTAGGGTACTTGGTGGGAAAGTTAAAGTTACCTCCATCAGTGTTACTGCTCTGCTTCCACTCATTAGTTGCTTGATCTTGGGCAAGGCTTTACACTGTTGGCCCCAACTTTATCATTTGTGATTAACCAGGATAATATACTTGCTCTATCTACCTTGATTAGAAGTTTGAGAGGAAAGTACTTTGTTTTTGTTTTTTTTTTTTAATAAAAATTTATTTATTTAACTTTTTACGTTCATTTTCACAAAATTTTGGGTTCCAAATTTTCTCCCTTTTCTCCCCTCCCCCCACCCCAATACATGGAGCATTCTAATTTTCCCTATCTCCAATCTGCCCTCTCTTCTATCATCCCTCCCTTCTCTTGTCCCCATATTCTCTTTTGTCCTGTAGGGCCAGATGACTTTCTATTCCTCCTTAACTGTATGTCTTCTTTCCTAGTTGCAACAACAATACTCAACAGTTGTTCCTAAAACTTTGAGTTCCAAATTCTCCCCATCCCTCCCTCCCAACCTGTTCCCTTTGGGAAGGCAGGCAATTCAATATAGGCCCTATCTGTGTATTTTTGCAAATGAGTTCGATAAGAGTCGTGTTGTGTAAGACTAACTCTATTTCCCTCCATCCTATCCTGCCCCCCATTGTTTCGATTCTATCTGTTGATCCTGTCCCTCTCCAAGAGTGTTGACTTCAAATTGCTCCCTCCTCCCATTGCCCTCCCTTCCATCATCCCCCCACCCTGCTTATCTCCTTCTCCCCCACTTTCCTGTATTGTAAGATAGGTTTTCATACCAAAATGAGTGTGCATTTTATTCCTTCCTTTAGTCGAATATGATGAGGGTAAACTTCTTGTTTTTTTCTCAGCTCTCCTCTTTTTCCCTCCACTAAAAAGTCTCCTGCTTGCCTCTTGAATGAGATATAGTTTACCCCATTCCATTTCACCCTCTTTCCTCCCACTACATTTCTCTCTCACCATTTACCTTAATTTCTTTTAAGATTTGGTCCCATCCTATTCAATTCACTCTGTGCTCTCTGTCTCTGTACGTGCATGCATGTGTGTATGTGTTTGTGCGTGCACGCGTATACGTGTTTGTGTGTATGTGTGTGTGTGGTCCCACCAACTACCCAGATACTGAAAAGTTTTAAGAGTTACAAATATTGTCTTTCCCTGTATGAATGTAAACAGTTCACTTCTGGTAAGTCCCCTATGACACCTCTTTGCTGTTTACTTTTTCATGCTTCTTCTCATTCTTGTGTTTGAAAGTCAAATTTTCTTTTCAGCTCTGGTCTTTTCATCAAGAATGCTTGAAAGTCCTCTGTTTCATTGAAAGACCTTATTTTCCCCTGAAGTATTATATTCAGTTTTGCTGGGTAGCTGATTCTTGGTTTGAGTCCTAGTTCCTTTGCCTTCTGGAATATCCTATTCCACACCCTTCGATCCCTTAACGTAGAAGCTGCTAGATCTTGAGTTATCCTGATTTTATTTCCACAATACAGGAATTGTTTCTTTCTAGCAGCTTGCAAGATTTTCTCCTTGACCTGGGAATTCTGGAATTTGGCCACAATGTTCCTAGGAGTTTCTCTTTTTGGATCTCTTTCAGGCGGTGATTGATGGATTCCTTCAATACTTATTTTGCCCTCTGGTTCTAGAATGTCAAGGCAGTTTTCCTTGATAATTTCATGGAAGATGATGTCTAGGCTCTTTTTTTGATCCTGGCTTTCAGGTAGACCCATAATTTTTAAATTGTCTCTCCTGGATCCATTTTCCAGGTCAGTTGTTTTTCCAATGAGATATTTCACATTCTCTTCCATTTTTTCATTCTTTTGGTTTTGTTTGGTGATTTCTTGGTTTCTCATAAAGTCATTAGCTTCCATCTGTTCCATTCTAATTTTGAGAGAACTATTCTCTTCCGTGAGCTTTTGAACCTCTTTTTTCATTTGGCTAATTCTGCTTTTGAAAACATTCTTCTTTTCATTGGCTTTTTAACCTCTTTTGCCAATTGAGTGAGCCTATTTTTCAAGGTGTTATTTTCTTCATCATTTCTTTGGGTCTCCTTTACCAAGGTATTGACCCATTTTTCATGCTTTTCTTGCATCTCTCTCATTTCTCTTCCCAGTTTTTCCTGGAAAGTTCTTTATTAAGACTAAAGTAAGCTGTACAAATGTGAGCTGCTGTTATTATTAAAATGTAATAATTAAAATTAACTTGGTAAAGCAATGACATCTACAAATGCTTGCAAACTATAAATACATTGGTAGAACTGGGACTTTAAAGGAAAGAAATCTTTAGTGAATTATTTTGTGGAGAAAAAAAATCGCCCTCAAACTGAGCAGTCTAGTACATCTAAAATTTTATATATCAGGACCTTGCATGATTTTTTCATAACCTACTGTGAATTTAATAACTTAGAAATAACAACTGGAAAAGGATGTTGAACTTAGAGTCAGAAAAGCTTGCCTCAAGATATTGCTTCACTTTTTAGTGCTAGGGTGAACTTAGCACAGTGCCTGGCACATAGTAAGTGATCAATTCCAGCTTATTGATTGGTAATATCTCTGGCCTCAGCATCTTCATCTGTGAGATCAAAGACTTGGCCTAATTAATTGTGATGTTTCTATAAGCTCTAAATCTATGAAAAGCAAACAAAAGATCTCATAATCCTAAGTAAACTCTTGGAAATAAATCAATTAATGGACAACCAAAAGGCAAAAATGTTTTTGTTCTGTGTTTCCTTCTAGGTCTGTATGAATTTACACTGCCTCTGATACTTTCTTTCCTTGTTTACCTTCCTTTTTTCCCCTCCATCCTCTTCCCTGCCTCTTTCCCCTCCTCATTC
The DNA here is from genome assembly GCA_023548195.1 of Bettongia penicillata ogilbyi. Classification (NCBI taxonomy): domain Eukaryota; kingdom Metazoa; phylum Chordata; class Mammalia; order Diprotodontia; family Potoroidae; genus Bettongia; species Bettongia penicillata. The sequence goes on along the minus strand of JAJHZJ010000009.1, from coordinate 3,703,302 downwards.
CCTTTCCTTCTTCCCTTTTTTCCTTTCCCTCCCATGATAGCAGTGACACTGATCTCCATGATTCAGGGAATGCTGCTTTGAAACTTGGTTCATATTTCTTGATGAACATTAATAACATAAGAAATAGACTCTCTTGTCACTCCTGTGATCATTTACAGGAATGTTTTGTGTGAGAGTATATTTACTTGGGGATAATCAGTCTCAAGGTTAAGGATACATTCCCAAAGAGCTTAGATTTCTTCTATAGATGGGGCTGGCAGCCTTTATAGGATCAATCAATAATAGGTGTTGTGGGAAGCTTGCTTGCGTGTCACAGGAAAGGAGCATATACCCTTTTCATACTTCTAAATGGGGAGGAGATAATGCCAATAAATGACTTAGGTAATACTTAAAATTACCCTATTTGCCATGAATTGTAGACTTGGTTTATTAAATTGATTCTTGGGATTTGTTTCCTGCTATTCCTTCTTCCTTTGAAGCAAAATAATAGCTACATATGAACTTAAAAGTCTGAATTGAAGTAATCAAATTATATTAACACTAATAAAGTTGTTTTTCCCTTTAGGTAGTTTCTTTACTTCAAATAATAATTATGAAGAAATAAAATGTCCTATAAGAGTAGATGTAAAGATACCTTGGCTAAATGTTACATTAACTTTGACTTAATAGAATTAAAAAAAAATGTCTATAGGTTTTGTTGCTTTTTGTCTTATCTTTGTGTAGTCAAATAAAAAGGATAGGGAAAACATTTTTGGGGCATATGATATAGTAGGCTTGAGAAATGTTTACCTTGTATAGAAATAGCTTTTATTTCGCAACTACTTGTATAAAGACTTAGTCTTTTTGGTGTAGTAGTGTGGAAAAGCCTGACATATAAAATTTTAGATGTACTAGACCGCTCAGTTTGAGGGCAATTTTTTTTCTCCACAAAATAATTCACTAAAGATTTCTTTCCTTTAAAGTCCCAGTTCTACCAATGTATTTATAGTTTGCAAGCATTTGTAGATGTCATTGCTTTACCAAGTTAATTTTAAATAATTTTCTAAGAACACCAGTCTGTAATATAGAGAACTTTTATAAACCTGAGACAACAAAGGAGCAGGTTAAAAATTACTCTTTCCTTTTTAACAAGAGTACTTGTATTCTCTTTGTAGAACTTTCTGTGAATTATGATGTAAACATTTATGAATTAATATTTTCTATCACTAACATGTGACTACATGTTGAGCTTGGAATTTTATTTTTCATTTTCTATAACAAATTATTATTTGGAATGATTAAGTTTTGAGGTAGTAGAGAATCCTTTAAGTAGTTGTAAATTCTTGACAATCCAAGGGAATTTAATGACACCTGTGTCAGTGGTACTCTGGTTGTTAAACTACATAAAAACAGTTAAGAATTTTTGTCATAATGATGTTCTACAAGATGCTCTTTTTTTAAATAACCATTGTACAACTCCCAGCAACATTCTCTATGTGTTTAATAAATTTTCATGATAATGATGAAATTTGTGCTTCTTTGTACTGTAGAATTCCCTGCACCCCTCCAATTCCTCAAGATTGGTTATCACCAGAGGGAGATAGAAAGATTGATATTACATGTCTTTCCTGCTTATCTCATGTTTCACTGTTATCGCTCTAATAATTTTCTTTGTGTTGGATTTCCAAATGTTAAGTAACATTTTTGTTTATTCATATCAAGAACAATCATTCATATGCTAAATTCTGTGGCTTTATGTGGAAACTGTATACTTATGTATTGATTGTTGAGGCTTAAGTTTTTGTGGAATGTACAGACTCATTTTTCTTAAGACAGCCTATTAAACCAGATGTGGTGTCTTAGTAGACTGAATGCTTTCTTTAGAACTGCTGAACTTTTAGAAAAGTGTATTCCTCTTCTGACTTTTGCCGTTGAATTTGAAATGGTTTTTCTGTTCTCTTTCTAAAATGATAACATCAGTGTAGCACAACTGTGCTGCCAAAAAAAAAATTCTTGCCTATTTCAAACTTGAATGGTAAATCAAGTCTGCATTATGATGTTGGCTGAATATGGAATTAGCTTTTGAAAAGTCATCTTTTTAATTGAGCTAAAGAATGCTCCCTCCCTTAATCTTTTAGGTGCCCCTCCCCCCTGTCCCTCAAGAACTCTGGTAATTGACCAAAAAAAGAAATCACTTATTTTGAAATGTAGGGTCTGAGATAAAGCACAGAACTTTATACTTAGATAATTTTGATTTGTCGTGTGAAAACATAAAGAAATTATACTTTCATAATCAAACTTTACTTTTTGGGAATTAATTTGAATTTCTATTAAATGAAACTTCAAAGAAGTCAGCCATTTTGTTGGGGGCAGGGCACAGGGAGAATTAAAAATACAAATTAATTTTATGGGGCAAAACAGACTCAGAACAATTACCCAGGTCCTGATACTTTGGAGAAAGGGTTGGAGGGGGAGGTCTGACAGGTATATATAAGGCTTTTCTCCTTTTGACTTCTTTGAAGGGTGAAAGATGGTATACATCTAGTAGTAGAATCAAAATTTATAAACAGTTTAGTGACTTTGTCTGCGCTTGAGCTGTTCCAATGGCTGTATCATGCCCTCTTTGTTTTCCCACACAATATATTAACGTCTGTTCTCATTCTCTCAGTCTATTGGAATTCTGCTCCTCTTTCAAAGCCTGCTTCAAATCTTTTTTTTTTTAATTTTATTTATTTATTTAATTTTTTACATTCATTTTCACAAATTTTTGGGTTCCAAATTTTCTCCCCTTTTATCCCCTACCCCTACCCCAATACCCCAAGCAATCTAATTTTCCCTGTCTCCAATCTGCCCTCTCTTCTGTCATCCCTCCCTTCTCTTGTCTCCATCTTCTCTTTTCTCCTGTAGGGCCAGATGACTTTCTATTCCTCATTAACTGTATGTTTTCTTTCCTAGTTGCAACAACAATACTAAACAGTTGTTCCTAAAACTTTGAGTTCCAGATTCTCCCCATCCCTCCCTCCCCACCCATTCCCTTTGGGACGGCAGGCAATTCAATATAGGCCATATCTGTGTAGTTTTGCAAATGACCTCCCTGATAGTCGTGTTGTGTAAGACTAACTGGATTACCATCCCTCCTAACCTGCCCCTCCTTGTTTCTCTTCTGTCTCTTGATCCTGTCCCTCCCCAAGTGTTGACTTCAAATTGCTCCCTCCTCCCTTTGCCCTCCCCTCCATCATCCCTCCCCTTGCAATATCTCCTTCTTCCCCACTTTCTTATACTGTAAGATAGGTTTTCATACCAAAATGAGTGTGCATTTCACTCCTTCGTTTAGTCAAATGTGATGAGGGTAAACTTCTTGTTTTTTTTTTTTCTCAGCTCTCCTCTTTTTCCCTCCACTAAGAAAAACTCCTACCTGCCTCTTAAATGACATATAGTTACCCCCTTCCCTTTCCCTCTCTTTCCTCCCCCTACATTTCTCTCTCACCATTTACCTTAGTTTCTTTTAAGGTATGGTCCCATCCTATTCAGTTCAATCTGTGCTCTTTATCTCTGTATGTGTGTGCATGTGTGTATGTGTGTGCATGCGTGTACATGTGTATGTGTGGTCCCACCAACTACCCAGATACTGAAAAGTTTTAAGAGTTAGAAATATTGTCTTTCCCTGTATGAATGTAAACAGTTCACTTCTGGTAAGTCCCTTAAGACTTCTCTTTGCTGTTTCCTTTTTCATGCTTCTTCTCATTCTTGTGTTTGAAAGTCAAATTTTCTTTTCAGCTCTGGTCTTTTCATTAAGAATGATTGAAAGTCCTCTGTTTCATTGAAAGACCATATTTTCCCTTAAAGTATTATACTCACTTTAGCTGGGTAGGTGATTCTTGGTTTGAGTCCTAGTTCCTTTGCCTTCTGGAATATCCTATTCCACGCCCTTCGATCCCTTAATGTAGAAGCTGCTAGGTCTTGGGTTATCCTGATTGTATTTCCACAGTACTGGAATTGTTTCTTTCTAGCTGCTTGCAAGATTTTTTCCTTGAGCTGGGAGTTCTGGAATTTGGCCACAATGTTCCTAGGAGTTTCTCTTTTTGGATCTCTTTCAGGTGGTGATCGATGGATTCTTTCAATACTTATTTTGCCCTCTGGTTCTAGAATGTCAGGGCAGTTTTCCTTGATAATTTCATGGAAGATGATGTCTAGGCTCTTTTTTTGATCATGAGTTTCAGGTAGTCCCATAATTTTTAAATTGTCTCTCCTGGATCTATTTTCCAGGTCAGTTGTTTTTCCCATGAGATATTTCACATTCTCTTCCATTTTTTCATTCTTTTGGTTTTGTTTGGTGATTTCTTGGTTTCTCATAAAGTCATTAGACTCCATCTGTTCCATTCTAATTTTGAGAGAACTATTAAATTCAGTGAGCTTTTGAGCCTCTTTTTCCATTTGGCTCATTCTGCTTTTGAAAGCATTCTTCTCCTCATTGGCTTTTTGAACCTCCTTTGCCAATTGAGTGAGCCTATTTTTCAAGGTGTTAATGTCCTCAGCATTTTTTTGGGTCTCCTTTACCAAGGTATTGACCCGTTTTTCATACTTTTCTTGCATGTCTCTCGTTTCTCTTCCCAGTTTTTCCTCCACCTGTCTAACTTGCTTTTCAAAATCCTTTTTGAGCTCTTCCAAGGCCTGAGCCCACCCGCCACCCCCCTGGGGTGTCTGGGGTACTGAGGCCCTGCCCTCCACGTCTTTCCCTGATGGCAAGAATACGTCCTCATCTTTGTCAGATCTGAAGGTCGGGATCATTTGCATTTGTTGGAAGAAACTCTCTAAAGTCTTATTTTTCTTCCCTTTTCTAGGCATTTTCCCAGCCAGTTCCTTGACTTCTGAGATTCCTTTCCACCCCCACCTGGATCCACCCAGCTAGTGCTTGGCCTCTGAGATTTAAATGGGCTTTCCTCCTGCCGGCTGTCAATCAGTGAGCTTTAGTTCAGGTGCTGGGGTGTAGGCAGGGCCGCCTCCCAGGCTCAGATCCCTCAGGGGCTTTATGTAGAGACTTTCAGAAATGGAGAGGGTGGGGACGGGGTGGGGGGCTCCGCCTCCCAAGCTCAGTTCCCTCGGGGGCTTTAAGCAGAAGCCTTCAGTAATAGAGTGGGGTGGGGGCAGGGCCGTCTCCCAGGCTCAGCTCCCTCAGGTTTTATGCAGGGAATCTTCCGTAATGAAGATCCTGCCTGCTCCTGGGGGATTCCTGAGTCCCGGTCTGCTGCCTGCCGCCTCAGCCACCGCCCACACCTCTGCCTCCGCCACTTCCTGCCCCCGTCTCTGCTGCTGCCGCTTCCTCCCGAGGGGGCCTGAGTCACAGAGACGCCCTGCTCCCCGTCTCCTCCAGCCTGGCCTTCTCTCTCACCGACCTGTAGCTTCTGTGGGCGGAGGGACTTTCCCGGTGCCGGAGCTTCCGTCTCTGAAGCCTGCTTGGATCAGCTTCTCTGGGGCCACGGCCAGGGCAGTGCTGGGGGTGGGGTCCAGTTTCCGGGGTGCGACGGACCCTGGGGACAGGTCTCCAGGGCTCTCTGGCACGGAAATCTCTTCCACTCTGTTTCTGCACACCTTGTATTGACCCAGAAGTTATGGGGGACTCTTTTTACATTAATTCTATGGGCATTGGTTTCGGAGCTCGTAAATGTGCGTCCTTCTACTCCGCCATCTTGGCTCCGCCCCCCTCCTTCAAATCTTGCTATACGTCTTTCCCAAACATGCCTTCTCTGATTTTTCCTTATCACCTCCCTCATTTGGTATGTATTCTGTGATAGTTTTTTGTCTTTTGTCAAATTCCTCTTCCTAGGAAGATCCTCCCCTCCAAGAACTTAATGTTTTACTTGAATCTACTGCAGCTTTCTAGCATAGTGCCTTATAGACTGAGTGAAAAGTGAAGAAATATTTGGTGAATTGAAGTATATTCCAGTGAGGGGAGTCTAATAGATGTCCTTTTGAAAACGTGTTAATTTCTACTTCTGTCCCCTTGTCCTTGTCACAACTCCCCCTTAAAAATGACCTCTTCATCTCTTCAAAATTTACCTTTTTCCAAGGAGTCCTCTCTAATTGCCTCCATTCCATGCTGAGTAGTCTATGTTATTTTGCACTGTTTTACTCTGTGCCATTTTGTAAGTGCAGCTGGGTATCCAGTCTAGGCTGTAAGCTCCCCAAAGTCTTATCTTTTTTATCTTTTTATTTCTCTCATTCTTGCCCACATATTCTATGTCTAAAAAGTTTTCCTTACAAGGTCAGCCCACAGAATTTAGGTTATAAAGACCACTGTACATGGCGATGAGTACTAGCTACTAAAAGGATATATTGGGACCAAGACATTTGAGAACCTTGGCTGTCAAGGTTTTGAGTGGGTGCAAGTTGGGGAAGGGATTAATAGCAAAGGGAATAATGCCATTGCCATGGAATAGGGGAAGGCGTCCAAGTTTGGAGTCAGAATACCTGGGCATAAATCACAGTTCCGCCTCTTAATAAGTGCTAGCTTTTATATATTGCTTTAAGGTTTGCAAAACACTTTACAGATATCTCATTTTATTTTCACCACAATGCTGAGGTACTATTATTACTCCCATTATATAGATTGGGAAACTAAGACAAAATTTAGGTGACTCCTCTGGGGTCACAAAGCTTTTAAGTGTCAAGGTCAGATTTGAGTTCAGGTCTTCCTTACTCCAGGCCCAGCTGATCTATCTCCTTATTCCCTAAGTGACCTTGGATGAGTCATTTTACCTCCCTGAACCTCAGTTACTTCATTTATTAGATGAGGGGTGTTACCAGATGGATTAGTGAATGAATAAAAATATCACTTTTATCAAGCTAAGTGCTAGGGATACAAATAAATAATTAAGACAGTTTCTGTCCACAAGGCATTTATATTCAAAGAAGAGAAGACAATACAAATACTGCAGTAAGAATTGGAAAGGGAGGCAGGGGAAGTTGCCTTGGGCCTGATTAAAGTAAGTCTTAGCTGTGACCAGCCAGTTACAACTAGGAAAGCTAGTTGAAAGACTGAGTTCCTGATGGGAGGCAACAAAAGATGAGACTTGAAGAGGGCTACATGGTTTGTAAGTACCCTCTAAGTTCACTTTCAGCTCCTGATGGATGATACTATAATCTCTAATTAATCCATATAATAATTTTTACATAGCCCTTTCTATACAAAATGCTTTACAAATATCTAATTTTACCCTCACAACAACCCTGGAAGGTTGGTGCTGTTATTATCCCCATTTTACAGATGAGATAAGTAATTGAGTCAGGCAGAAGTTAAATGACTTGCTGAGGATTACACAGTTAAAAAGTCTCTGAGGTTGAAATTGAACCTAGGTCTTTTTGATTCCAGATCCGGGCTTCCATTACTGTGACACTAGCTGGTAGTATGTAGGATAGGGGAGATACTAAATTACTGGTGGATTAAAGAAAGTGTTGGATTTAGAGTAGAATCTGATTCAAATACCAGATCTATTTCTTGCCTATCTTTGTGGCCTTTAACAATATTTTTATCATCCCTGGGTCTCAGTTTCCTCATCTATAAAATTGGACCAAATGACCTTCTGACTCTAAATATATAATTTTAAGACCAGGTAATAACCCACTCAGAGGAACATGAGGGCCTGAGGTAGGGTGGTGGCAGTACCAATTGAGATGAAAATGTGTAACCAGAAAAAGGAGAGAATATGACAGTTGTCTGAAGGTTTTCAAAGGACTTTTTTTGTGGAAGAAGGATTAAACTGATTTTACTTGGCTGCAGAAGATAGAACTAGGAGCAGTGGTAGCAAGTTATGAAGAGGTAAACTTAGGTTTTCTGTAAGGAATACATTTCTGATGATTAGAGTGATCCAAAAGTAAAATAGGCTGCCTTGGAAAATAGGGGCTTCTTTTTCACTGGAGGTTCTCAAGCAAGAGCTGGATGATCACTTGTTGTGGAGAGTTTTCTCTTTCAGAAATCCTTCCAGTCTTTTCATTTCTGAAATTCTGTGAGAATGGTAGGGAAGATGAGAGAAACTGCATACCTCAGAGGTAGGAGGGAGAGAGTTTGGTAATTGGATGTTGGAGATGGTTTATAGCATGAGTGATGGATGATGCTGTAATAACTTAAAGGGAGGTCAGAGAGAAGAGGAGCTGGATTATAGGTAAGACTATAGGGTTTACAAGTGGAATTTGATTTTTTACAAATTGAATTTGAAGCATTGGCAGGGCAGCTAATTAGAGATACTCAGTAGTTTTTAAAACTGCATTGGAGATAAATATTTGGCAGGCATCCACGTAGAGGTTAAAAGCCATGAGAACAGATGAGTTTGCCAAGAAAGGGAATATATAGAAAGAAGACCCAAGATTGACTCCTGGAAAATTTAGTACATAGGTTCCCAAAGTGGGTGATATCACCCTCTGGGGGAGACGCTGGAATGCTCCAGGGAGGGCTGTAGGGGCCAGCAGTAGTTTGAAATGATAGCAAATTAAATAAAAACATTAAAGGATTAAAGAAAATAGATTTTGAAGGGGGGGCATGCTGAGTAATTTTTTTGAAAACAGGGTGGTAGACCAACTAAGTCTGGTAACCTCTGAGTGGTTAGAAAGATGAGCCCAGCAATGCATTGGTCAGGATTAGGAATACACTTAGAACTTAATGTTACGGTAGTGGGGGATAATCGATAGTGGCAAATATTGTAGAGGTAAAGGAAAGCCAGAACTGAGAAGAGACAACTGAAGCAAATTAGTTAACCTTATTGGGCTTTAGTTTCCCCATTTCCAAAATGTGGGTTGGACTAGATGTTCTCTGAGGTATAAATTCTGTATTACTATAATTTGTTGACTGCGACTATTTAGAGGCCTTTCAGAGAGAATGGTATGTTTAGTCAAGTAATTGGAATGGAGCTGGATTGCAGGGGGTCTAGTAGAGGAAGTCTTTCCTTTTTTTAACAGGAGCGTAACTGAACAAGCTTATGGGTAGAAGGGGATAAACCAATGGATGAAGGAAAAAGACTGAAAAGTGATCTGCCTTGGAAAGATGGGGACGATATTTCCTCTGAAGTGAGACTCCGAAAGGAGAGGCTAGTGGAAAGTGCAGGCAAAACAAAGAAGTAAGGAGGGATTGAATTAGTAAACATTTATTAAGCGCCTCCTGTGTGCCAGGCACTGTGCTGAACCCTGAAAATACAAGGAGCCCATAGCCCGATGGGGGGCAGAGGGAGAGACAAGGTGCAAACAATGCAGATATGTACAAATAAGCTATATACAGAGTGACCAGGGAATGATCAACAGAGGGAAGGCACTAAAATAAAGAGGAATTAGATCAGACTTAACCGGAGAATATGGAATTTTAGCTGAGGCTTGAAGGAAGCCCAGGGGTCAGAGATGATGAGGATGGAGAACATTCCAGGCATGCTACTGGAGGAGTTTATTGAGGGTGTGTGTGTGTGTGTGTGTGTGTGTGTGTGTGTGTGTGTGTGTCTGTGTCTGTGTCTGTCTGTCTGTCATGAGGGCCTGCTCCGGGGTGGAGACAATATTAGAGGAGAGAATGGGACATATTTGAGAGATGTGGATTTGATGATCAAAGACCTTCATTTCTTTAATGGCAGACATTTGGGGTCTGGGAGTGGGGGAAGTAATTGTACTTGAGCACAAATATTTGCCCAGCAATAAAATGGATTCACCTGTGAATGAATAAAAATTAAAGAGCAGCATTGAGGACCTAGCTGGACATAGCATGGGTTTGTAGTGGAACCAGGTGGGATTCTTGGAAGATGGGTAGTTAGAGAGGATAATGGGATTTAACTTGGGTTGTGCCAGCAAAGAAATGCCAGGCCAGTTGAAATCCTTATTGCCTATAGGATAAAATATAAATTCCTCAGCCTGGCATTTTAGACTCTCTACAGTCTAGCTTCCTACCTTGGTTAGGACCAAAAGTCCTAACCCTTCTTACTTCTTACTTTTGAATTTGAAGCAGTTTTTGCTGAAAACCAGAGGAACTGATTAAATAGTAACTGTGAAAGGAGATTTTAAAGCTGTTAAAAAAAAAAAAAACTCTCCGTTTTAAAAGGCTGTGCCATGTTGTGGAAAGATCATTGACTGTAGTCAGAAGATATGGACAGGTCACATAATATTTTTCCCATCTGTGGCCAAATTGGACTACAGCTCTTTCTAGAAGTTGACACTCCCATCTCTGGTCTCCTGTATTATCCAGAAGCTTTTTCATCTCAGAATCCTAGACCCTTGAGTCCTTGTCTTTATTTAAGGTTCAGGTCAGGTACCACCACCCCTGTAAAGCCTTGCCTGATGTCTAAGATGTCTTCTCTCTCACCTCAGTTTTCTGCCTGCCATACTTAGGTATGTGTCAGATCCCTTCTAATAGAACATATGTGCATTTGTCTACATTCCCATTATCTAGCACAGTGCTATGTGGAGTAAGCAGTTTGAATCCAGTTTGAATTGTTGAACACCAGAGACTTAAATAATAACTGTAAAGCAAGATTAAAGAAAAAAGCCATGAATTATTTTTTTTAATCTTAAAGATCATGGTGGTACAGTGGAAAGATTGCTGGCTTTGGAGTTAAAGAATCTAGAGAAGTCCTTAATCTCTCTCTGTACCTCAGCCTTGTCATTCATAAAATGAAGTAGGGGCTAGATGACCTTTGAGGTTCCTTCCAACTCCTAATTCCATATTGTTAGTCATATTCTTTCTTGCTACTAATTTTATCATGTTTTGCATTATGCTGGTAGATTTGTTTTCTAAGTAAATGTGGAATGTTTACTTTTTGCAATTCAGAAGTCTTTTTGCTATATATTTTAGCTTACTGTGGATTCCATATTGTAATATCCTACTGGAGAAGGCATTGCAGCTTTAAGTGGCAATACATAAGGCTCTAAAATTATTCTGTAATACAAAATATATATTAAGCTTTCAGAGGAAGGAAATTGTATTTTCAATAACTGGAAGAAACATGTTTTTGTGAGTATTTGCTTTGTCTACTAAGTGAACAGAAATCAAATTTTAATTATGTCAAAGAATGCCCATTTTTTCACTATGTTGTGGAGAATTGATTATTTTTCATAAAGTGTTATAAGACATGTACTTTTCTTTATTTCTTGGTTTTAGCCAAAATCCAATTAATTGGGGGTTTTTGGGTTTGCTCTCTATTATTGTCTGTGTGTTCCTCTATTAAATATTCTTCAAAAGTTTTATTAGCTAACTTATTTGTACTCCTTTTTTATCTAAATTTTCTATGTCCTCCAATGCAGTTTTTGCATACAGTAGGATTAAATAATATTTGCTGAATTGGGCTGTTTTGTAAAAATAGGAGTACATCTGGAAGTCTGATTTAGTGAAAATATCTTTACTTATTTCTTAATTTTAGCCCAATTCCCCATCAGGGTCCATCTTATTTTCTCTAGCACATTTCTCTCGCCAACATCCCTACACTCTCACTTATCTTTAATCTTCTTTTTCTACTGGTTGCTTCCCTACTGCCTATAAATATACTCATGTCTCTCCTATCCTCAATAAACCCTGATTTGATCTGTCCATCCCCACTGTTACCCCATATCTCTTCCCATTTTTAAGAATGGCTGAACTACCTCAGAATGCTGTTTATAATTGTATCTCCGCTTCCTTCCCTCTAACTCTCTATTTAAACTTCCTACAATTTGACTTCTGAATTCATTATTCAACAGAATTGCTTTCTTTGACATTACCCATGATCTCGTTTACCAGATCTGTGGGGCTTTTTCAATCCTAAACCTTTTTGATCTCTTTTCAGTCTTTGGCACTATTGATCACTCTCTCTTCTTGATACCCTGTTTCTTCTCTTTAGATTTCTTGTTCTCTTCCTACCTATGACTGATCTTTCCTTCTTAGTTTCCTTTGCTAGATCTTCATCCTGGTTATAACCACTAAAGGCAGATATTCCCTGAGCTCTGCTGTGGGTCTTCTTTCTTCTCTTTTCTCTCTATGCTCTTTTACTTGGTAATCTGATCAACTCCCATGGTTTCAATGATCATCTCTAGTCCCCAACTGCCTATTACAAGGGGCAAGGGAATAAGCATTTATTAAGTGACTGCTATGCACCAGACACTGCCAAGTGCTTTACAAGTATCTCATTTGGTCCTCACAACAACTTGTAGTAATTCTGATAAACCACTACTTGGGGGGGGGAAATACATTTTGTGGTATATGTCAGGTAGTTAATGTGAAGAGAACCACAGGGTGGTCATTTTATCTTTGCTAAAGCCGAGTGGATTGGCACACAGAAAAAATTCATTATTTCCTGGATCCTTTTAATTCCCAGTCTTTATGTTTTATTTATAGATTTCTTTTGGGTGTTCTAATGAGTTCCTGAAAAAGTAAGACTCAAACTTGAGATCCTTTTGTCTGAAATTCTCTTATGAGGAAAGATAGTAGTCAGGATTGACTATGCTACTATCATGGTCTAGTTTTATTATTTTATTTTTTTAATGTAGAAGTGCCCAAATCCTGGCTAACAAGCTGTCTTAAGCATTTCCATTTTACAGCTTGGCACGGTGGAGATAATACTGGATTTGCTGCCAAAGGACCTTGGTTAAAATGTCAGTTCTGCTACTTCTACCTTTGTGACCTTGAGTAACAAATCGTTTAACTTGTGGGCCTCAGTTTCCTCATCAGTGAAATGAGGAGATTGGATTTAAATGGAAACTAAGGACCCTTATTGTTCAAAATATATAATCTTGCTGTTGGATTAAGTCCACTGATGCAACGCTATGCACAGACCACCTATATACATGGTATAAATAAGACAATTTACAGAGAAAACGCGCTAGAATTAAGAGGGCTTGGGTAAAGGCTTCCTATAGAAGGTAGACGTTCACTTGAGGCTTCAGTTGGAACTTGAAGTAAGCCAATGAAATCCAGAGGTGGAGGAAAAACATTCCAGACATGTAGGAGAGCCAGAGAAAATGCCCAGAGCCAGAAAATGAATCGGTAGACTGATACATCCTTTCAGAAAGAAACTTCTCAAATCTTCTGTTCTAATATTTTCTTAATATCAAGTCTGACTGTGTCATACCCCATTCAGTAAACTCCAAAGGCTCCCTACCACTCCTAGGATCAAATACAAAATCCTTTATTTGGTGTTCAAAGCTGTTCATAACCTAACTCACCCCAGTTCCAGGCTCTCTAATTTACATAGCAACCCACATACATATGCTCCTTGATTCAGGGATACTGACTTCCTTGTTTTCCATGAATACTAATTCATAAATATGGCAGGAAGCAAAAAACCAAATAAATGCATCTATAACAACAAATCACTTAACTAAACTTAACCTGACTGCTCTAGGAAGAAGCTGTTATTGTTACAAGATATCTTGAATCATGTTACATAAATAACACATTTAGTAGTTAACTTTAAAATGGCACAGAATTCTAAAACAAGCCAGAAGTTTTTAAGTATTAACTTGGTTTACTTAACAGTATTCTTAATGCAAACAAGTTTCTAAATTCACTCCTTGAGTTTCTCTGAAATGGAGACATTCATCCAGTTTTGACTTAAAACTGCTGAAAGCTAAAGCTTCTAAATTAATTTGCCAAATATATTTAAGTTGTCTGTTTGGAAAATAAAGCAGCCAGAACTGCTAACACATAGCAGCTGTTATGCTAAGTGCTATAAAAACTAAGGTACTTAAATTCAAAGACCATTAAGAGGAATCACCACAATTTTAAGCACTGGTATTATATCTTCTATTAAAATATTTTTCTGGGGAAACTGTACCTCAGATTTTATGGAAACTTCCTATACCAATGTGAATCACCAGTGCAGATCTACAGTCATTCTACAATTTAAAGAGTGAATTGGAGGTATGAAAGATATAAAATTGTTCAGAGTATGTTTCAAAGGCATTACTTCAACCTAGGTGCTTTTGTGGCTTTCTAACTACTAGGTCATTTTTCCTCTTTATGAAGGTTTAGAAAACTTTAAAATTCATGCCTCTTTGAACAATAATGCTATAAGGGCAAGTTCTTTGAAAGCTTTATTTAATAGACCTCATTCCTCGACTTCTAAAATATTTGACACTATTGACCACTCTTTCTTTCCTGGCTACTGTTTCCTTCCTTGAATTTTTCTGACCCTGATCCTCCTACTTGTTTGAGAAATTGATCACTTCCCAGTCTTTGTTAGATCATTATCCATGTCCTGTACTCTTACTTTGGGAAAATTTGAAGGTTCTGTCTTAGGCTCCTCTATCTACACTATCTCACTTTGTGAATTCATTAGCCAATTACTATCTCTGTGGCTACCATCTTTCTGCTAATAGACTTAAAGATACGTATGTGTGTGTGTGTGTGTGTTTGTGTAGTTGTGTATGTGTGTATTCATTCAGCCCCATTCTCTTTCTTGACTTCCATATTACCAACTCTTGATTTCCATATTACCAACTACCTAGAGGATATTTTAAATAGTCTGTCCCCTTGACTTGTCAGACTGTCCAAAAAAGAACTCATTAACTTTTCTCTGAAGGTTACCCAGCCTCAGCGCTACTATTTTTCCAGTCACGCTGGGTTCGCAAAGTCCATGTTGTCCTGAGTTTCTCACTTTCTCTCACCTCATGTACAATTAGTTGCCAAATCGTATAGGTTCTCCTTCCACAGTATCTGTCACATACATCCTCTTTTCCATTCGTACAGCTGCTACTCTAGTTTAGGCTCTCATGATCTGGGCTATAGCAGTATCTTTCTAATTTGTTTCCCTGCATCTAGAGTGGATATGTGTATTGAGTTAGAGCATGGAGTCCAGGATTACATCAAGGTGGGGAGCTTAGGTGACTGGGAAGATTGTGAATGAGGTTCCCCATTAAGGGGAAAGATAATGGTTTTTGTTTTGGACTTGTTGTGTTTCTGATGCCTTTGTCCAGCAGGTCTTTGGAGATTTGTTACTATGCCTCAGCAGAGAATTAGATCTATTATTCTGGGAATCAACTGAAAAGAGCTAATACTTAAATCCATTGAAATGGATGAGGTTATCAACTGAGATAGAAAAAAAGAAGAGGGACTAGGAGAGAACCTTACCACTGAACATCTGCAGTTAGTAGACATGAGGTGAAGAACCAGCAAAGTCAGACACTGGGTTAGAGCCAAGAGAGCCCTGTCATGAAATACTCTAGAGGAGAGTGTTCAGAGGGAGGTGATTGACAATGCCAGTGCCACACATGGGTCAACGAGGATCAAGAATAAGAAAAAGCCATTTGATTTGGCATTCAAGAAATCACTGGTAACTTTGGAGAGGGCAGTGCCAGGTAAATGATGAGTTTAGGGACCATGTTGAAGAGGGTTAAGAAGAGAGTGATGGGAAAGGAAGGAGAGACACTGATTGTAGACCGCTTTGTCAAGGTTAGTCACAAAGGGGAATGGAGATAGAAGATGCAAGGATGGTCAGATCAAGTGAAGTTCGTAAAGGGTGATGTGGGCATGTTTGTATTCAGTAGAAAAGGAGTCAGGGAGAGAATGAAGATAAAACTGACGTAACAGTGGGAGTAATTTACCTGAGAAGTAAGAGAGGTAAGGTGAGGTAAAGGAATTTCCCTTGGCAGGGAGAAGGGCTGCCTCCTTAACTGAAGCTGACTTAAATCAGGATGTAGTAGAGGGGTATCGTAGTGATGAGATGAGGAGAGAAGGAGGAGCTCTTAGTGAAATATGTCAGTTTTTTCAATAAAGTGTAAAGAAGGGCCCTGGACTGAGAGGACAGAGGATGATATTCCAAGGAAAACTTGAGGAGAGAGGTGAAAGTTTGGAACAGCTGCTTTGGAGGGCGAAATAGTGAATCAGTGAGGGAGGAGTAGAATGTTTGCTTTGTTGGCAATGAGGAATATTCTATTTCTAGCTCTATAAAATAATTCTTTGGTAATTTTATTGGTATGGTACTGGATAAATAAATTAATTTAGCCACTGTTGTCATTTTTATTATATTGGCTCAGTCCACCTGTGAGCAATTAATATTTCTCCATTAAAGAGGACTCAACGGACCAGCTGTCCATTTCCTGCTAGCTACACTCCTTGGACAAACCCTGATGCCTTATGACACTAGCCTTCCTCTTCCCCTTGATTTTCAGGTTTCTTCTTCTATGAGTTGCCTCTCTCCATTAGATTGTAAGTTGTGTGAGGGCAGGGACTAACTTTCTCTTTCTAATTTATATATCTAGCACTTAGTACAAGGTCTAGCCATTGTAGGTGCTTAATAAATTTGTATTGCTGGCTATCTTTAAGTCATAAGATTGACTTCAAACCTTGATACATCTTCACCCAGAAAGTAATGCCAGTAAATGCAATGAGGGAATGGGGGAGAGTGATTGAAAAAGATTTAGAGATTGGGAACCTGTGCATGGCCAACCCTGGTATGGCTAAAGCCTTTACACCATTGTCTAGATCCAGAAAACTCCCATCTCCTCTTTTTTGCCATTTACTATTTAGCATATTCCTTTCCTCTTCTTTCACTCAGGTTCAGTTGAATTACCTAGTGCAATATTTTGCTTCTGGTATTTGTGTGTGTGTGTGTGTACGTGTGTGCGTGTGTATATTAGATTGTCCTAGGAACTCTATTCTCATTTATAACATTGGTTCAATAGGAAAATGTGTTTCATTACAAATGCTTGATTTACATATTTTGAAAACTGGTTAGAGAATTGTGAATTTGTCTGCAATGATAGATCAGAGAAAGGAGGTTCAAGTTCACATAGAAGAATAGGTTCCCCCCTACTCCTGCCATACACAATTTGATCAATTCCTCTTATCTTTAAAAAAATGACTCACCCCAGGCATTCGGCAAGCTGTCTTTATTCAATTCATTTAAGGTTATTACAATAGTTGCATACTTGTTTTTTACTGTTTTTTTCGTCCCTAGTAACACTATATTACATTGTTGCTGTAGAATTATTCAAATCCTTCTATATAAATGTGGTTTCATACCATTACCGTTCTTTCATGTAATTATTAATGGCTTCTGTGATTTATATTTTGGCTTATTTTTTTTTAAGATTTTATTATTTAGCTCTGTGCCTTTTGTTTTTGTGTCCCTTGAACTGATTACTATTTTTACTGTACAATGGTTTGCAAAGGATGTGTTTTCTATTTATGCCTTTTTCACATTTATTTGCAATATCTTTGTGCTTTTAATACAATGTCAGTTTTTGTAAAAGTTCCAAATGGTGCTAAGTGTGTATTTTTTTAGTGGTCCCATGATACCATAAGTCTTTTGCTCTAGTTTCTTGAGCAATTTTTTTCATGTCTGTATTTTTTCTTTGGTTGATTTATTTGTCCAACTCTGAGAACATTAAATCTATTATTATATTGCTGCTTATATTAATTTCCTTGCAAAATTTAGGGGCTATGTAATTTACATAAATAAGTTTACTATTGATAATTGTTGCCTGTGCTTCCTTTCAGAATATTGTAATTTTTTCTTTTTATTTCTGTTAATATTGTGAATTTTTGATTTTGCTTTTTCTGATGGCATTGTAACTCCTGCTTCTTTGGATCCACTGTATTCATAGAAAAAAATTTTTCCAACCTCTCATTTTTATTTTTTAATTTTTAAATGTTTCTTGCAAATAACAGATTTTTTTTTAAATCCTGTCTCACTCTGATCCTATTGGATCATTTACTAGATTAGTTTAAAGTCGTTAGGTTTATGTTTTCTTCCATTTGTATCTCTAGTATTGTTTTATCCCTCTGAAATAAGATCTTTTAAGACAATACCTCCCCTCCCCCACAAGGATTAGTTTTGTTTAATTTACTTTAAAGCAACTCCATTTCCTCATGCTTTCTTCTCTGAATCCTCAACCCCCTCACTTCCACGTACCAATCTACCAATCGTTTCCTTACTTTTGTAGTTTTACTTAACTTACTGATTTGTTTTTTCTTCCTTTTAGTTTATGTATTTCCTCCTCTCTATCTTCCTCTTTTCCACACTTTATTATTATTTTTTATTTAGGTAGTTAATTCTAGGTACTTCCCCTCCTCTTCCTTCCAACTTCTTTTGTTAGTTGCTTTCTTTTTCTGCACCTTTTTCTTTTCTTTTTTTACATTTTTATTTAAAGATTTGAGTTTCAGATCTCTCCTTCCCTCTCTCCCCTGCCTTCTCTCTGAGATGGTAAGCAATCAGATATAGGTTATACATGTACAATTATGTAAAACATTTCCATATTAGTCATTTTGTACAAGAAGATTTGAATTAAAAAAAGAATGAAAGTGAAACATATCATGCTTCAGTTTGAATTCAGTCAATATCCAGTTCCTTCCCTTGAGATTTTCTTGTCATTGAACGATGTTGCTGTTACTTTGTACAATATTCTTCTGGTTCTGTTCACTTCATTATGCATCAGTTCATGCAATCCTTTCTAGGTTTTCTGAAATCATTCTGCTTGTCATTTCTGCTTCTCATTTGTACAGTAATATTCCATTCCATTCTAATCATATAGTTGTTTAGCCGTTCTCCAATTGACGGACATCCTCTTGATGTCCAATTCTTAGCCATCACAAAAGGAGCTGCTATAAATATTTTTGTACAAATAGGTCCTTCCCCACCCTGATCTTTTTTTTTGGATGTCTTTGTGTTGTAGACCTAGCAGTGGTATTGCTGAATTGAAGGATATACAGTTTTTTATTCCTTTGGACATAGATCCAAATTGTTCTCCAGAATGGTTGGGTCACTTCACGACTCTACCAACAGTACATTTCTGTCCCAGTTTTCCCACATCCCCTCCAAAAAACGTTTTCTTTTTTGTCGTAATAGCCAGGTAGGTGTGAGGTAGTACCTCAGAGTTGTTTTCATTTGCATTTCTCTAATAAATAGTGTTTTAGAGCATTTTTTCATGACCATCAATAGCTTTAATTTCTTCATTTGAAAACTGCCTGTTCATATCCTTGACCATTTATCTATTGGGGAATGATTTGTATTCCTATAGATTTGACTATATATTTTAGAAATGAGGCCTTTATCACAGACCGTAGTTGTAAAAATTGTTTCTCATTTTTCTACTTCACTTCTAATCTTGGTTACATTGACTTAGAGTCTGCAAAAGCTTTTTAATTTTATATAATAAAAATTATTTTACATTTTTAATGCTCTGTTTTGGAAAATGAGGGTGTGAAATGTTGGTTTATACCTAGTTTCTGCCATACTGTTTTCCAGTTTTCCTAGCAGCTTTTGTCAAATAATGAGTTTTGTTCCAAAAGCTTGGATCTTTAGGTTTATCATATACTTGCTTACTATGGTCATTTGTTATAATGTAATTTGCACCTAATCTGTTCCACTGATCCACCATTCTCTTTTTTAGCCAGTATCAGTTTGTTCTGATAATTATTGCTTTGTAATACAGTTTGAGATCTGTTATGACTAGACCACCTTCTTTTGCATTTTTTTCATTGATTTTATTGATATCCTTGGGCTTTTGTTCTTCCAGATGAATTTTGTTATTATTTTTTCTAGCTCTGTAAAATTTTTTTTGATAGTTTGATTGGTATGGCATTGAATAGAATAGTCATTTATATTACACTGACTCAGAATACCCATGAGCAATTTATATTTTTCCAATTGTTTCATATTTGTATGAAAAGTATTTTTTAGTTTTATTCATATAGTTCCAGGGTTTGTCTTGGCAAGTAGATTCCCAAGTATTTTATATTGTCTACAGTTATTTTAAATGGAATTTCTTTTTCTATCTCTTGCTGCTGAACTTTGTTGGTAATATATAAAAATGCTGATGATTTATGTGGGTTTATTGTATCTTGAAGCTTTTCTAAAGTTGTTAATAATTTCAAGTAGTTTTTCTTTGCACCTTTTTCTAGGTATTTCTTTACTATGTTCTCTTCACCAATTCTTTCTGTTTATTCTAAATTTTTATTCTTTGATTTGTGTTATATATATTACTTATTTAGCCTTTTGGATTCCTCATGATATTAAGGCTTCTAAAGGACCAAGTTTGAATTTCCTCTTCTAATTTCTGTGCTATTGTCTTGTTGATCTTGCCCCTTCATTCTTTTTGTCTATTATTTCTCATTCTTAGAAGTATCAATTCATGAGGGAGATAATGAGGATGGAAGCATTGCTCCACTATAGAAATTTCCCTGAGTCCCAAATTGTTTGATTTAATTCTACCCTCAACCCTACCCATGTGAAACTCCTCTCTGGGTACTGGTTGCTACTTATTTCCAGTAGATCAGATTTCCCTTCCCTTGAGACAAGAAGTTGTCAGTGGAAAGCAACTCACTTTCTCAGAAGTTCTTCCCAAAAAGACAATGATATGGTCCCCTTCTTCCATTATACAATACCTCTCCATCTGTGGGAGGGCACTCCTCATCCCCAATAAACTGAATTCTCACCCTTTCTTTGCTCCTGTTTCAGTTGCTCCCTTCCTTCTATCTTACCTCTTCTCCTGCAGATCCTCTTTTTCCTTTTTTTTATATGGATTTGATGAGAGTATTCATATATTCCCATTTATCCTTCATCTTTCATCTTCCCCTTTAATCTATCATTCTCTTCTGCAATTTAGACCCACAAAATACGTTGATTCACCTGTGGGGGAGAGTTGCCACCCCAGGTAGATGGGAAGTCATGGTACACTCTCTCTTTTCCCCATTCTACACCACCCTCCATGAGTCTGGGAAGAATTGTCTCTTTATCTTGTTACAGTAAGATGATGGGGAGAAGTAGAGTGGGTGCCAGAGCACAAGTTAGCGCCTCAGTTTTGTGCCCTTCTAGAGTGTGGAGGCTGATGGCTCTCTCCACTATTAAGTCGTGAGACTGTTTTTACCCAATTGGGCCTTTTCCCTTTCTAGTCTTGTGGAAACAGCTATGATTGTTCGACCTTCGGTACATAGTTCCTTTTTTTCTTTTTTGGATTTTTTTTTTAGTGTTAATACAAACTGGAGAAAATGTCTAGACTTCCATCTTATTGATCTTGTGACCAGACCTTTATTAGTGGTTTTCCAAATAGATTATAAGCTCTCTGAGAGTGACCTACTTTTTGTTATAGAAGAAAGGACACCAACCTAAATAAGTAATTACTTGACAATACATAAGCAGATCATTCTACTCCTAAATCTTGATAGAACATTTTGCTCTGTTTCCTCAGTTTATTTCTTAACTCCTCAGAGGTAACTGCCTTCTCCCCTTTCTTGTTCGATCTGACTGCTCTCTGTTTTGACTACAGTATTCCTAATCTGTTCATACCCAACCTGGAGAATGAATTCCTCAAATATCCTGAGCAGACAGGATGATGGCAAGTGCTACTTTCTCTTCTTCTCTCTCTGGCACAGAGAGATTGGTTTTCAACCCTTTGTAGTATTATTACTACAGCCAGATATCCACAGAATGTTAGAAATGACTTTATATACAGTAAAAAGAAAACATTCCTTTAGAATGGTGTATAGATCCTTCTATGGTTTTTAATTGTTGTATGGACTTACAGGTTATCTTCTTTGCTTTACCCTCACTCCTATTTCTAGAAGAGTTTGTCTATATTTTTTGGACTAAAGACTCTCCTCGATTCTCTCTGAAGAATAATCCAATAGTGAGTGAAATAGTCTCATCTTTTATTTCTGCCCAAGCTAATTCATTTTGGCTTCTCCTGTGGGTTTATAATCATCCTTTAAAACTAACAGTCTTTTCAGATTGGATATATAGCCTTACCTCCCTCTTAAAGAATGAGTGGTAGGAATATTTTTTCTTCTTATTTTTGGTGATAATACAACTTTTAATTGATACTGTAATACTACTGTAGCATAGTGATTATTTGCCTCTTCCAATAGACATTTGTGATTCTGTTTTGGAAATTTTGAATGGAACTTCAGCTTTTTGAGACTACATAAATTACTATAATACTATTGTTGAAACAGTGAGTGTGGGAAAAAAATTAAAAAACAACAAGATTGACCCTTTAAAAAAATGTACTATTATACAGTGCTTTATAAAATAGAACTCGTCAAAAGGTGTCCAAAGAAGATTATATGCTAGACCCAAGTTTAGAGTCAGGATTTAGGGAGAGTCAGTGAGATGTCGACAACATTTTAAAAAAACCTATTCTCTTACTAAACAAAAACACTCAGTAGGAAAGTACATGGATGGGTAAGGCTCTCTAGATTATACCCATGGGGATACATTCAGACCACAACCAGTAGTCCCATGAGAATAAAAAGTCTACCAGGTCTGAAGAATTATGCCCATCTTGGAGACAGTGCTCAAGGTTATCTTATTAGTCAGCCTATTAGGACCCAAAGTTTGGTTAAAATAAATAATGCTAAGACAAGGGACTTAATTGTCATTTAGGGTTATGAATATATTCGGTTTGGGTGGGAGTATAGGAATCTTTTATTTTTCCTAAAATATTTTACTTTTAATCTTGTTCATATGTGTGATATTTAATGGAATTCTTCGTGTTCATTTCACTTACTCCATTTTCTCAACAGAACAAAAGATTACTAACTTTCCACAGATGACCTACCTGGGGTCATGATAATCAGCTAAGGCAAGAAAAGTGGAGCTTAGCTCTAAGTTAAATTTAAATTGCTTGGAAGAGTGCCCTATTTGTTTAAAACTGTTAATCATGCTGTGGTCTATTTAATGTTTTGACTACTTCTGGCTCTTCTCATTTAACATGTTGGGAGACAGACTGGCAGCAGTAGTAAGCTGAAACCTGGTTGTATACAGAATGAGATTCATACTTGGAAGGGAGAAAAATTGGAAGTACAAGCATGTGTTTTTTCTAAATTAAAGTCTGACACATTTTGGTGAAAATAGAACTTCATGCCGTGTTTGTAGGTCTCTATAAATTTAAAGACATGTGATCCTCATACTGGAACTGATTCTTAACATCATTCTGTGGAATAGCTGAGTTCATTTCTTTTTAAAAATATGGATATCTTTTGTTTTTATATCACTTTCAATGAAGAAGTAAATAAATAATAATTGAATAAAATAATTTCAAAGAAGAAAGTAAAAATAACACAAAGAAATAAGACAGTTTAGTCACTGTTACATTATTACACCCTATCACAGAGGACATAGATTTGTTTTTTCTCCTTCTTTGTGGTATTATTACTATACTTTCACTTTCCCTCATTAGAATATAGGTTTCTTGAAGGTAGGGACTGTTAATATTTCTACCATATGCCAGTGTGTGGGACGTAGAGAGCTAAACATTTAATAAATGCTTATTTATTTGACTTAATTTTGCATCGGTTATACGTGTGCCCATGCATCTCTGTATTCTTCATATTTTTTTTACAGTACAATAATACAGTACAAATAATACAATGATACATTTGTGTACCATGATTTTTGTATAGCTCTATGTTTCCCAGTTTATGGCTATATATTTTGTTTCCAGTTCTTTGCTGCTACAAAAAGTGCATTGATTAATATTTTGGTTGTGTGTGTTATCTTTCTTTCTATCTTGTGTCATTTGTCTGTTAGAGAGATCTCTGAGTTAAAGGGTATGGTCCTTGCAGTCACTTGTTAGAGTAATTCTAAACTGCTTTCCACAAAGGTTGGACCCCCACTCACTTTTACCAAATTTTGTTCCTGTGTCTGTCCTTTCAGAGTTCCTCCTCCTGACTATTCCCTTATGTTGTCTTCATGACAGTTTTCTGGGTGTGGGATGAAGCCTTAAGGTTGCTTTG
Organism: Bettongia penicillata ogilbyi; assembly: GCA_023548195.1. NCBI lineage: Eukaryota > Metazoa > Chordata > Mammalia > Diprotodontia > Potoroidae > Bettongia > Bettongia penicillata. The sequence continues at coordinate 3,679,655 of JAJHZJ010000009.1, read as the reverse complement.
GTTTACATTTCTCTTATTATTTGGAACTGGTTTTCCTAAGGTTTGTAGTTTACATTTCTTCTTTTGAGAACTGTTCAATCTTGAGAGCTGTTTGTTCACGTCAGTTAACCACTTGTTGAGGAATGACTCTTGCTGTATTTGTGCTAGTTGGCTCTGTGTATGTATGTGTTTGTGTGTATGTATGCGTATAGAATAAAACATAGACATAAGCTGTGTATTTTGAATTTATTTAAGATATATGATACATAAAATAGTTATACATGTATGAAATTTTGTTGTTCAGTTGTTTTCAGTCATATCCAACTCTTCATGACCTCATTTGGAATATTCTTGGTATAAAGGTACTGGAGTGGTTTGCCGTTTCCTTCCCCAACTCATTTTACAGATGAGGAAACCGAGACAAACAGGGTTAAGTGACTTGCATAGCTGTCTGAGGCCAGATTTGAACTCAGCAAGATAAGTCTCCTTGATTCTAGGTTTGGCGCTCTATCCACTGCTTCACCTCAATGCCCTACGTATATAAGATATATTGAGTTCATATAAGATATATTGGATAGCAGATCCTTGTCAGATATTTGATTCAAAAATTCCCTGGCCCAGTTTACACCATCCCTTATCCTAGTTGTCATGGAGTTGTATTCGTGAAAAAGTTTTTCAGCTTTGAAATGGAAGTTTTCAGTTCTATACTGTGATCTCTTTACTCCTTATTTAAGATTTCTTTTAATGGTTGACCAGGTGCTCTTGAAATTTCTTTTTATGGTGTAGCCTTTTTTTTGGTGTTTCCTTTAGTATTTAGGTTACATATGCGTTTTAAGCTGATTGTGGTATGTGATGTAATCTAAGAGTTCTTTTTCTTTTTGTAAAACAATATTGACAACTAGAAGATAAGTGTGACACTCGGACTGCCTGTTAGGGTGTTTTGACACGTTCCTCAGTAGCAAATTCGTACATATGCTTGACTTATTTGCTCCCGGTAGGATCTAAAATGTGTTACTCAGAGGAAAAAATGCATATGTATATCTGTACATGTGTATATATTTAGCCATCTCTTTCTAGCGCTCAGCTGTCAAGTACTGTAGCATCCAAAATAGCACCGCTGCGGGACTGCCCACGTTCTGGAGCAGGGTGATGCAGATCTAGCCACGGCTGCCGGCTCATTCCAGCGTCTTCGTCGCTGACTGAAAGCAGCTGGATGCCGAGCTTGTGTGGAGGGTTTGCCACCAAGTTCCTTCCTGAAAGGCAGCAAATAGAGAGTAAGAGGAGGAGTTAAGGTACCTGCCTTGGGCCTGCTCTTAATCAAGCACAGGACTGAAGGGAGAGATACTTTTCAAGCGTTATGAAGTCACAGGAAGATCCCGAGGACGAAGAAAACCTTGTTAGGGATCCAAGCCAAGCGTATGATGCCGCCAGATGAATGTGGAACCGGAAACATTATAAGCCAAGGTCTCGGGCTTTCGGTGGGAAGTTTTGGCTGAGTGTTTGTTTTATGTGAATGGCCGAGGTTTGTAACTTAACGCCTCGTCCGTAGTTTGCTGCTGGCAGCCAGGAGTTCCCTGTCTTCTTTAGGATGAGCTGTTGGCTTTCCTGTTCTGCTAAAAACAGAGTAGGTATCCCTGTGATTTAGCATAACAAAAGCTTCTTGGGGAGAGCGTCCTGGCTGATTGACTTAGTACTCCAGGGTGAATGTTTGTTAGCTTGTCTTGTGGTTTTCAATCTGATTAAGCCGATAGTAGCCTGACTAGCAAAAGTCTTTGTGTTTGTGTAGGTGTCAGAGACTTAAAAACAGTAAACACTTGCCTAAAGTGAATTGTTTTGTAATCACTACCAACAGTTCACATTTTGCTTAGTTGATTAGTAGAAATTGACAATAATGAAATAATAATTGTAAATGGAGAATGCTACATTTTGATTTTAAAAAAATTCTGATTAACTTGCTTAATAATTTACAAACACCTACTTCCTATCCAAGCAGTTTTATTATAATGTTTATATTAATTAATTTAAATTTATTAAACTAGTCTTCCCTATTTAAAGCAGATTTTTTTCTTTTTGGTAGGGGACAAAACAGTACTCAGTGTCTTTTAGAGGGCGTTTAGGTTACTATGAAAGTCAAGACTTCAACCTACTCCTTGCCCTTCTTTGAGGCTTATTTTTGAAGAAATAAGGCATAGTGAACAAAGTATGTGAAGATAAGTCAGTTAAAAATATTGTTTGGATTCATAAGCTGAGACTAGGAGTCTTTTTATTACGTGTAAATATGCATTATTAAGGCATTTGTGGTTATTGGATTTGATTTGTATCTTTAAGGAACCTAACAGCATTATTTTATTGCAGCTGTTCTTATAATCAAGTTTAGAGATTGGGAAAAAATATCTAGGTGGATTAGAGAAACAGTACTGTATTTAGTGGGGCATATAGCAGTGTTTTAGTTTACAATTATTAAAATTTAGAAGCCTAATTTGACCAACATGTCTAGAATAGTTCCATCTCCTGGTAGTTTCTGTTTGATGGGAAAAGATCAAGTTTTAGCTTAAGAATAATTATCTTAATGTTTTTCTCCAATCATAACTAATATGGTCACTTATATAATGGAAGTTAGCATGAAGCTCAGACCTTTACTGGAATGCTCCACAAGTAACAAAACTTTACCTTTCTTCTCCTTTTAAAAGTAATATGCTTAGGTGGTCTTTTTTTTTTTTTTAGTATGTAGATATAATGGATTGATATTTGTGTCAACTTAATGCCTGAAGAAAAATGAAATAAAGTGACTTCAATAATTGTGTTATAGCACTGTTAATTTACCTTAATCTTTATCATAAGAAAAATGCCATCTTGAAATGTGCACAGCTGCCTGTTGCAAATATTCCCAAAATTATGTAACAGACAAAAAAAATTAAAAACTTTAATATGTTACTGAATCTTACTGTATTTGATGCAGATCTTTTGGGTTTTGTGATTTCCTTTTAAACTTTAATGACCACGCTGTTTTCCTTTGAGAAAATATGTAGATATTTACAAATGTGTTAAGTGCCATTCTCTATGTTACTGGCAAAGAATATGTAAAAAAATGTTATTCTCCTACAAATTAAAGATTTTTTAGTGGAATATCCTTTGTGTAATAGGAATAGACTTTTATTATTTGTGGTTAATTTTCAGTGTCTTGATAGAATAGAAATATTCATACAATAACATAGAAAATGGTGCATATTTGATGTGCTTGGGAAATTTAACTCAATGTACCAGAATACATTATCCGACGTGATCATTTGGTACCACAAAATCATGACTTTAGGCACAATAACATTGTGTGAAGAGAGCAGCTGAGTAGTGCTAGTTGATAGGAATTAGGCGAGGTAAACATCATGGAGAATTATAAATATCAGGAATTAGGGGAGGTAAATATCATGGAGAATTATAAGTATCTCTGATATTTATAAAGGTTTTGCAAAACACTTTATATACCTAATCTCATTTGATATTTAGAATCCTGTGAGGCAGGTACCACAGGCAATACTATCCTTATTTTACAAAGAAATAAAGGTGTGACTAAGAGAGATTAAATGATTTTCACCTGATCACACAGCAAATGTCAGAGGGTGGAATCAAACCCAGATCTCTCCTGATTCTCAGACTTGGATTTGCAGTGTCCTAACAATGTTAATGCAAAATGATTCTTAGTTCAGGTGATATAAGTGGTATATCTGTACTGCTGTCTCACTTTCCTTGTGTCCTGTGAAAATTTTCTCGTTGCTAATGTGACATATACTAACTTTTATTTTTCATTTTTGTAGCAAGCAACAGATTGGAACAAATATGATGACCGACTAATGAAAGCAGCTGAAAGGGGAGATGTAGAAAAAGTGTCCTCTATCCTTGCTAAAAAAGGAATCAATCCTGGTAAACTGGATGTGGAAGGCAGATCTGCGTAAGTATCTAATGATCCAAAAATGTTTTAGGTATATTTGGTTAATGCTCTTAAGTAGGCAGAGTTAATAAAGGAGTTGCATTTATTATCTTTGTATCTTGGTTAGTATTTTAATAAAGCTTTCTGCTCTTTTATATACTCTTCAAAAATATATTTAGCTGTCATATTTTGCTTTGCTCTAGATGTGTAATTTCATCAGTTAGGGGAACTCCCTACTTGGAAACTACTTACACTGATGCAAATCAACAACTCATCTGTAATTTAGTCATAGAGAGTTGGGAGGGTAAGGACTTGTCCATGATCGTAGAGGTAGTGTATTTTAAAGGCAGTGTTTGAAACTAGGTCTTCCTAACTCCAAGGCCAGCCATATATATATTTGACTAATGGATCTTCTCAAAATGAAATAGTTCTTGGCTCAGTTAAGTCCAAGCCTTTCTTCCAGAGCCATAATTAGGAATTTTTGTATCTGTTGCAAGAGGAAGGAAAGATGTCATAATGAATTGGGGAACAGGGAAAGAGAAAAGAAACTCTTAAGATACCCGAGGCTTGGGGTATGCCCCATTTTACCTTCCCTACCCATCTGTAGACCATCTTGTAACTTCCTATTTTTACTAAGTATTCTTGCTATGTCAAGAGCTTGCATGAGGTAGTGCAGCGGTGTCAAGTTCAATTGTAAACAAATTCTTGCTGGCTACATATTAAATTAGAAAGCCACAAATTAACACTATGTTGTATTATATTTTTTTATTTTGTTAAACATTTCCCAATTACATTTTAATCTGGTTCCTGCCTTGGGCATGGAGAGTTTTGCAGGATGTGTGCAGCCAGCAGACTATGAGTTTGATACCTCCAATGTAGTGGATAGAGGGCTAGCTAGCTAGCCTTTGGCTTCACAGTCCACCTGACAATGTAACCCGGTCAGGTTAGTGGCCAACAAACCTTTCTAAGTGTGGAAGTGATGTGTACGTATCTACCTGTGCTCATCCGCATTCCCAGATACCCTCATAAGGTGGGGAGGGTATGACTGTAGATCCTTTCATAATAGTAAAATGCTTTGTCACCCACTGCCTCCTGGTGGTTAGGTGTGGGCTGCCTCAAGTTTTCTAGTCTCCCTTCCATTTCAGGGGTGATCTCTAGCTAGAGTAATCTAGGCAGGATAACTCTTAAATCTTGTACTTGATTTTGTCAGAACCCCACAGTTTACCATCTACCTGCTGTGAAACTAGCGTGCTGGTTAAAAAATTTGGGGGCCATTCTTTAGCCACCCCCTCCTCCTGCCTTAAGTTGTTTCAGAGATACCCAAGATATTGGAAGAGGAAATGCTTGCCTACAACTTCTCAAGACCCAGGTGAAGGATGCTGGCAGCCTTCAGGTTACGGCAGAGTTAGCCCATGGTGGCAACTTTATTTGATAGGGAATATTGTTGCAGGATACAGAAAAGTAGTTTGTGCTGTTACCTTTCCTTGTGCCACCTTCCTGGAGTGGTCTTGTAAGCTATACTTCCTTGGGTGTGGGAGTGTTAGCTTTTGGTAGGAACCCACTAACTGAAGCACACTAAAATTTGTCAGCAAAGCCCTACTCTGCATTGCTCCAGAGGTGCCTGTACTCCTCTTTCTTCCTCTGATTGATGAGTTCTTTCTTGGAACCTCCCATTTTAGGAAACACTCACATCTTTCCTGCTCTCTTGCTTGCATATAGGTCTCATCTTCCTCTCCTGCTCCCTGTCTTCACCTCGATTCTGTGTCCTCTAGTGCACCTCCATCTTCCCCGTTAGAATTTTAAGGCAAAGACTATTACTTTGTTGTATTTGTATTTCCAAAGTTGAGCACACATGTGTCTGGTGAGTAGTTTGGCATTTCCTTCTTCAGCTCATTTTACAGATGAGAAAACTGAGGAAAACAAGTTTAAGTGACTTGCTCATGCAACTAGTAAGTGTCTGAGGCCAGATCTGAACTCAAGGTAAGTCCTGACTCCAAGCCTGGCTCTCTATCCACTATGCCTCCTAACTGTCCCTGGCAAGTGGTAACTTTAATAAATACTTCCTGTGCCTGATGATGGCCCTGTCTCCGCTCTACCCAACCAAAATAATTTTTTATTCTGATTAAGTATATTAAACCTTAAGTGCAACTCTAAAGATGGGAAGAAGTCATAAAAGGTCTGCTGAGTGTTTGGAGAAGGGGCTGGCAGTCCTATCACTTCTTCATGATGGTGAAGATAGTTTATGGGTGAAAAATAGGTACATGAGCCTCAGGCCTTTATCCTTCACTACTTTCCCCTTTAGCCACTTTTTCTGAACTGTGGTTTGGTGTAGGGCTTGGAGGCAGCCAAATCCTTGAGTGTTGTCTTTGCTCTCCCCATCCAAAGTCCTCGGGGCCACTCCTGGTGCTGCTTCTTCAGAACTACTTGTGTGACTCATTGCTTGTAAGTGACAGTCATTTTAACCTTGTTAAATGTTAAGCTTTTCTCACTTGTTAAATGAAGAAATTAGATAGTCTTTAAATACCTTTTAAGCTCAAAATCCTATTAACCTCTATTTATATTAAAATAGTTATTATTTGGGAATCCTTCCCAGCCTTCCAACTCAAATGTCCAAGATGAGGCAAAGGTTAGATTTTAATTTTACCCAAATCCTTCTATGATTTACCCTTATTTAAGTTTACCAGGGATTTAAAAGTATAAAGCAAATAATAAATGTAAAATAAATAATAGAAAGTGAACTTTTAAAATGTTATTCATATGTGTAAAACTCCATTAGAATATAAGCTTCTGAATAATATTGATAGTGTTGTGTGTTCCTGTAGATGTCTCGTTCGTTTCAGGGACTCAGATGTTTAAAGATTATATCAGAATTGTGGCTCACACATTAGGAACCACTGCTTTAGCATGATTACATTCATATCCAAAAGCCCATTTCCTTTTGTGAAGAGGAAACTGAGACCTAGAGAAATTAAATGATTTGCCTGAATCTCAGCTATTTAGAAACAACACAAGGTGTCTTTTAAAAAACTTTATTTTATTTTGAAAATGGATATTTTGTTTTCCCCAATTACATATAAAAACAATATTTAATATTCTTTTTTTTAAAATGAGTTCTGAATTCTTTCCCTCTCTCCCTGTGTGCCCTGAAAGCAGGCAATTTGATGTATACTGTACATGTGTTGTCATGCAAAATGTATTTCCATATTATCCATATTGTGAAAGAAAACACATACAAAAAACTCAACAATGAAACAAAAAAATAAAGTTAAAAAAGTATGCTTCAGTCTTGTGTTCAGACTCCATCTGTTTTTTCTGTGGATGTGGATAGCATTTTTCATCATGTTCTTTGGAATTATCTTGTATCATTGTATAGCTGAGAGTAACTAAGTCATTCATAGCTGATTCTCACACAATATTACTGTTATTGTGTACAGTGGTTTTCTATTTCTGCTCATTTCACTTTGCATCAGTTCATATAAGTCTTTCCAGGTTTTTCTGAAAATTTCCTGCTTGTTAATTCTTGTAGCACAACAGTATTCCATCACAATCATATACTACAGTTTATTCAGCCATTCCCCTAATTGATGGGCATCTCTTCAGTTTTCAGTTCTTTGCTATCATAAGAAGAGCAGCTATAAATATCTTTGTACGTATAGATCTTTTCTCTTTTTAAAAAAAAATTTAAATCTCTTTGGGATACTGACCTAATAGTATTACTGCTGGGTCAAAGAGATTCCACAACCCCCCAAAAAAATAGAAAAAGGAAAAGGATATTTATAGCAGCTCTTTTTATGTTGCATACCCTTTGATCCAACAATGCTATTAATTCTAGGTATGTATCCCAACGAGATCAAATAAAAGTGATGGTGGTAAAATTAGGTAGAAGAAATATAAAGATTTAGGAATTAGGATTTGGAATAACAAAAGACTGGGGTAAAAAAAAGAAACAGCAATTAGAAAAAAGTAGGGTTAGCCCCACAGGACAAATGGTAATTTTTAAATGAGTACTCCACAAAACTAGTATCTAGGAATTTGAACATGTAGAAAAAAAAACTTACCATAAAATGTCTTTTATTTCTAAACAATTTTAATAATATGCTAATTTTCTTTAAAAAAAAGAGAAAACCTTTCACTTCTGGATTTCTTTATTTTTTTCATGGCATCAGAAGACAAAGTTTTAAAAAAATAAATGACTTGAAGTCAGAACTCTAACAAAGGAGTTTTGAAAACTCCTTCAAAGATCTAATGTTTTCTCTTCAGTTATAGGTCCCATGCTGTAATTTTAAGCATCCATGTAATTTAGGATGTTATTCTATGACTTCAGTTCAGTCCAGCAAGCATTTTCTAAAGGCCTGATATGTTCCAGTTATTAAGTGAGGTCCCCAGAATACAAAGACAAAAAAGTGAAAGGAAGCAGTCCTACCTCGCAGGAGTTTATAACCTTGTATTACAAAGCTATGTAAATATGAAATATATTTGCAAATAAATACAAATTCATTTTAAAGAGAGAAAGAAAATGAAATATAAAGTAACAATGTACTTTAAGAATGTATTTTAGGCAGGATGTATTTTTCCCCTTAGTACTCAAATATAACCATTTCAATACAGGTTATATTTATTCTTTTGTACTTTTAGGAATGTTGGTTTCACTTACCTGTTAAAGGTCTGAACTGTGTTCCAAACCAGTATGCTAGGGGAACATCAAATAGGTAATTCTGTAATAGTAATGTCATCAATTTTAAGTCTTTTCTTCATTCTAGTTTTCCTGAGTTTCAAGCCATAGAACAATAGAACTCAGGAAGGGAAACACTGATGTAATTGAATTCTTGCTAGTGGTTTCCACATGTTGTTTTTTTTTCTTCCGGAACTCAAGTAGGAAGAGTTTGAAGACTAGTTATGTTTGAGGTTAGAGGTGCAGTGAAACTTGTGTTTAATTTAATATAAATTAAATTTACTGTGTGTGTATGTAAATAACATGATTCTCCTTAAAAAGTTCTGTTTGGCTTTGAAACTAAAGTTCGTTAGTCTTAGGGTTATTATAAAAGTGCATTGTGTTGAACTGTGAACTTTAGCTTGGAAAAATACAATAGTTGTTGGCAATAAATTTGAAGTGAGAGAATTTGTCTTTTGTGGAATTCATCAATAATGTTTTTGGCATTTTGAAGTGCACAGATAAGAATTCCCTTTCTCCACGCTTTACCCACATGCACATATCCTTTTCTTTAATGAAAACATTATGTAGTTGAGTCATATATTAGACACACTAAAATATGCTTCCCATTTTAGCTAAAATTGTAGGAACAGAATTTTCTTTTGAACTGGTCTATTTTGAGTAATTTCTTCCTTACTAATAGATTATTTTTAATAATTTTTAAATTTTCAACCTAAGTTATCTGGATACATAGTGTGTATCCAGATAACTTAGGTTGAAAATTTAAAAATTATTAAAAATAATCTATTAGTAAGGTGTGTATCCAGATAACTTAGGTTGAAAATTTAAAAATTATTAAAAATAATCTATTAGTAAGGAAGACATTCCATTTAAAAAATTAGTTATGATCCATAGTATTGCTGTGCCTTGCTTTAAAAGAAGCTGGAATATATGAAAATCTGAATTTATAAAACAGGCATAGGAAGTTTTGCATTACAAAAAGGGTTGTTTTCGCATTACAAAAAGAGTTTTTTACCACAGGATTAATGGCAGATGTTCCTCATATGCAACTTCCTAATGCATTTAAGTGCTTTTAGTAACATCTAGTTTTCAGTTATCAATTCTCCAAACATGCCTGTTTCATCAAGTGCCACAAAAATTGTGGCATTCTTTAAATATGGAGAGATTTTTCAAATTTTGTGGACAAAGATATTGAAAATAATAAATCTGCCTTAATGGTTTCTGAGAACACAGTTAAAATACATTTTAACAGTAATTTACTAAATTAGGGTGTCAGAGAACTTGACCAAATTTACACAGGAAATTAGATTAGAGTACTCTGAGCAAAATATATAGCTTTGAATTCAAAATTTACTTCTCTGTTTGGGGAACACTACCTTTCTTTCATGGAAGCATTTTGTTTTCTTTAAAAATGCACATTGAATAGTTGATAGCATTGCTTAGGTCAGCTAGTGTCACATGAGACATCTGAAATTAAGCAAATTGTTTAATAGTTTGCCATGTCTGTTTTATGCATTGCCTAGGTAAACTACTGTTCCCCTTCTTCTTTCCATGGAAAATTTTCTGAACTGGTGTTGATATATTTATCAATTTGACTTTGAAGGAGGATGATCAGGGGGTATTATTTCCTACTGGCCTGAAAAAATTTAGCATAGTAGTAGTAGTAAAGACAGTTAAATATAATAGATACATGAATCAAAGATTATTAAATTCCTACTGTGTCCAACACATTGTGCTAAGAACTGTGGATGCAAAGCTAAAAAGAAAGAAACTTTGCTCTCCAGGAACTTAACATTTTTTTAGAAGCACGTATATATGGACAAATGTCAAATTTATACAGTAATTTTGAGTGTGGAGTTGGGAGGGAAGTGGATGCAGGGCAAGGAGGGAATCAGAGATGGTGCTTGAGGTTAGCCTTAAATAGAGCTGGAGATCCCATGAGGGAGGTAATGAGAAGGGCCTGCATTCTAGACAGGAAGGACAGCCTTTGTAAAGGTGCATCTTGTACTGGGAAGGACAATTATCCCTGTTTGACTAGAACTAAATCATAGTAATAGGTATTAAGTCTTGAAAGACAGGTTTAAACCAGGTTGTGGAGGTCTTTAAATTCCAAAGAAGAGTTTGTGTTTAGTCCTAGGGACAAAAGATAAAAGGAGTAAGATCCTTGTTTAGCCATCAGGTAGCTCTTTGGCTGTGGCTTCAGAGGGTCAGAAGGAAAAGGAAGGAGAGGAATGGATTCATTATCTGTAAGAATACCTTTTCATAGAAAGATGGAATTTTAAAGCTAAAAGAAGCCTTAGAAAGAATTTAGTTTGGCATTTTCATTTTATTGGTAAGGAAGTTGAGCCCTTGAGATGTGACTTGCCCAGGCACCGAGTTTGTATTTGTCTTTGAACCCAGACTACAACTCAAGTCTCCTGAGAGTCTATTGGTCTTTATGGTTCAAAAACAGTTTTTTGATGCCTTTCATTATTTAATATTCTATTTATTTCTTGATACTCCCCCTCTCCATTGAACTCTCCCTTGTAGCAAAGAAAAAGTTGCCCATTGGCAACTCTGTCTAGCAACATGTACAACTTTGTTCATATATAGTTCTTTGTTTCTATATAGAGGAGAGAAATGCTTCATCATCTTTTTACCTGTGACCAAGATTGGTCGTTGTGATTAATCTGAGTTCAGCTATCTTTTTAGTGTTGATTTTGTTTGTAGCATCAGTCATTTTGTATGCTGTTCCCTTGGTTGTCTATATGAGTTCAAGAAAAATGTTCCTTTGAATTTCTCATATTCATCATTCCCAATGGTAATAAAATGTTGCATTACATTCACGTAGCACAATCTATTTCTCAACCAATAGACAACCACTTTGTTTCCAAGTTTTTGCTGTCCAGGTGTCTTTACTACACAGATGAACTGAAAGGAAATAATGGGAAAAAAGTGGAAAGAAGGGAGCCAAGCAGTACTAGATCTCAAACTATATTACAGAGCAGTAATTTTCAAAACAGGTTGGTACAGGTAAAAAAATACATAGATCAATAGAACAGATTAGGTATATACAATGTAACAGAAGTAAACCTAGAAGCCTAGAAGGACCCAAGGTCTTTATAAGGTCTATTACAATCCTTTATAAGGATTCAGTTTGATGAAAAAGTTTCTGGGAAAACTGGAAAGCAGTATGGAAGAAATTAGATATATACCAACACATCATACTTTATACCAAGATAAGTTCCACATGGATCTGTGAACTAGACATAAAAGGTCACATCATAAAGAAATTAGAGAAATGTGGAAAAAATTACCCATAACATCTATGGATAGAAGAAAATTTCATTACCAAACAAGGGATATAGAGAGGGTCATAGAAGATAAATTTTGATTACATGAAGGAAAATTTTGATTATATGAAGCTAAAAGGTTTTTACATAAATAAATATTAAAAAACTACGATTAAAATGTGTCTTAGATACTGTTCTAAAGCCAGCACTTCTCAGTTTAAATTCATTGTTGAGATGAAATAAGGCACTCACAAGTTACTGGACATTTAACAAAGGAGATGGTTTACTTTGCCCTAAAATAGCAAGAATATACAAAAAGGAAGTAGTGAGACTTAGTTTCTCCGAGTGTAGAGGTTCTTTTCTCCCCCACTTCTCCCCTGCCTCTGTCTCCCACTGGAACCTATCTGGCCAGTAAGTAAGTCATCAGTCTATAGAGACTGGTGTGGTCTCAGGCAACCACCAAGTTTCAGACTCTTTGCTTTCAAAGGTTTGCGGGACTGTTTAGGCTCCCTGAACAAAAAGCTCCATCAGAGAAGCTGGGCCAGTCAAGTTGCTTGGGAAGGAGAAAGCTGTGGCAGAGAAATCAGGGAAACTGTGTCAGGAAAATACTGATCCTATCACAAAAGGGAAACGTTTAACTGAGAAAAGAGTGTTTGTAGCAAGTCTTGCCAGTAAAGTCTCATTTCCAAGATTAAATATGTAAGGAACTGATAAATTATAAGAATAAGAGGCATTTCCCTATTGATAAATTGTATAGTCATATTAAAAAAAAATCCTCCAAATAGTGATAGAAAAAAAGTTAAAGTAATTCTGAAATTACACCTCATACTCATCAACTTGGCAAAGACGGCAAAAAAAGGGAAAATGATAGTTGTTGGGGAGTCTGTGGGAAAACAGACACGTTGATGCACTGTTGGTGGACATGTGAATGGGTCCAGCCATTCTGGAAAGTAATTTGGAATTATGCACAAAATGCCCAACGAAGTTCAAAGAGAAAGGAAAAGCTCTTCTTACATGTACAAAAATATTGTACATTATCTATCCTTTTTGTGTTGGTAAGAAACTGAAAACTCACGGGACACCCATCAATTGGGGAAAGACTGAGCAAAATGAGGTGCATATATCACAAATGAAATAAAACAAAAAGCTAAACAGGCGTGATTCTCTGAGCAAGATAAAAATTTATTATCAGAGCCAATAACCTGAGAATAAGATGGTTCAGTCTCTGCCTTTTTGCAACCAAAGACCTTGAGCAAAAAGACAGCTCCCCTTTTATAGGTTCTGGGGAATATAGAACAAAGAGTAGTGTAGGGTAGGTGACATGAGGTTGTGGGAAAATACGATTGGTTACATAGCTGAGGCATGGGGAACAATGTGATTGCTTGGAAATTCTTCCCTCCTGTGACTAAGAAGTGTTTATTGTTTGAGTACCCCTGCAGGATAGTGACCCAGACTTCTTTGGATAGCAAACCAGACTCCTTGAAGGATGGCTTGGTGATGTAAAAATATTAGCCCCAGCTCCCTTATGGCAAATGGAATCCCCCAAGGTCAGCAGAATTCCTTGAGGCAAGAATAGAACAGTGATTAGCAAGAGAGCTGGATTTCTCAACTTAACCCATTGCAAGTCTACTGAATTTGGAACTAAATTTAGAGGCAAAGAGCCGTAGTTTAGACACTTAGAGGAGAGCATCAATTTACTGTAAATAGGATCAGTAAGACAATGTTACAGGATTTGTTTTAATCTTCTTAGTATTTGAATAAATATATACATGTAGTTGTAATAATGTGGAATACTATTGTGATGTGAGAAATACAATTTCAAAGAAATAGGGAAAACTTTGTATGAACTGTTAAAGGGTGAAATGAGCAGACCCAGGAAAACTGTTTGCCCTATAACATTAATAGTATAAAAATGAACAATTTTGGGGACATATAAACTAATGAAGAATTTATACAATAACAATACCATAAACAACTTAAAAAAACTATGAAAGCTCTTAGCAACACAGATGAAGCATGCTGTCCATCCTGTGACAGAAAAGTGTTGGGATTCAGGATGTAGAATAAGGCTTTTTTAAAAAACTAGTTCACTGAATAAATTTGCTTTCCTTGAATATGTGTGTTTGTTACAAGGAATTTGTTTTCTTCTTTTCCCTCCCCAATTGGGGGGGATTGAATTGAGGAGAGAAAATAGATTTCTTTTAAATTAAAAAAATTAGTAAAATTTAATAAATATAATAAAAAAAAATAAGTGAAATATCTTTAAAAGAAAATAAATACTTTCTTAAAGAAAGGAGCCATTCATTAGAGTAGGTTGTCAGAAATCAGGATGGATGTCTGGAGGATTGCTAACTTAAGGATTTCCTGAAAGTTTCTGGGAATATATATGCGTGTGTGTGTGTGTGTGTGTGTGTGCGCGCGTGCGCACGCAATACGCATATATTCTCTCTCCCCCGCCTCTCCAACTCTACTTGGGAACCAGTTACCTTAGTTACATTCATCATAAGATAATTGCCATAGTAGATAGAACTCTAGACTTGAAGAAAGGAAGATCTGAGTTCATATCTTGTCTCAGATTATTATTATTTGAAGAACTAAAGACGATCCTATAAACTTCCCTATTTTAAAGCGTATATTAGAATTCTTCATTTTGCCTTGACATTTTGCAAGTCACTTAAATCTCTTAGCTTCAGTTTCCTCATCTGTAAAATTCTCACATATATACCACCATAAAGCCCTATATGAATGCTTCTTCTCCTCCTCCTTCTCCTTTCTTTTTTTCCTTTTTCTCTTTCCTCTCTCCTCCCTCCCTCATCTCTCCATTTCTTTTTTCCTCTTCCCTTCTTTCTTCTAATTCCCTTCTCTTTTTCTTCCTTCTGACACATACTAATGAAGTGATTCTGTATAAGCTACTTGACTTCTCTGTGTTCTCGGCAACATTCTTAGACTATAAGCTACAGAGAAGACCCCTATCTGTAATGGTAGATGATTTTCTTATCTGGGAGTTTCCTTTTAAAATGAAATCACAGGTCCAAGAAGTCACTTGGTCTTGTCCCATATGTTTCTGAGCCTGTGGCAAAGCTCTCAAGCTATCCCCCTGTCTTCTCTCCTTTCTTCCCATCCCAGGTATTTAATTCGTATCACATATACCAAACCATTTAGGATCATAGGATTTAGAATTTGAAGAACATGTAGTTTTAGACTTTCAATTTATAGATGGAGGAAACCAAAGCCCGTAAAAATAATGTGACTTTCTTAAGGGTAACAGGTGGAAGTAGCAAAACTGGAAATTGAACCCAAATTCTCTCAAACAAATCCAGATATCTTTTTATTACAACATATTTTCTCAAAAAGAAATTTGAAAATATTTATAGTTGAGAATAAGTGTAAGGTCTCTTTTTTCCTCTCTTCTTTCTCCCTTACAAAAAGAATTCCACATGCAAATGACATTGGCTGTGTTGATATACTTTGTACTTGTAGGGCTATAGTATTTGTCAACTTTGTGTTTCAGTTAGGAATTTGAAAGTTCAACTAATGAAGACCACTAAATCCTGGGAATGGATTCTTTTTGTATTTTTTGAATCATGCAGCATGTGTTTTAAAATTTTATTTCATTTAAAATTTCATTTTTAGAGCTTTTCAACTCTATTAAAAATGAGCAAGTCTAATATAGATTTTATAGTAAGGGAGTTTATAGTACTATCTTCGGTCTGTTGTAGATATATGATATAACGAAATATGTTTTTAATGTATTTTAGTTTTTATTTGGCATTTCATTGGTAATTTTTTTTTTTGTTTAGATTCCATGTTGTTGCATCAAAGGGAAATTTGGAGTGTTTGAATGCCATTCTTGTACATGGAGTTGACATTATTGCCAGTGATGCTGCAGGTATTATTCAGTTTTCTTTAAAATTTACTTGTAGAACAAAATAATTTGTAAGACACTAATTGTCTCATTCAGGCGTTTTAAATGAGGGACAACTTTCTAGCTTTAAATAAATGGAAAAATATTGTAAATACAGATGCACAAGTCAGTATTTATATTATATTTAGATATGGAAAGGCAGGTAGTAATAAAATGGGTTAGATATCCTCTAGTACAGGTATTCTTAATCTGGGGTTCATAAATTTGTTTTAGAGATATTTTCATAACTATTTCAGCATAATTGGTTTCCTTTGAAATCTGTGTATTTTATTCATTTAAAATATGCTGAGAATACTCTTTAAACTTAAATCAGACTGTCAAAGGCATTCATGACACAAAAAAAGGTTAAGAATCCCTGTTCCAGACAAGTTAGATAAAGTTATTTGAAGGGAAGCTTGTTATATTAATTAAAAAAAAAAAAACTTGTTTCCACTTTTTTGTTCCCTTTCGTCTGGAACCTTCAAGGTATACTTTTACTCTCCAGACGAAAGTAAGCTAATTTCTCTGGCTATGTTTCCTTTTATCACTTTTACTGTCTTCACCTGTCTTCTTACTTTTGTGTCTATTTTTTTCCTCCTAGTGTAAGCTAAGCTCCCTCCCTTACCTACTTAATCAAAATCCTTCCTTCTTTTCCCTTACTATAGTCTACATATATTATCTGGCATACTATTATATTGGTCTATAATTGAAATTATATTTAAGGGAAATATTTATATACCTCAAAGTAATCACGACTGTTGATCATCTTCAAGCTGGATTTGTGGCAGAAGTGTTACCTACATTTGAACTGTTAAAAAAAATTAGTGTCTTCCCTATAATGGGTCCTTCTAGACATTGAGGATGATTCAGTTACGACCTCAAGGAACTTACCGTCTATTAGTAAGAAAAAGAAAAGTGCATAACTTACCTTGATCAGACTGTGTGATATAGTGTGTAAGAAAAATCATGCATCTGATTGGGAGAATCACTAAAGGCTTCACGAAGAAGATACATTTGCAGGATGGGAAGCTAGGTGGTGCAATGGATAGAGCACCAGTGTGGGAGTCAGGAGGACCTGAGTTCAAATCTCCCCTCAGATGCTTGATTCTCACTAGCTGTGTGACCTTGGGCAAGTCACTTGACCCCAGTTGCCTCATGCTGGGTCATCTCCAGTCACCCTAATGAATATCTGGTCACTGGATTCAGATGGCTCTGGAGGAGAAGTGAGGCTGGTGACCTGCACAGCCCTCCCTCACTCAAAACTCAGTCAAGTGCAAGTCATGTCATTATTCCTTTGATGGTATGGTCTTCTTCAGCAATGGAGGATGAACACATGCACACATTTGAAGGATGGGCAAAAGGTTTAGGCAAAGGTGGAGTGTGGACAGAAGAAGTAATTTCTGGCAGAAGTAATAACATTTTTTTCAGTATTCTAAGATGATCTTTCAGTTTTGTAATTAATTAAACAAATTTTTTTAAGCACATAATGTTGAGCAGGGTACTTTCCTAGGTACTAGGTAGGCAATAAATGAAAAAAAAATCTGCCATTCATGCTCTCAAGGGGCAAATAGTGTACAGGGCACAGAACATGTACACAAGTAGTTACAAGGCATAGCAAAGTATGATGGGGGCAGTGTGGGATTGAGACTGTGCCCTAGGAAGATTCGAAGAGGAAGAAAAGAGGGAGGTGACGATGAAGATGATTCATGAAGGAGATGGCAGCCGAGCCGAGGTGGGAAAGAAGAAAAAATTCTAAAAGGTGAAGAGGAAGGGGGTATATCCCAGCAATGGGAGCTAGTCAACACGCATTTATTAAGTGCTTACTGTATGCCAGATACTGTGCTAAGAACTGTCATTACAAAGGCAAAAATGGGAGCCCAAAATCTAATGGGAGGTAGCATGCAAACCACTATGTACAAGCAAGATACACTGGAGGTAATCTGAGAGGGAAGCCACTGGCATTAAGGGGAACTGGGAAAGCTTACAGAGGATGGGATTTTCTCTTAAGATTTAAAGAAATCAGGGAATCTAAGAGGCAGAGACAGGAAGGGAGAGTATTCCATGCCTGGAGGGCCGCCATGAAGATTGGAAAGATGGGTCACGTCATGAAAGGCTTTAGAAGCCTAACAGGATTTAAAGTTTCATCTTGGAGGTAATAGGAAGTCCCTTGAATTCATTGCATTGGGATATGGCTGTCACATAGTCAGACTTGTGCTTTAAGATCATTTTGATAGAAAAATCAAGGATTGACTGAAATAGAGGGAGACTTAAAGCAAAGAGACAAAATAGGAGGCAGCTCTGCACTGGGATGGAATACATAGGAACAGTGGCAGAAAGAGTGAAGGAAAAGTTTAATATTCTGATTTGGTTGGAATGTAACAATGCATCAGAGAGTAATGTGAAGTAAAGCTGGTAGGTTAAAGCCAGATTTGGAGGGCTAAAGAGTATATTTTATTTTAAAGGCATTAGGGAACCAGGAAAGTTTTTGAGCTGAGAAACCTGAATATATCTGTGCCTTACTTGCCAAAATTATTTTGGTAGCTGTGTGAAGGATACATTATACAGGAAAGCCCTCATACTTTGATCACACTCTTGCCCCTAAGACCTCTATAATCACATTATTACATGAATTATGTAAGAGAAGATACCCAATAGTTGTAAACAGTCCTTAATTTGAAAATTTTCTGGGAATTAATCAGAGGAAGTTGCTGCTTTGACTGCTGTCAGGCCTGTTTTTTCAGGGCTCACTTTCCATGCCATTTTATCCAGGACATTTGGTAACTTTTTACTAAGGGGGAAAAATTCATCCACTAGGTACTTAGATACCCAACATATATACGGATATTAGTATGTGTGATTTTCTTTGATTGTATTCTACTTTTAGTTGTTTCTTAAGAAAATCTTACTGAATCATCCATTTCTAATGACCAAAGTTATAAAAATGTTTAGTTTCCTATGTGTGTACTCATTCAAATGTATTATGTATTAATTAGACTTTTATTCATAGGGAGAAATGCCCTTCACCTTGCTGCAAAATATGGACATGCTTTGTGCTTACAAAAGCTTTTACAGGTAGTGAAAATTAAACCAATTTTTAAAAATTCTTTTCATGATATGCTAAGTATTGTTTTAATGTGTTCTTCAAACGTTGGATTAAAGAAGAATGTTTGATTTATGCAGTCTTGTTTAGACATTTTTTTTAAATGGAGGAATGTTAGAACAATGGGGAAATAAATCGCATAGCTTAGTGTATTAAAGAAAATAAACTATGAAGTCTCCTTTCTTGTGAACATTAGCTGAAATTAGAAATTTTTGGCATTTTAGTTTATATATTTATGACCCAAATTAAAATTAAAATAATTCACCATGTAGTACGACTTTGTTTTCCTTTCATGTAAAATACTTTTTATACGTTGTTGGCTTGCGTCAGTAAGCCAACAGGTATTGTTTAGAGAGCCTTACAACACCCAGTGAAAAATTGTTATTCAGCTGATTATTTAATGTCAAGGAGTAATTTTGTTACAGTGGTAGTAGTTTTATGGAATTTGAGATTTCTTGAATTAAATGTTCTAGAGATTGGCCAAATAGACATTTCTGCAAACTTTTTTGTTTTTTAAAACCAATAAACTATTACATTAATGATAGCAGTTGAAACTATTTTTTCTGGTTGTTGAAGTTTAAGTATAGCTTGTCTTCTGATTTAAAAACTCATAAAGATACCTTTTTGTATTCCATGTTATTAAATCTTTTTTTCATCTTTGGTGAAATCTTATTACACATTTCCTTTCTATAATTTGTTTTATGCATTCTTCCATGTCAAACTAGATAAAATGGAACAAAGGAAAATGTAAATAGATTGACTTATACTGAAGATTGACTTAAGGTAGCTATTTTCAGATTTGATTTTTAATATAGAGCCTTAGTAAATGATCTGTTTATTAATTTATTGATAGTATAACTGCCCCACTGAACACGCAGACCTGCAAGGTAGGACTGCGCTTCATGATGCAGGTAAGCAAAAATTTCACTAGTGCAAGAGATTCCTTTTTAATGTTTCTTTTAAAAATTTTAAAAACTACTTTTACGTTTTTTAAAAAGCTATTTAACTTCCATTGTTCTTATTTGACAGATTGTGTTCTTTCAGAATGTTGCTCAGTTTCTCCTTTGGTTCTTAAAAATTGCATTTTCACTTTTTAAAAAATTAGTTGAATAATGTTGTGGGTAAAGCCTGTATCATTGCATTAAGTTTTTATTAAGGTTTTGTGCTAATAATATTGCAACAGTTATAATTAGTACTTGTGTGACCGAGTTTTCTCTTTGAGGGTTCTCTCTAAATATCACCAAAAAAAAAAAAAAAAAAAAAGTGAAAACAGGACTGAAATGCAAGGGGTTAATTGAAAAATACACACACACACACACACACACACACACACACACACACACACACGCCACAGAATTTTAGAGCAGGAAGCAACTTTAGAAAATTTCCATTCCTTCATTGTATAGATGAATGAGTGAGCTCTAGAAGGTAATTTCTCCAGGTTCATAGTGATTATGATGGCAAAGATGAAACTCCAGTCTCAGTTTCTTTGTCTCTTTACAATATACTATACTAGTTTGCTATTACTTAAGTCAATGAATTCTTAAACTGTTTTTCTTTTTATAGTTTTATTTAATAGAAAGATGCAGTTATTAGTGTGAGAAATAATATAGCAGGATAAGAAATTAACATAAAAATCATTTGGTTTTTATTTTATTGTTACTTTTAAAAGATACATATTTTACTCTCTAAGATTTTTCTCCTTATTTTTCATTCTTTTAAGACAGTAAGTTTCTGAAACTGTATTTTATGATATATTGAAAGCATACAATTGATTAAACTAAATATTACCATTTACCTAATAGATAATTATATCTTTGGATCACATTTCACTTGTTTAATGCCATAGTTTAATATGAAATGACATTTCAATCTAATATAGTAAGCATTATATATTGCATTTTAAAATATATAACAAAAACAGAATGATGGTTTTATAGTTAAGAATTTCATGAATTAAGGTTTTGTTTATGCTTGCAATAAATGTTTTGAATAAAATGTTTTGCTTTGATCAAAAGACATTCAGAAATGAAAGTATGACTAAATTTCACAATATGAACTCTGCTGAGCCAATATTCTTTTCATCTTGATACCTCAGAAGGATTGACAAGTACAGTTTTTTCACAAGATTATAAATTTCTCTGATTTATGAATATACTGTTTATTTTTCATCTATTTTAGATATTAAAAATAGTATTTTTTTATAAAGTTCTTAGTAATGACTAGAATATCTGACTCTAAGGAAATTTTCTTGTATATAGAGAAAAGTAATTTCTTTCGTCATGAATTAATACAATATTTTTAAAATAATCCAGTCAAACAATTCTTAAAATAGAAATGCGATGGTCTGTACCATTGAGACCAATGTATTAGAGGTTGTGAAGGTTCTACCTTTTTAAAGTTTCTGCCATTTTAAAGGATAGTAACAGTTCATGCATTATACTGCTAGGAGAACTAATGCCTCATCAGCATATTTTCTTTCTAATGTGCAGCTATGGCAGATTGTACTTCTAGCATACAGCTACTTTGTGACCATGGAGCCTCAGTAAATGCCAAAGATGCGGTAAGTTAACTTAGAGTCATTCCACAATTCAACTAATGGAGGTGAGACTGCTTTTCTCTATTTCCCTCTTGATTGCATTTTGAGCTACTTGAGGGAAGGGAGTATTTCTGACCTTTGTGTGTATTGCCAGCATCTAGCACAGTAACTGGTGTGTGATGGCTGCTTAGTAAATGCTTGTCACCTTTTCAATTTGTCTTCTTATTACTGTTCAGGATGGGCGGACACCGCTAATACTGGCCACTCAGATGTGCAGACCAGCAATATGCCAACTTCTTATTGACAGAGGTGCAGATGTTAATGCCAGAGACAAGCAAAATAGGTAATGTGAAGTTAGTAACTAAATGGCTAATTCTTTTAAATTTAGTTTCATGTTTGTGTGAGCCTGCAAACTGGAACATGCCTGCTTCATTTTATGCATAAATTGAATTATGTATAATTGAATTAAAGCAAGAGAGTTAACTATATTCCAGACTGACCATTATGGTGAATCTTTTGTATAACAAGTAGCAATTCATCATATTTATTCTCACCTTTTTTTTTTTTTTTGGTAAATATATTTTCTTAGCAGATTTATTCACAGCTGGGATCACCTTAAACCAATGATTTAAGATGATGACAATTAAATTCTTTTAAATATAATTTCGTTAAAAAGCAAGCTAGGCAAAATGTATAAGGTAAACCAGAGACATTCAAAAAACCACATGAAAGCTACTTAAAACTAACATTCAACAAATTGAACTGTTAATTTACTTGATACCTGAAAAAAAAACATTTTAGATGTGTTTGTTGAATTTATAATTTGACTTTCTGATATCTAATGTAATTTTCTGACTTGTAAAATTGTGGAATTTACATATGTAAATAGTAGAATTTAAATATGTGAATTAATTAAAATAAAAAGGAACTGCTTCAATTATATTAGTTGTTTAAATTTCTTCAGTGAGATAAGAGAGGGAAAGGAAAAAGAAAGAAGTGACTATTTTTGTGATCTCAGTTAAATCTCCTGAAACAAACCTGTATTGTTTTTTAAACAAAATCAACTACCATAAAGACAGTACCCAAATTTCCCAATTTATTGCAAACAATGTTTGTGTACATTAAATGGAGTTGGTAAGATCTAAATTAAAAGCCCAGTTTTGACACTTAGTAGCTGTATGACTAGGCAAGTCCTTTAACCATTACGTTATTCCTCAGGTAACTCATTAGGATTCATCTAATGCATCATAGGGTGATTGCAGTCCCTAGTTTTCTTGAATTCTATCAAGTGTTTCCTTACAATGATTCATTATTATGGTTGTGTCTTGTTCTAGGACTGCACTTATGTTAGGTTGTGAGTATGGTTGTAAGGATGCTGTGGAAGTTTTAATTAAAAATGGTGCAGATGTCAGCTTGTTGGATGCCCTTGGTAAGGATAGTTCTTACTATGCAAGAATTGGTGATAATCTGGACATTCTAACCTTAATGAAGACTGCAGTTGAAAATGCAAACAAAGGTACCCAGTAATTTCCTTAACTTTGAAAGAATAATGAATAGATTGATGGATACATGAATGAATAAAAGCCATTTGTTAAATGTTTATCGTATGTCAAGCGTTGTGCTAAGTTCTGAGAACAGAAATGCAGAAACAAGATAGTGCCTGCCATAGGAGACATCAGGAGGGTGGATTGACATAGCTTTTCCAGAATCAGTGGTAGTAGTGGTTTGATTGCTGTTCTCTCAGCATCGGGGTGGGTTGTGTGTGATGTGCATGCTGCAGCAGCAAGGTTGGCAAGGAGATATCCAGGGTGGATGATTTAGGATATGGCATCTTAATTTAGGCAGGCTCAGTTAAAATAAGTGAAACAGCATGTATAGAAATACAGTATTTTAACTTTTGTGAGAACACAAAACTTTTGCTGAAAAAAATTTGTCTCAATTAGTAAATCTTTTAAATATCTCCTTACATATTATATTTTATATAGCTATATAGAGTATGTTTTTTACTTAGTTATTTTAGATCCCTTGAAGTGAGATTTACTGCTAGTTGTGTCATAGAGTCCTTGATTACTGTGGCAGCTCTAATCTGGAACGTAATTTAGAAACCTGAAGAACAGGTATCAAGTGAAGTCATAACACTACTATTTGTAGGGAAATGCTTTTGTCCCTTTTAGGTGGGTATATGTTAAAAATTTTGGAACATTTTCCTTTGAGTAAAATAAAATCATAATGAATAAAATGAGTAAATCAACTTAGATTAATATTAGCAATGATACTGAAAGCTAAAGGAAGCTGAGAATTATAGAGGGACAAGCTATACAGAG
This sequence comes from Bettongia penicillata ogilbyi, assembly GCA_023548195.1. Taxonomy (NCBI): domain Eukaryota; kingdom Metazoa; phylum Chordata; class Mammalia; order Diprotodontia; family Potoroidae; genus Bettongia; species Bettongia penicillata. The sequence goes on along the minus strand of JAJHZJ010000009.1, from coordinate 3,655,940 downwards.
ATCTGTGTTGGAGTCTCCCCTCTGCCACTCTAACTGTATGACCCAGGCGGAGTTGTGCTGTTTTACCTTTTAGCCCTGGTTTATGAGAGGAGGAGACTGGACCAGATTCTTTCTAAGGTCATTCCCAGTTCTACAGCTCTGTAATTTTATGAATGATGTGTGTCCAATCTAACATAATATGTTGTTACTTGTTTTCACCCCTCCCTTTTTTGCTTTTTAGGGAGAGAACCTTCAAAGAAAGGATTATCTTTCCAACAGGTAAGTCCTCATTCCAAAATTTAGTGGAGAGAAACTACCCAGGCATTACTAGATTGAGAAGAAAAACGCTACCAAATTGACATAAATTGAATGTCTCAAAAAAATCCAAATAGGTTGTAGTTTTTGTAATGACTTTATATAAGGTTTTCTAGTTCAAGGCTTTAGTCTCTAGTCTGATTTGCGGTCTGCCATTTAACTCATCTCTGAGCCTCAGTTTTCTTATTTCTAAAATGGGGAATAAGTATACGCTTAAATTTTTTTGGATTCCCAATGTTATAGGAACATGTCCTATTATGTCATTTAGTTATTTAGAAACTGCAGTCATTTCTCCCTTGACACATTTATGAATCATATTTTAGGTTATAATGAGTCATTTTGGGGATGAATTTTGCTGGTACTTTATCCTACCCATTTGATGTGAAGTCTTGTCTTCTCAGTTAAAAAAAAAGATATATGTACTAGTGAAGAATGAAGGCTTACAAGTTTTGTTTCTCCTGATCAACCAGAGAAATGCATTCTTTACTGTCATTCATTTAACCAGCATTTCTTAGGTGACTACAGTGTGCTAAGAGATAGGAATATAAAGGAAAAATCAGTATGGATTTGGCTGTGCTTTTTTTTTTGTATTATGATCCTCAAATGCCACTTGCCTTCATTTTGTGACAGCTAATAATTGAGATCAGAATGTGTCCTGTTATACTGGAGCATATTCTTTTGATGATTTTGAATTTTGGAGTTATATGATCATTTCTTTGAATACATTTGGTAAAATAAACTTATTCTGTTGATTCGAATTTGATAGACTTAAGTAAGATATTGTGCTTTAAAATGGCTTTAATACTCAAGTAATTTAGTATTCTGAAGCTTTCAAATAATAGGTTAGAATTACCTAAATGACAGTTATTTGAAAGTGAACTCCATTTTCAGTGAGATGAACTTTTTTAGTTTTATACAGATAGAAATACTGCCACCTTGTGTAATATAGAGCAAAGCTTTATCTAGATTATAACGTAACATATGCTAGGCTTAAAGTTTTCTTTAAAATAGGCTTTTTAAAAAAGCTTATTCATTCATAACTTTACCTTGTTACATTTTAATATAATAACATAGGTATCTTATGTTCCACCGAAGCGAAATCTGTTGCATATGCAAGATGAAGGAAATATAAAACCATATCAGAGGGAGCAGAAAAATGTTCAGGTAATGCTCCAGGAAACAGGCACACTCAAAGAAATGGTATGTTCCTTTGAACAGTAAAATGAAAAATATTTGGATAGCTTTGTTTCTGTTATTGTGGTTCTCTATTATTGCTTGAGTCTCCTTTAAAAGAAAAATGAATTATCCCAACATTTCTTAGCTGACACCATTTAGTTTACATAGCATTTGGAAGTACAATAAGTTTTTCTCTGGGAGCTTTTTATATCAATGAAATTACAGGTCTGGTCCAAAAATATACACATACATGCATGTGTGTATGTGTGCGCATTTGAGATGTCAGTTCCAATTGACACTTTTTCTATAATGTATAGTCTTTGAGAGTTTCCTGGGGCACAAGAGAAGTTACATCACTTGCACAGAACCACATATTGAATCTGTGTCAAAGGCAAGACATAAACGCAACTTTTTACTTCAAGATGTTAGCTAGAAAAAAAAATTCCAATTGCTGTCAACTTTTCTTGACTGAACTAGGTTTGTTTTGGTTTGCCTTCTTTAGACTTACTCAAAATAGTGATACCTTGTAGCTTCTGGGTATGTTGAGGAGAGGAAAATGATACTTATTAAAAAAACTTATTGGAGTAGAAATAGTGAGTATGTGACTTATATAGTTGAAACACTGGAACACGTGATAAAGTAATTTATATGTGAATACCAGTAGCTCCTTTTATAGATACTTTTATCAAATAAAACAAGAGCACAACTCTATTTTGGTTTTCATATTTTAGTGCATTTCTATCATGCATTGTCCTTGGGGAAAGATGGTTATAGATTTTGTAATAAATATAATTTAATATAGTTTATTTGTTTTTCCTAGATGGCCTAAATGTTGATAAACAGTAAAATATTATCAAGTATGATCTCATTACAGATTTGGGAGACTTAAAACTAAAAATAGTTCTGACTTATTTAGTTAACAGATGCTTTTAACCTTGTTTTTGCCAGGAACAGTGCATTCTACGTGCTGACTTTTAAATGTTAGTATCTATTGTTATTATGTTGCAATGGCAGCATGGTAGAGTGAGTAAAATATTAATAGTAGAGTCAGAAAAATTGGTGTTAAAATTTTTCCTCCAATGCTTGATTTGTGACCCCTGGCATGCCTTTTAACTCATCTCTGAGCCTCAGTTTTTCCTTTCTAGAACAGGGCCAATAATCCCTTTAGAACCCATCTTACAAGGTTGTTGTGAAGTTCAAATGGGACAATGCAGAGGTTCCCAAAATTTTGAGTTCATGGTACCATTAGTTTATGTCAGTAATTTTTTCATGGTGCATGCAGTCCAAAACAAATACCCCAAAGTTCAATTTATTGAGAAGCTAGGTTAGGACAACTGAATAAGTACATCTTCACTATTTAATAGCTAATTAAAAAAAAGCATAGAATAAAAGAAAAAGTAGTATTTTTATTTCATTCTTAACCACAGCTAGTAAGATGTGCGTGCCTGTTAGGCACTGCATAACCTCTCAAACCTATCAGACACTGATACCCTCATTTCTTTTTCTTCAAACATTGATTTTTTTCATAATTCTTGCTTTTTATTGTAAGAACTGCTGAAAACCCAACTTTGCAAAGACAATATGTTACAAATGAGAACATTAGAGAAGCAGTTGGTATAGCTGAAAAGTACAAGTGAACAAAAACACATGTGAAATAGAACATCATTAAAAGAAGAAATGCAGTCTGTTCTAATGCTGAGACAGCAGACCACCATGAAGGCCGTGGTTCACTCAGGAGCCAACAGATGTTCATTATCGCTTTATCATTCAATTGAAAGTTTGAAGTGTTCCGCTGTGCCCCTGAGAATTTGCCGTGGTGCACAGTTTGAGAACTGCAACTATAATGTAAAATTTTTATAAACTTTAAATTCCTAGGTAAATGGTAATTACTATTATTACATGTGCTTATTTTCTTAAAAATTAATTTCTTAACTTGGTTGATATTTCAATAGTTATTTTGTATATGACTTAAGAGACTGAAGAAATGCATTTATCGTTCTATTAACAAGAAATTTTCTTTTTAAATTGCCCATTTACATGTTATTCTCATTTTTTTCTCAATTTTTCTAAGGATCTAGAGGCTGAAAATGAAGATTTGAAAGAAAAGTTGAGAAACATTCAACAAGAACAAAGAATATTAGTAGATAAAGTCAATGGATTGCAGCTACAGCTGAATGAGGTATCGTCTTTGTGTAATAAAAAAATGATGCCAAGTAATCTTCATGATTAAAAAATATCTCTGAAATACCCTCTACTTTGTGCAAGGCATTATGCTAGCCTTATGGCCTTTCTGCTCTTATGGAGCTTATGAGGAGCCAAGACATATATGCAGAAAGCTAAGTTACAGTACAAAGCAGCACATGCATTAAGTGCTAGACAAAGGAGAGCTTAATGTAGACTGATACGGTTAGGAAAGCACAAGGGAGAAGGTAGGATTTGAGATATCATCCTTGAAGGAGGAGTATAATTTGTCCAGTAGCAGAGATGGGAAGAAGGTTTGATTGAATATGTCTAGAGTGAAAATGGGAATCAGAGATCATGCCAGGTTTTTTAACCTGGGTGATTGGAAGGTTTGTGGTGCTCTTGATAGTAAGAGGGAAGTTTGGAAGAGGGGACATGGGACACAGAGGGAGTAATAATGAATTGTATGGTTTGGAGATGTTTACCAGAAATCCTGCCAGAAATGTCCACTGTATAGTTAGTGAGGTTGAGCTGAAGCTCAGGGAAGACATTGGCCTTAAATATCTGTGAATTTGTATGTTGACAATAATTAAGGCATGGGAGCTGATAAGATCATCAAGTGGAGAGTATAGAAAGGAAAGAGAAGAAGGGCACAGAGCAGAGTTTTAGGGTACATCCACAGTCCGGGGGTGTTACATAGATGATTATGTCAGTTAAATTACAGTTCATAGACACCTGGTATCTTGGCAGTTTAATTCAGAAATTATGGAGAAATGTAGCAGTTAATATCCAAATAATTTCTAATTGGAGCATTTTCTTTTACTTGTGAAATGGAAAAACTTGAAAAGAAGTCTCAGCATTTTCATTTACAAAAATAGAAACTGTGGATAAAATTGTTGGTACCCAAACTAAACTGAGCCAGAACCAAAACCCAAACTAGGAATTTAGGAATCTATGAGGGTTTATTGAGTTCTCTTGCAAGGGAGCCCTACCCACATGTAGATGAAGGGGAGACTCCTTGAAGACCAAAAGGACAAGGCTTACATCCCTTTGATTTTAGGCAGGAGGTGATTTGGATACAATGTACCTCTGGATTGGAGAGTGCTTGTTGCTGGGGGCTTATAGAGTAGGACTAAGGAATGTGGTATCCTTTGATTGATTAAGTAGGTTCTGTTGCAACAGTAACAGGAAATAGTAACAGGAAAGGTTCTTCTTAAGGTTAGCAATTCCTAACCTAATAGATAATAATTGTCCTTGCTATTTCAGCAAAAAAGGTCAAAGACAGGGGCAAGGGCTGCAGTAAAAATAGGGTCCGAGAAAAAATAGAAAAACTGCAGACAAAATGGAATTGATTTAGCTTACTTGACTATCCACAAGACAATGTCTGTTAAAATGCTAACCAAGAGTTATTTTTATAGCTTATGGTATTTAGGGATCTTGAATAATGATGAGACAAATACCAGAATATTTTTTGCATTTTTTGAAAATGAAGGCATAGTGTGAGGTATTTGAACTGTATTTTGTAATACATATTTTTCATATAAAGAATTCTGGATTACTTTATTAATTAATCAAAAATTAATTTGGAACCTATCATACAGATGTCTATTTCAATTTCAGTCATTCCTAAATGTAATATAAATATGATTTCTAGGAAAAAAATTTTTAAACTAACGAAATAAAAAATACCACTGCTGAATAAGAGATTTAAGGGTTAGATACACATGTAGGATTATTAATATACTTGTTAATGCTAATAGATTAATAGCTTATGCTAACTATGCATTGAGGAGCATTTTTCTTTAGTAATTGTAGAAAATAAGATAATTTTAGGGGGAATTAATTACTATAGCATTAACTAAGCATATAAACATCTTGAAATGTATTTTTGGCATAATGAGTATTTTGTTGCTAGTAGTTATAAACATATAGCATAATTACAGAGAAATAGATAACAAATAAATTTAATATTCAACCAAAAGTTTTTAGTATCTGCTGTGTGTAATTCATTAATATCTATAAGGCAAACAAGGATTGCAAGGCATATTCCCTGCCTTTGAGGATCTAACGGTTTTACTAAGGACTCATTTATCATCTACTGTATTCAGAGTATAATATAAAGGAAAATAAAACAAAAATCTATACTTTTATAAAAGTTGGCAAAGATATTATTACAACTTTTACAATTAAGAGAAGTACATATTTTCAAAAACTCACTTCACTTGGCATTTTCAGCATTTTCAGCTTTATGTGCCTCCTCAGTTTTAAGGGACAAAATGAAAAAAGTTCCCTGGGCAGGCAAGATTTGTCCAAGCGAAAGAGCTGCAATAGAAGACTTGTTTTTAATGGGAAGTGAGAGGAGTGTTGTGAACCACTGTGTTAAGGCTTTAAGGAAAAGATGTGACTTGAGCTAGCCTTTGAATGATGGGTAAGATTTAGATAGGCCTAAAAACCATAAGAACATAGATTTTAGAGTTGGTGAAATCATGGAAGCCATCTGGTAGGCTGGAGGAAATTAGTGTGTATAGAGAGTTGGAGGGTGCGGTGCATGAATGTTCTCTTTAGAGTATTACGATTAGATCAGTGTTATTTGAATAGAGGGGATTGGAGTAAAGGATGGAGGAGACAGTTGTTAGTGATAAAGTTAAGAAGTAGCTTGAGACAAAATGGTGGACAAAGGTGAATGTCATGCTGAGAAGTTTGAGTGGTAAGGTTTTTGAAGATGTTAAAAACAGCATTTTAAGGAGATAATTTAGGAGCAGTGTGCCAGATAGATGGGGGGAAAGAACTGCTAGAGTAAAAAGATAATTGAGGGGGGTGGAGAAAAGGGAGGGACTCACGTGGCCTCTCCCAAATTCCATTTTAAACAACTTTGAATAATATCTCAAAATGAATTCTGAAGTGACAGAACCCACAAAAGGACAGAGTGAAACAGTTTTCCAGCCCAACACAATGTAGAAGGTTGGCAGGAAAGATCTGTTGCCCTGGGGTGAGAGTGCAGCGCAGCCTGACATGGGTAATGTCTCGCAAGACAGCATCAGCAGCTGAATTGCAGCAGCAGTTCTGGAGCTATCAGCCCGCATCGGTAAGGCGGGGGCAAGGCTGGACAACTGAACTCGGACCACAGATTGAAGATGGAGACATATTTTTTTTTAAAGACATAGCCAATGAGAAATTTTGTTTTCCTTGATTATATGTGCTTATAACAAGGATTTTGCTTTTCTTGCTTTCTCAGTGTGAGAGTGGGAGGGAAGTGGAGGAAAAAGAATGATCCTTATCATTATAATAGCTAGTATACATAGCACCTACTATGTAACAGACAGGTGATGATATGTCCTAATTTTTGAGTTGAAGAAACTAAGGCAAAAAGAGTTAAGTGACTTACCCAAGGACCCATAGTGAGTGTCTGAGGCTGAATTTGAACTGAGGTCTTGCTCACTCTAGACCCAACACTTTTTCCAATGTGCCACCTACTCAGAAGGCTGATCTTTGTTTGAAAATAAATTTTAATTTAAAAATTTAGGACGCGAATGGACATGTAACCTAGAGGCCAATCCCGTATTTTATAGGTCAGGAAATTGAAGCCAGAGAGCTTAAATGCATCACCAAAAGTCATATAAGTAGTAAGTATGATAAAGGGCATGAATGAAAGTGGCAGTGGAAATAGAAAAGAGGAATTGGTTGGGAGGGATGTGAAAGACTGATGAAACTTGATTATTGATTCTATATACAGGAAGTAGAGGAGTCAGAGATAGCAATGAAATTCAACTTGAATGAAAGTAGGAGGGGTGTAGAGATAGAGACTGGACTTGTAATTTCATTGGTACAGCGAACTCCTCAGTGAGGAAATTCCCTCTACCAGTTTAGGTTAGCATCTTCTCCCCAACCTGGCCATAAAGAACATAGCCAAGGGCGCTGAGGAATTGTGACTTGCCCAATGTTACTCAGCCAATAACTTGAACCCAGGACATCCTAATTTTGAAGCCAGTCTTTTCTGTCTATGATACCAGCAAGATGACTATATAAAAATAGCTCATGAACTCACAAACCCATAGAGGATCACAAATTTATTGCCATAAATCATTCTCATCCTTATTTTGTATCCCTATCATAGTTTTAAAAAAAATGAAGTTATTTTTCTTTTTAATGGATGCAGAGGCTCATCTATTTTTAAAACTTTCTATGAATATTGAAATTAATTTTCTTTTTTTTAGGAAGTAATGGTTGCTGATGACCTTGAAAATGAGGTAGGAGGAAAAAAAACTTTTTGGAGGAAAAGATGCTCATGTAAAAATTCTACATAACACTATTATGGTGGGAAAAGAACTAGATTGTGAATCAAGAGACTTCAATTCTAGCCCTAGTTATTAGAGTCAGTAAACATTCATTGAGTGCCTGCTATGTTTCAGGCTCTGTGTTAAATGCTGCACATAGAAAGAAAAGTATAAGACAGTCTCTATGCTCAGAGAGTTTTCGGTCTAAGTGAGGGGTGGGCTGGTGTATGAGGCTTCCAGTTCTATATAATAAAGTTCTGCAGTCAGTCAGTGAAGTCACAGTTGATTTCATATTGCAGACTGGTGAGTTTCTAGAGATGATGAAGTCTAGCCAAGTAACCAGAAGTTTTGAGTTTTTTTGTCAAATTAATCTCTCTGAGTTATTCTTCCTGTAAAGTTGAGAGAGAGAGACACAGAGAAAGAGACAGAAGGACACATAAAGAAAGAACTAAGTATTTACTGTATGCCAGGTATTAAAGTGGGAATACAGATATAAACAAACAAGACCATCCCTAATCTTAAGGGGCTTACATTCTAAGGGGAAAGACAACACATTAAAGGGATCTAGAAAGTAAGGGAAGGAAGGAAGTCAGCTGATATGAAAGATAAAGACCAGAGAGGAGAGTGAAGTGAGTATAACTTGGACCTCTTGTGAAATGGTAGCTCCTGCTTGGGAGCTGTCAAGCAGGAGAACAGGATTGAGGGCATAGATTTTTTCTAGGTGGAAAGGTGGTTGTCAAGTAACAACAGAAAACAGGAGTATGAGTTGTCAGATCTAGATCATTCATAATAGTCCCTTCTAATGCAAAAAACTCTTTCATTTCCTTTTAAATTGTTCAACAAACGTGGTTTTGCAATGGTAAAATGTTGTGTTATAATAATATCATGAAACTTTCCATTATTTGAAGACTTTGGCAGGATAAGAGGTGGGGAAGCAGTGTTAATCTGATCTGTGGTTTCATCAGAAAGAAACTTCCTGGTTTCTAGTTGTTTTTTCTTTTCATTTCAGAAAGAAAAACTGAGATCCCTTTTGACAGCCAAGGAAAAACAGCATGAAGAAAGCTTAAGGACTATTGAAGCTCTGAAAAATAGATTTAAATATTATGAGGTATCAATGTTCAATTTGTTCAATGTTCAACTTAACATTAGAGACAAATCTAATAATGTTTAAATTCTATTTTATTTTAAAAAACCTGGATAGATTAGCTATCTATCCCCATATGTGTGTTCCCTAAAAATGACTTAGTCCTCCAACAAAATTTCAAGGATTGTATATTTTCATAAGTTTATTATTTTCATTTGGAGTAGCATGTCAGATTTGACCTATCATTGAACTAGTGAGCTTTTTTTATATTCTGTAACCGCAGACCTGCTCCAAGTGGCTGTATTTCAGGTTGATACTGTTAGTCTGGGGAAACAGCTTCAAAAATCTTCATAAACCTAAGTATGGTGTCACATTTGAAGATGAAGATAGTACATCCCCGCTTCTTTTGGTCTGTTTTATGTGCATATACTCTCAGGATGACATGACTTGCAATTGACTGATTTGAGTAAGGGAGGGCTGTGCCAGGTTATGCTTGCTGTGAGATTACAGGCATGTCACTTAACAATTTTTAACCCCAGGAAGTATTTATAGTGACGGCTGTGTGCCAAACACTGTATTAAATGCTTTACAAATATATCTCATTTGTTCCTCACAACAACCATTTTAGGAAGGTGTGAATACTTCCTAAGATTTTAACTATTTTAAAATGGTAATTATTCACTCCTTTGATGTGTATATATATACGTACATATATATATATATACATATATACATACATACATATATATACATATACATATATACATATATATATAATATATCCTGTTAACAGAAAATATTCTTCTAATAAAATTCAACAAATTAAATGAGAAACTTTTCCTCCCTTTATAACCTGTCACAAAACAGGAAAAAAAGAACTCTGCACTATCTCCAGTGCACTGATAATTTACCTTGAAAACTTGCTTTTTAAGCTACTCTGAATGCATATTGCAATGCTTGTTTTGACTAGTGTTAAATTTTGGAAGTAAAAGATCTTGTTCATTCACATAATATAATAATTAATTTTCTAGTACTTAATAATGATAATTTAGCAATAATATTGTTTGATTTTTCACACACATTTTCAGAATATGGGCTTATAAATATTGTTACTCTGTATTCATCAACAAAATACATATATAAATACATGTACATATACACATATGCTATTTTCATAGTAACATCTCAAGATATACATTATATCTACGTATTTGTATCATGTGGGATCAAGGACAGTTCAAATATATGGAAATTTAATGTTTTTGGAATCTCCCTACGACCTCTTTTTAATCCTAGCCTGGTTTACGAAAACTCTCCTTATTGACTACCCCGCACTCTGTCTTCATCCTGCCAGTATCTTTGTCTAGTTTCAGAAGTATTTAAAATAGACTAGAAATCCTTACTGACAAGAATTGTCTCTCTGAGATTCCGTCACAATATAATGAAGCCATGTTATAGTTGTACTGTCCTTGCACTGGTTAAATGCATGATCATGAAGAAATTGCCCAACCTTTCTGGGCTCCAGTTTCTGCATCTGTAAAATAAGGGAGTTGAATTAGAAAATCTGTAAGTTCACTTTCCATCTCAAAATTCTGTTATCTATGTAATTCTAGATAGTGTTTCTTTGCAAAGTAAAGTGTTTTTGATTTTCCAATTTCCAGAAAATCTATCACTTTTTACACAGAGTTAGTAGATTGTGAGAAGTCCTGGTAAAAGGACCACATCTTGCTGATAATAAGTAGGCTAGTAGAAACTTAATATTTTAAGACACAAGATACAGACATATGGAAGCTCCTTTATAGGGCTTACAGGATTTTTATATATATACCGCTTAGAACAGTAGCTGGTTTCTGTTGATCATAATAATGGCATTTATATAGCACTACTATGTGCCTAGGTACTGTGCTAATAAGCACTTTACAAATATTATCTCAGTTGTTCTTCATAACAACCCTGGGAGGTGGGTGCTGTTATTAAATAGTAATATTTTTACATTTTACAACTGAGAAAACCAAGGAGACAAAGGTTGAATGTCTTGCCCAGAGTCACATAGCTAGTAAGTGCCTAAGGTTATGCTTGAATAGTCAGTCTTCCTGACTGCAGGCCCAGCTGCTTTATCCACTGTATTTGTAGCTGCCCCATGACCATTGACCTTAGTCTTATAGGCAGGCTTATCTGCATTTCAGCCTTGCTCTAAGAACTTTGTCATTGTCTAGTGCCAAGGAAATAGATGGAAAAGGTTTTAAAATACTAGGTGTTTGCTTTCTTGTTTTGGATGAAATGGAGGGCAGTTTTCAAAATTGAGTCACTTATGTCATGAGGAGATATAGGAGATTAGGTGGCCCTCCACCCTCCTATCTCCACAGTGATAAAGCAAATACCAAGTATTTTGAAAGGTGTTTTGAAGTTATTTCCATTCTGTTTCTTCTAGGCAGACAAGTATATGAGTTTTGCCCAGAAAATACACATTTCTTGCAATATTTTCTACTTTGATTTAAAAAGTGAATAAGTTCCTTTATTCCTATCAAATTATTAAATATATGTAATTTTAGTGGATTTTGAGCAAAATGTTTTTTACAGTGGAAGAAAGTAAAGTATAACAGATGGCCTATTGTCATGGAGAGAGCATTAAATTTGGTCTCAGATCATCTGGGTTTTGAATGCCAGTTCAGATACTGGCTTGCTGTGTGGCCAGGAGCAAGTCATTTAACCCCTTTGAGGCTCTAATTTTCCTTTCTACAAAGTAGACTGAAGGCACACTTGCATCACCAACTTGACTGTCCTAAGTAAAACACTCTGAACTCTAAAGATTAAAATTAATAGTGAGTTATTATTTTCCTGATACTGACATTAAGAAGGTTTTATAGTGATTGTTTAGATATCCTACCAATGCAGAACTGAGTAAAATAAAGCAGCTTCTCATTTAAATTGTTCTAATTTGTGTTTCTCATTTCAGAGTGACTATGGGGGAGCAGGAAGTCACTTCCATAATCGTAAGTACCTAATACAGGTTATACTTCATATTTAGACTATAGCAAGAAGAATGGTTATTTGGACTTGAGCGTAACCGTTCTTAATGGTGCTACTAAATTTAACATAATTACCGGTGGCTTCTCTAAGACTAGATGGAAACAATCAGTTACATGTGTTACTTACAGGTTTTTAACCTTACGTTTTACATTTATATAAAGTACATTTTTATATAATCAGCATCTGTGCTACCAGATTGACTTTGAATATCATCAAAATGAGACCTTTTTTTTAAATGAAAGAAAGATACCCTTCCTCACATATTAGGGGAAATTCTTGCATACATTCCTGAAAGTGATTGTAAGAAATATGAGTATATATTTTAAAACTTCTTGGAATTTCAAGAAACCACTATTACAATTGAAGCCATACATGGTTTACCTTCTAGGTTTTTTCAGTGTTCTCTACTTTAAACTGGCAACATACATATGTTTGTGTATGTGTATCTACACACATAAACACATATCTACATTTTCTCCTTTACTAATATACTAATGTACAAAATGTACATTTTGGTATGGAAGGTACTCTGGTTTTTTCATCAGAGGACAAACTCTGACAGTTTCAACCAAACCGAGTATTGGCTTTGAGTGTTGACTTGGTAGTGAAATTTGGGCTTCTGAGGTCCTATTTGGAGAGAGTCACCCCCAGTTTGGTTATAGGTTAATTGAATATTTTGGCTACAGTAATTTTCAGAGTTAGTATGCCTGCTTTTTGAACAGGTTATGGTCAATATTGGTGAAGGGAATATCCATACTAATGAAATTCTGAAACGTTAATATATAAAATATTACATTTTATGCCCCCCAAAACTCATAGAAAATTAATGGAGAATTAACGTTATATTTAGAAACATAAGTTATTAATATTCTCATCAAACATGAGTTAGTGCATGCCTAAGGTGAATTTTCATTTGTTATAGATATGCTGTATAGTTTATGAATTACAACACATGTATTAAACTCTTACTGTGTGCAAAGTACTGTGTTAATTTCTGAGAATGTAAGAAGGAAAGACAATAATCCAGTCCCTGCCTCTCAAGGATCTTCCAGTCAAAAAGAGGCATAAGGAATAATAAAGTTAAGGGCAAACAAAGTTCTAGAAGTAATATTAAGAGGGAGGTAACTTTAAAAAACATTTAACACAATATGGATATTAAAGAGTTGTCAGTGTTTATATAGGAAAAATCTAAAATATTTATAAGCAGTTTTGCAGTCATTTTATTTTATCATTGTCAATCTATAACTTGATCATCTAAGAAAATGAACAAACATCTTTTATTAACAAGTGAACAAACCACCTACCATATATTTTTGCTGGGGAATCAGGACATGCTTCATTTTAATAGTATGGCTTGTATTTGTAAAGCAGCTAAAGCTTTTCAGAATGTTTCCTCATAAGGGAACAAAGCTTTTCCTCATTATTCCTCCATTATTCCTATTTGCTCTTACAAAGTTCATAAACTTGTTATCATCATCTACTCACTTATTCTCCAACATATCTAATCAGTTGCCAAAACTTACTATTTTTACCTCTCTATCCCATCTCTTACATTGCTGGATGCATTTTGTTCACTCACATAGCTAACACCACCTCCCCACCTTACTTATTGCAATGGCCTCCAGATTTATCTCCCTGCTTCCAGTCTCTCATTTCTCTCCGTCCTACATGTTGCTGCCAAAGTCAGTTTTCTTAAGCACAGGTCTAACCATATTGCTTCCCTACGTAGTAAGCTTCTTTGGCTCCCTGTTCCTTCTAGGATCAAATATAAATTCCTCTTTTTAGTGCTTTTTACAGCCTGGACCCACCTTATCTTTTCAACCTTGTTGTATGTTACTCCCTTGCCTGCACTCTACAATCCAGCCAAACTTTCCTTCTCTCTGTTTCTCACATGTAACTGTATTTCCCGTCCCTATGCTTTTGCACTGGCCATTCCCCCATGCCTGGGATGTATTCACCCTTGCCTCATGGGACTCTTCCTTCTAGTCCTTCTAGGACTGCCCAAAGTTCCATATCTTTGGTCCCATTTTCCTCCCTCCCTCCCTCCTTTCCTCCTTTCCTCCCTTCCTCCCTCCCTCCCTCCCTCCCTCCCTCCCTCCCTCCCTTCCTCCCTTCCTTCCTTCCTTCCTTCCTTCCTTCCTTCCTTCCTTCCTTCCTTCCTTCCTTCCTTCCTTCCTTCCTTCCTCTCGCTACCCCTTCACTTCTCTCATTCTTTACTGTTTTTTGCATGACCTTAGTAAGTCCAGCTTTTTAAATGCACATAATATTTCATTATTTCAATATATCATAATTTATTGTCATTCTCCACTTGTTTGACACATAGTTTGTTCCCAATTGTTTGTTATTACAAATAAAGCAGATATGAATTTTTTTTTTGTATGGATAAGACCTCTTTTGTTTCCTGATGATTTTTGAGAGGATAGAATCTTACCAATGGAGCCTACAGGATAAAAAGAAAAGTATGATCAGTTTTGTGCTCTTATTGTATATTGGCATTTTGCTCTCAAATATTTTGGATAATTCTGTAGACTCACTAATAATGTATTAAAGTGCCTGTTTCCCCACATCCTGCTAATCTTTGATTTTACCTGTTTAAAAATATTTTGCACATTCTAGTTATATAAAGTGGATCTTAAGCTTGTCTTGATTTGCTTTTCTTCATTTATTAAGTATTTTGATTACTTTCTTTGGGAAAGGCAGCATGGCATAGTAGCCAGAGTGATGGGCACTCTGAAAATCAGTCAGAAAAATGGTCAGAAAATCTGGGTTCATATTTCAGTTCTGCCATTTTCTCTGTGACTTTCAGCAAGTGCCTGGAGTTGTGTCTTATAAAATAAGTAAAATGAGGAGTTTGGATTAGTCAACCTCTAAGGTGTTTTTAATGAATCAGAAACACAGTATTAGCCAAATGAAGCAATCTTAGGTTGATTTTGAAGAGGCTTTTGTGTCCAGGATTAGAGAGCCAATAGTTTCGCTGATTTTTTCCCCCTGATCAGAACACATTCTGAATATTTTATTCAGTTCTAGGCAGTGCAGTTTAGAAATGACATTTTTAAGTTAGTATCACCTCCCAAGTTTGAAGAGGAGGGCAACCAACGTGGGAACAGGACTGATCCTGCCATCCAGCTGAAGGATGGTAGTGATGTTTAGTGTATTGAAGAAAAGACATGAGACTAGAAGTTCAGGGTTGAAAGGAGACCTTAGAGATCATATAATCCAAACCCCTTGATTTATACTTGAAGAAACAAGGATTCTAATGGTCAGATGACTTGCCCTACATATGGTATAATAGGACTTGGATTCGAACCCATGTTCTCAGCCTCAAAATCCAACAATTTTTCCTATCATGCTTTTAGTGATCTTTAAGTATTGGAAGACTCTCATATGGAAGAGGAATTGAACTTTTTTCTTCTCAGCCCCAGAAGGCATAAGGCAGAATGAAAAGCAGGTGTAGAAAGGCAGATCATGGGATAAATTTCCTAACAAATAGAATATTAGCTTCTTGAAGACAGGAACTATTATTTTTGTCTTTGCATCATTAGTACCTACCACAGTGTAGGTGCTTAATAACTGCCCACTGAATTGCACTGAATGAAGTAGACTATCCCACCCTGGGAGGTCGTGGGTTTCTTTTTACTAGACGTCTTCAAGAAAAGGCTGAATGATTTTTGTTGGCTAGAATATAGAGTTCATTCTTGACCTAGATTTCTTCTATGTTCCTTTCCAATTCTAGGGTTCTTTTATTCTGTAATTTTAATATTTATCTTTTATAATTGATCCTATCTTATGTAAAAACTATTGGGACCAAGTGTATTTTTACATTTCTCTCATTTTTCTTTTCTTTGAGTGTAATAAGTTGAGATTATAGAACCAAGCTAACCTTTAAACTTTTTTTGTATGAAACTTTAGATTATAATTTCTTTTTTATTGTTAATTTAGGAAAAGAAGATATGCTTCATAAGCAAAATCAAATTTTTGCTGCAGAATCTCAGGTAACTATTTCTCTTGAACAAAAATAAAGAAAATCCTCTCTTAAGGATTGATGCTTTTATACTATTTTTTACATTAAACAAAATTTATGTATTTAGAAAATTATTTACTGCAGAAACAAGTTATAGTGCTCTGTAGCAGGTTTGTTGTCCATTGCTAAAACTGGTTTACCTCTGAAATACTTTTGATGAGAGTAACTTAAGCAAGTGAGTCAAAATTCTTTTTGTGTGTTGTCAACATGCGTTCCCTAATAACTCCACAGTCATCTCTTAATTATTTGTACATATGAAGAGGGGCTGAAAATATTTTTAAAAATATTTTACTTTTAAAATTAATGTACTTGCATTTGAAAACAAGGATATTCTAGGGACTTAGCTTCAATGAAAATCTGATGTAAGGTGAGAAAGTGATTTTTTTTTTCTATATATCCTCTTCTGTTTTTTTCTCCAAGTTCCCCCCAATTTGTTCTGGGAAAAGACCTTTATTTACCATAAACCTTGGGGAAGTCATTTAATGTCTCTTGGTCTCAGTTTTTCTCATTCCTGAGAATAAATGGATTGGGCTACATAATCTATAGGTTTTTTCTGTAAGTTTTTTGAATGAACTAAGCATTTATTAAGTGCTGGATATGTGTAAAGCTTTATACTAAGTGCAGGGGATATAAATAGAAAAGTAAGACAGCCCCTGTTGTCAAAGAGAACATTATGATGAAGGAGGCAACACATAGGAAAGCTTATATTCTATGATTTTTAAAGGGAATGTAAAATGTCAAGAAAACATACTTAAGAATTTTAGTCATAAACTCTTTATAAGGCATACTGATAGTGTAGATGCTGTAAATGAACTTGATGGTAGCATTAGCTACTGTTAAACTTCCACCAGGTCAGCATAGCTTAAGATTTGCTTTATTAGACAAGAGAAAATTACTGCTGCAAGTTTACTTCTATGTTGTCAGCTTCCTTTCTCTCAAACTTTTTGAGAATAGCTCAAGTTTAATTGGTTAGCATTTATAATCACACTAAAATAAAGTGCTTAAAATCATTTTCATGGTACTTATCAAATATTTATTGAGAGACTTTTGCAGAGGGAACCTCTTGAGGGCTGGCCTTGGAGTCAAGAGGACCTGGTATTGAGTTCCTACTCTGCCTTGTACAGATTAGGGGCAAGTTACTTAACCTTGAAATGCATGAAGCAACTGAGTAAGATTATAAGTCATGGATAAGTTACTATTCTGCTTCTGGGGAAAGAAGTGTTTTTTGCTAAAACCATAGATCTATGGCAACCTTTTCCTTTCCAGTTTTGTGCTTGCTATTAGGGGTAGGGGTTTATAAAGTGGGCAACTTGTTAGATTGCACTCTGTCCTATTGTGGATATTTGTGAGATTTTATATTAAAATTCTTAATGAAGTGTAATTAAAGCTTTTTTTATTCAAAAATTTTTTGTTATCCTGAACTTTTTAAATACACCATACTTAAAACTTTGAATATTTCCGTATACAAAGAAAAATAAAAAAGGGAAATTGCATATGATACTGCGGATCTTCACTTTCAAGCTTATTTTTAAAAGTATATAATATATTCAGCAAATTAGTTTAAAACTTGTTCAGCTTGTCTGTATCTCCCTCTGAATCTCCTTCTGTTCTCTTCTGTGTATTCTTTTAAATGCTTTGTTGGAGCTTCTCTCTCTCTCTCAGTGTGTGTGTCTCTCTCTCTCTCTCCCCCTCTCCCTCTCCTTCTCTCTCATCACCATCACCAACTACTTCCCAAAATAAAAAAAAAAAACAATAATACAACCTTCCTAACAAATGATCCATTCTTTTGTCATTTCTTATTGTATAATATTCCACTTTTTGTTCAGCCATCCCACAATCTTTGGGCATCTCTTTGGTTTCCAGTTTTTTGCTGAAAGAAAAAAAGTGCTGTTATTGACATTTTTATATATGGGTCCTTTCCCTTTTTCTTTTAACTCATTGCTGTACATGCACTAGTGGTATCACTGGGTATAAATCTATGATCCTATGCACAGATTCTAGGAGACAAGACTGACCCAGATTCAGGTATAAACACAAGTGAAAGTAAATTTTTAAAAATTGATTTTTCACTATTAATTTGATGAACATCAATAAACATGAATATTTCAATATACAAAGAATAGAAGGGATTATATATGAAACCATGAACTTATAAGTTTATTTTTTAAAATATTTAATTCAACATGTTGGTTTCAAAGTTGTCCCCATTTGTATCTCCCTTTCAATTTCTTTCTACTCTATTCTGAGCATTTAAAAAAATGCTCAATGAGTTTTCTTTATTCAGCGAAAAAAAAAATCTACCCATTGGCCACATGTCTCATTTTTCACTTTTAGTCTGTCAAAGTTGTTTTTCTTTACTATATTATATATAGCCTTCAAATAAATTATTTTCTTTGTATTGCTAGTTTTACTGTTAATTCACAGAGATCTCAGGTTTCTTTGGATGTTTTTTTCATTATTTCTTACAGTAATATATAATATTCCATTTCACATTTATTTGGCCATTCTCTAGTTGATGGACACCTATTAATCACAACCTTCTAATAAGTACATATACTTTTTCTTTTTTTGAAGAAAAATTCCCATTTTCTTCCTTTTTTAGTAGATTTAGGATTATACACTTTCTACTACAGTCTGCCTACACAGCTTACTTTCTAAAATACCGTAATTGCCATTACACATAATAGCTATTTTTTAAGAATTAAATTGAGTTTAGGATGGATCCTGGTCACCTGTCCTATTAAAATTTGTGAGTTAATATATTGTACTTGGAAATTTATTTATTTAATAAATATAGAAGTTCTTTTTCACCCAAGGAATCTTGATAGTTTCTTATCAGTGTTGAAGCACTTCACATCTGATCTGCTGTGATTTTATAATACAAAAAAATGAGTTGTGTATTCATATTATGTAACTGAATTGTGGCCAATGGCTAGGGAGCAGAAGGGGAAAAAGAAGACTGTTTTGTGTTCCTGTGAGGTTTCCTAATCTGAAGTCCACAAACTTGTTTAAAAATCTTTTGACAGCTTTATTTCAATGTAATTGTTTTCTTTTTAATTCTATATATTTTATTTTATGCATTTAAAAACATTGCTTTAAGAAGAGATCCTTGGGCTTTACCAGATTGTCAGAGCGAGCCTATGAGAGAAAAAAAGAAAGATTAAGAGTCCTTATATTAGACTAATGAACAAAATTAGTTGTTATGATTTGGCTATAGAATTTCTCTTCAGAGCAGCTTGCTGGAGCAGTGAACAGAGTCAAGAAGACTCTGAGTTCAAATCTGGCCTCATGCACTAGCTGTGTGAACCTGGGCAAGTTGCTTAACCTAGTTTGTCTCAGTTTTCTCATTTTTAAAATGATCTGGAGAAAAAATGGCAACTCACTGCAGTATATTTTGCCTAAGAGAACCCCCCCAGATGGAGTCACAAAAGAGTCAGAAATGACTGAAACAACTCTACAACAAAAAATTTTTCTCACCATCTCAACTAAATTTCTCTTTATTATGAGGAACTTATTGGCTAAATAGTTCTGTGAACTTTTATAAACCCAGCAAACAAGTATATTAATACTTTTTCTTTAGGCTTTATATGATCGATATCCTTTTTCTCTCTTTCTTTCTAGTATACATCTTCAGGTATTCCAGTGCCAGCCCACATGCAAACAAGATCTATGCTAAGACCATTGGAACTGTCCTTACCCAGTCAAGCTACCATTTCTGAAAATGAGATTTTAAAGAAAGAGTTTGATGCCATGAGAACCTTTTGTGATTCAACTAAGCAAGAGAAGATTAAGCTCCAAAATGAACTGGCCCATAAAGTGGCAGAATGCAAAGCTTTGGTATTAGAATGTGAAAGAGTCAAAGAGGATTCTGATGACCAGATAAAGCAGTTGGAAGATGCTTTAAAAGATGTGCAAAAGAGGATGTATGATTCAGAAGGTAAAGTAAAGCAAATGCAAACTCATTTTCTTGCTCTGAAGGAGCACTTGACAAATGAAGCAGCTTCAGGAAATAGCAGATTAACAGAACTAAGGGAGCAATTGAAAGAAATGAAAGCAAAATACGAGGGAGCTTCTGCTGAAGTAGGAAAGTTGAAGAACCAAATCAAACAAAATGAAATGTTGGTAGAGGAATTCAGAAGAGATGAAGGGAGACTAGTAGAAGAAAATAAGCGATTACAGAAAGAATTTAGTATGTCTGAGATAGAGCGAGAGAAGAGAGGAAGAAAAGCCATGGAGATGGAAGGTCAGCTAAAAGAGTTAGCAGCAAAGTTGGCCCTCTCCATCCCCACAGAAAAATTTGAAAGCATGAAGAGCTTATTATCAAATGAAGTGAATGAGAAATCAAAAAAGTTTGTAGAGATGGAACGAGAATATGACAAGTCACAGGCTGAACTTAGACAGTTAAAGAGAGAACTTGAGAATTATAAAGCTAAGCTTTCTCAACATATTAGACCAGAAGAACACGAACAACTTAAGGACAAATTTGAACAAAAGTCAGGTGAAAGTGGAAGGAAGATCACTGAGTTAACTTTGAGGAATCAGACATTACAGAAAGAACTTGAGAACGTTTGTTCAGATAATAAACTACTAAATCAGCAGTTGCGGAACTTAGAAATTGAGATGAAAACTCATTATATTCCTTTAAAATTGAATGAAGAAATGAAAAAATCACATGCTTTGACAGTTGATGATTTGAACAAAAAGCTAATGGATATGACGCAAAAGTATAAAGAAAGAAAAATGGAAACTGAGAAGCTGATGTTGGAAAAAAACAACTTAAGTAAGAATGTCAGTCATCTTGAAGCTACATATATCCCTCTAGAAAACCATGAAAAAGAGATAATGGCTCTAAAATCCAATATCATTGAACTCAATAAAGAATTTTCAGAACTTAGTAAAAAATGTGATGATGGAAAAGAAAAGTTGCATGTAATCACATCTGAGAATGCAAAACTAAAAAAGGCTATAAATGAACAGTATGTGCCTGTTACAACCCATGAAGAAATTAAAGCAGCGTTAAGTAGCACATTGGACAAAACTAACAGAGAATTGACAGATGTGAAAAGAAAACTTGGAGATATAAAACAAGAATCTGTACAAATAAAAGATGAGAATGGAGCATTAAAAAAAAAGTTAGAGGATTCTAAGAACCAAATGAAAACTGAGTTTATCAGCATAAAAGAGCATGAAGATAAAATGGATGTTATTAACAAAAGCTTAAAAGAAACAGAGAAAAACAATGCTGAAGTGCTTGCTAAATATAATGAGGGTCAAAAAGAGATTTTAGCATTGCTTGTTGAGATTGAAGCCCAGAAGAAAGAACTCGACACAATACAAGAATGCATTAAGCTAAAGTATGCACCAGTTGTTAGTTTTGAAGAGCGAGAGAAATCCTTTAAAGCCACTGTGAAGGAACTCAAAGATCAATTGCTAGCACAGACACAAAGATGTAGTATAGGGGAAGAGGAGACCCGGAAATGTCAGCAGGAAAATGAAGAGTTAAAGAATGAAATCCTCATGATCCAGAAAGATTTGAAGAATAAGGATATTCTCATAGAAAAGTCCCATGAATTGGAAAAGACATTAAACCAAAAAACAGAAGAGCTTAAGAAACAGCTAAAGGATTTGTCTGAGAAGTACACAGAGGTAAAACGTGAGAAAGAGAAGCTCCTGGAAGAAAATGCCAAACAGACCTCTGAGGTACTTGCAGTAAAAGCGATTTTGCAGGAACAACATGTTCACTTAGGGCAAGTTGAAGAGCTGAAAAACTCTCTTAATGGCACAATTGAGGCCCTGAAAGAAGAGCTCAAGGAAAAGCAGAGACACCAGGAGGAAGCTCAGCGGGCAGCAGCTGAATCACAACAGATGTTAGAGAATCAAAAACACTCTTCTATGTCCCTGGTGGAACATGTGCGGATAAAGGAAGCATTGGAGAAAGAAGTTGGGTACATGAAAGCTAGATTGAGTGAAAAAGAAGAAGAAAGCCAAGCCAAAACAGAAAAGATCGCTAAACTCCAGGATGAGATTCAGAGTTTGAAGCAAGAATTTAAGAAATTAGAATCTAGAGAGGTTATTGATCTATCAGAATATAACACAGTGAAAAATACCTTAGAAGCAAAAATTACCAGTATTACAGAAAATATGACCATGTTGAATAAAAAGTATGAGGAAGTATGTGAAAAGGCTGCACGTGCCAAAAAAGCAGAACTGTCTGCAAAGGATGAAAAGGAATTGATACAGTTGAGGAGCTTAAGCATTGAACAAGAAATAAAGGACCAGAAAGAGAGATGTGACAAATCCTTAACAACAATTACTGATTTACAAAGAAGAATGCAAGAATCTGCCAAACAAATAGAAGCAAAAGACAATAAGGTAGGCAGTAAGTAAATCTGCATGATTATAAGTTGGAAAATAAAACCTCTTATTATGTCATGATAATAAGTTCAGACTTATTATGGCTCCTCCTTGTACATAAAATACTAATTGTTTACTGTTAAAAATCTTTTGGGCTGTTAAAAAAGTGCACTACGCATACTTT
Source organism: Bettongia penicillata ogilbyi (assembly GCA_023548195.1). NCBI lineage: Eukaryota > Metazoa > Chordata > Mammalia > Diprotodontia > Potoroidae > Bettongia > Bettongia penicillata. The sequence continues at coordinate 3,633,342 of JAJHZJ010000009.1, read as the reverse complement.
TTACAGCAACCAGGTACTAAACTTCATTTTGTGGAGGATGCAAAGCAATAAAAAAGCCTTTGCTTTCAAGTTTTTACAGTCTCTTAGATATAGCTACACACACACACACACACACACACACACACACAGAGCTATATAACTAAGATAGTATTTAAGTGCCAAATGAAAGACACTTAATACTCTTGTAGTTCAGAAGAAGAGAAAGCTGTTATGGGCGAGGTGACAGCTAGAATTAGTGCAAGGTGACTGGGACTGCTCTCTAGATACTGATGTCCAAAAGGATATAGTTCCCCTGTCACCTCCCAGCACCAGTTGCCCTAATGGCCCATTCCTTTGTCCAGCACTAGCTGCCAACTACGTAGTCCTCTGGGTATTACATTTCTTTTCCAGAACGCTTTCTCACTTCTGTAGAGCACACTGAATTACCCCTTTCATTAAGCAGCTCATCTCATCTTCCCCTAGTCAGTAACTTTTTTTTTGCCTTATTTCTCACTGTGCCCTCAGAATCTTCTTCAGTTGTGGTGTAGTAAAAAGATCACTGAGTTTGCATCCTGGCTGTGCTAGTTGCTATCTGTGTGACTTTGGATCAGTCACTCTTTCTCATCTGTAAATGAAGATGTTGAACTCAGTGACCTTCTAAGGTCCTTTCTAGTTCACAATCCATGATCTTATAAGTTCTCTTTATGTTGAATTTCTTACATTTACTGTTGCTTACTCAAGTTTGGTTTTGTCTTGGAGATACCTGAGTCAGTCAATAAACAATAACACTTACTATGTACCATGAACTTTGTTAAGCAGAGGGGATACAAAGAAAGAAATAAATAGTCCAAGCCCTCAAGGAACTCAAAATTTAATGGGCAAAGACAGCAGGTAAGAAGAAACCGAAAACGGGGTATGGGAGAAGATTACCCTGTGCAGGGGTGTGATGGAAGTCCTGCAACCAGGGTAGGAAATGATCTGAGAAAGTGACAGTTTTAGAGTTGAATTTTTAAAGATCATGAAGTCCAGGAAAGTAATTGAGTTGGGGAATGATGAGGTAAATTCCTGTGGTGTTCATCTCAAACTGAGCATCAGAAAGAAGCTCTTCAAAGATTCTCACTCCCCTTTCTCAAACCAAAGATAGGGAAGGACTCCAGGGGCAGGGGGTGCTGAGGAACTGTGAGTTTTAGAGTTTGCTTTCATCTTACAGAATACTGAGTTTCTGGATACCATGAAGTCCAGGAAAGAACTGGGTAGGAAAGGATAAGGTGATTTTTCCAGGTTCCCTCCTTAAATGGTGGAAGACACCATATCTCTTGAGACCCTCTAATATTGACTGTTCCTTCATATCCTATGATATACAGAGCCAAGAGGAGGATCATAGATTTATAGCTGAAAGGGTGATTAGAACCAGTCTCATTTTATGGATGAGGAAAGGGAAGCTCAGAGGTTATAAGTGACTGGTCCATAGTCATGCAACCAGTAAATACTAAAGATGGCATTTAAACCCAGGTCTTCCTGGCCTCAAGTGTATACCACTGTGTCTACTGTGCCATGCTAGTCCTAAGGAATTGGTATATTCCTTGTGTTCCACTCCACCTTTGAGACCTTTCTGCCATTATTCAACAATCACCTCCATAAAGTTTATTAAACTGTCCAGATTCTTGTTGCTATCCTCTGAAGACCTACACGTTTATGTCCATTCTCCCCAGAAGAATATGTAGGACAGTCTTCTCCCTTTCAGTCCCTGCCCCCTTCAAATATCCTTGTTTGCTGGTTCCTCAGCTGCACTTCAGTTCCCATGATTTCTGACTACAATCTATCTAAAGCACAAACAAGAAAATAGTAGTCATATCTTCAGCCCCTATCTCCACTCCCCCTTTCACCCTATCATATGCATGTGCTAGAATTCTAAACTGTTCTGGGTGAAGTCAAAGGAAAGCTTCATAGAGGTATGAGATCTGTAATGCTTTCAAATGAGTATTTCATGAGCGGGTAATAGAAACTTTCTTCCTCTTGACTTTTTCTCTAAGATAACAGAACTACTTAATGATGTGGAAAGACTAAAAGAAGCCCTTAATGGTCTCTCACAGCTTACCTACACAAGTGGGAATTCTACAAAGAAAGAGAATCAACAGATAGAAACACTCCAACACCAGGTGAAATCTCTCCAGCAGGAGCTGGCTGTAAGTACCTAATAAGACATGAAATTTAGTCATGGCGCATATTGATATATCTAGTCTTCATCAGAAGTCAAAAGGTCTGAGACCTTGTTCAGATACTGTAATATCATATCTTTGGTGAAAATAATATTGAAGTTTAATTAGATTTCAGAGTTTCCTTCTTTAAAATATAGTCCCCTTTTAAGGCATCTTAAAGTTAAGAGAACTTCCAGAATTATTTGCTCTTTTATTAAGACAGTTCTGCAGCTTTATATACACTTGAAAATGGTATAATTAGCCCATTATATTTGTTGTGCTACATTTGCTTCTATGGGAGACACAAAGAGTTATGCTGCATGGTCCTCAGGTCATTTGTAATCTAGATAGGGAGACAAGACAGAATTCTTCCATGAGAAATGTTACATATCATTATATAACTAAACAAAAAAATGCTGTGAGTTTTGAGGAATGAAATGTTACTGTAGATTGGAAGAAAGCAGAACCAATAGAACATATATATGATTACAGTAATTCAATGAAAACCACACTGGGTAGTTGCACTCACATTAATTGCAATAAATAATTTGGTTCTAGGGAAGAATAATTGTACCATTCCTCTCCTTTTTATGGGAAACATGAGGGGTTTTTAGTATAGCAAAGCAAACCAACAAACATTCCTTAAGTACTTATTATGTTCCAGGAACTATGTTAAGGACTGAGGATATAAACATAAGTAAGAGGACAATCCCTGCCCACAAATAGCTTACTTTCTAACAGGGGAAGATAATATATGAAAAGAAGCTGAAAGTTGGGAGTGGAGTGGTGGGAAGGAAGGGGTATATGCCAGGCATAGTATTGAAGTGCAGAAAGTCATAAGCACAAGCAGGGATCAGAGACCCTTCCTGGAGTTACAGACCAGGTGAGCAATGACCACACCTTAGCCCAGTTCACACCACCTTGGAAACACCAAAAACTTCCAATCTCCCAGAACTAGCTCTAAAAATAGCATTTAAGCTTGAAGCTTGAGATGGTGCCCCTCTGTTCCACACACTGAGAATAGAGCCTAACATTAACACAAAGTTCCAAATCAAGAAATAAAGTGGAAAAATGAGCAAACAAAAAAAAAACCTGACCATAAAAGGGTACTATGGTAACATGGGAGATTAATATACTAATTTAGAAGAAGATAATGAAGTCAAAACAACTGTAAAAAAAACCTAAAAGAAAAAAAAGGGTTAGACACAATCCCAACAAGAATTCTTGGAAGAGCTTAAAAATTATTTTCAAAATCAAGAGTAGCAGAGAAAAATTTAGGTGAAGCAATGAAAGCAAACGAAGAAAATTATAAAAAGACAATTTACAACATGATAAAAGAGGCACAAAAAATGCTGAAGAAAATAACATTGTAAAAAACAGAATTGGCCCAATGGAAAAAGAGGGGGACAATAATTTACTGATGAAAATAATGCCTTAAGAAAACCCAGAATTGACCAAATGGAAAAAAGTCACAAAACTTCACTGAAGGAAATAATTTTTTAAAAGTTAGAATTAGGCAAATGGAAGCTAATGACAGAGTCAAAAGAATGAAAAAATAGAATAAAATGTTAATTGTCTCATTGGAAGAAGAAATAACCTGGAAAATAAATCAAGGAAAGATAATTTAAGAATTATTGAATTATCAGAAAGCCATCAAGGAAAAAGCCTAGATATCTTATTTCAAGAAATTATCTAGGAAGACTGCCTCAATGTTTTAGAACCAGAGGGCAGAATAGACATTGAAAGAATCCGTTGATTACCACCTGAAAGAGATGCCCAAATGAAAACTCCCAGGAATATCATAGCCAAATTTCAGAGCTCCCAGGTCAAGGAGAAAATACTTCAATCAACCAGAAAGAAACCATTCAAATATTATAGAGCCACAGTGTGAGGATCATGCAAGATTTAGCAGCTACCACATTAAAAGAGTTGGAGGGTGAAGAACACATTATTTAGGAAGGCAGAAGAGCTGGGATTACAACCAAAAATAACCCACCCAGCAAAACTGACTATAATTTTTCAAAGTAAAAAAATGTATATTTAATCAAATAGAGGACTTCTAAGCACTCCTGATGAAAAGACCAGAGCTGAATAGAAAATTTGATTTTTCAAATGCAAGACCTAAGGAAGAGAAATAAGGGAGTCAGATTTACCTTTCTATTTGGGAAGGTAATACATGTATTGTCTAAAAACTTTATCATTATGAGGGCAGTTATAAGGCTTCTATGTAGAAAGAAGACATGGAAGTGAGTTGATTATATTGGGATGATATAAAAAAAAAAGAGTAAATGGGAAAGAGGAATCTCCTAGAAGGGGAAAGGAGAGGAAGAATGGAAAAAGTTATCTCACATAAAAGAGGTATGAAAGAAAGAGCCTTTACCATGGAGGGGGATATAGTGGAGGTAAGGCAGGCAGTACTTAAACCACACTCACATCTAAATTAGGTCAAAGAGTGAAAATATAAATAGTCAAATAGAAATCTATCTTACCCAAAAGAGAAGTAGCAGGGGAAGGAGATGAGGAAAAGTGGGAGGTGGAGGAGGAGGAGAATGATAAAAGGAAAGGCAGATAAAAGAAGGCAGTGGTCAGAGAGAAAGCAGATTTTTAAGGATGGATGAGAAAATAAAAGATAAATGGAAGTAAATAGGATGAAGGGGAATATATCACTAGCAGTCATATCTGTGAATGTAAATGGGATGTACTCACCATAAAAACAGAAACACATAGCAGAATGGATTAGAACCCAGAATCCAACAATATATTGTTTACAACAAACACACTTGAAATAGAGAGACACAGAGTAAAAATAAGAATTAGCAGCAGAATATATTATGCTTCAGCTCAAGTTAAAAAGGCAGGGATGGCAATTGTGATCTCAGACAAAGGAAAAGCAAAGATAGAACTAATTAAAAGAAATAATCAGAGAAGTTGTATCTTGCTGTAAAGAACCATGGGTGGGGGCAATGTAGAAAAACACACATACTCTAGCTCTTCCCCCACAGCCTGTAAAGTACCTATAAAAAATGACTCAGCCAATTCTAGAGCAGCAGAAGCCACAGAATGACAGAATGAAAGAGATTTCCAGCCAAAGGTAACCTGGAAGGCTGACAGAAAAGGTCTATCCCATGGGACGCTGAGCAGAGCAGAGTCTAGCTCTGGCTGTGCAGCATTGGGAGGAACAGGACTGCAACAGTCCTCCAGTGTAGAATCCCCAGCAGGGAGGGTCTGAGATTCCTCAGTCCACAAGTGCCAAAGAAAGCTTCAAAGGTCAGTGAGAGGGCTTTTCCAACTGGGAGAGAGGGGATCAGGTTCCCCCCCAGCACTGGCCTCAGGTGGAGGCAGCGGCAGCAGCAGAGGTGGTGACAGCTTCAGCTTCCATCTGTGAAGCACTAGGGCTAAAGCTCCGGAGGAATTGAGCAGCTGATCTGAATCTCAGCCCTGAGCAAGGTCCTGAGGTGAGGAGGAGCACTAGGACCCTCCTCTTCACAAAGGATTCAGAAGTCAAGTAATTGGCTGGGAAAATGCCCAAAAAAGGGAAAAAAATAACACTGTAGAAGGTTACTTTCTTAGTGAACAGGCATTTCCTTCCATCCTTTCAGATGAGGAAAAACAATGCATACTGTCAGAGGAAGTCAAGCCTTTTGTATCCAGTACCTCCAAAATGAATATGCAATGGGCTCAGGCCATCAAAGAGCTTGAAAAGTGAGTCAACAGCTTGCTAAAGGAGACCCAAAAAATGCTGAAGAAAATAACACCTTTAAAATAGGCTCACTCAATTGGAAAAAGAGGTCCAAAAAGTCAGTGAGGAGAAGAAGGCTTTAAAAAACAGAATTAGGCAGATGAAAAAGGAAGTTCAAAAACTCAGTGAAGAAAGTAGTCCTTTAAAAATGAGAATGGAGCTGAGGGAAGCTAATGACTTTATGATAAACCAAGAAATTACAAAACAAAACCAAAAGATGAAAATATAGAAGAAAAAATAGAAGATAATGAAATATCTCATTGAAAAAACAAATGACCTGGAAAATAGATCCAGGAGAGACAATTTAAAAATTATGAGACTACCTGAAAACCATGATCAAAAAAAGAGCCTAGACATTATCTTTCATGAAATTATCAAGGAAAACTGCCCTGATATCAGAGGGCAAAATAAATATTGAAAGAATCCACTTATCACCTCCTGAAAGAGACCCAAAAAGAGAAACTCCTAGGAACATTGTAGCCAAATTTGAGAGATCCCAGGTCAAGGAGAAAATAGTGCAAACAGCTAGAAAGAAACAGTTCAACTATTGTGGAAATACAATCAGGATCACACAGGATCTGGCAGCTTCTACTTTAAGGAATTGAAGAGCTTGGAATCGGATATTCCAGAAGTCAAAGGAACTTGGATTAAACTAGCTACAACAATAAGATAAGAAAAATAAATTAAAGGAATAAAAAATAGGGAAAGAGGAAAGTTATCACTCTTTGCAGATGATATGATGGTATACTTAGAGAACCCTAGAGCTTCTACGAAAAAATAATTGAAATAATGAACAGCTTTAGCAAAGTTGCAGGATATAAAATAAACCCACAAAATTCATCAGCATTTCTGTATACCATCAACAAAACCCAAGGGAAAGAAATAAGAGAAATTCCATCCAGAATAATTGTATACTTGGGAGGTTACCTTCTACAAACCCAAAGATTATTTGAACACAACCACAGTATACTTTTTACACAAATAAAAACAAATCTGAACAATAGGAGAAATATAAATTGTTCATGGATAGACTGAACCAATATAAAAATGACAGTTCCATCTAAGTTAATTTACTTTTTCAGTGCCATTCCAATCAAACTACCAAAATATTATTTTGGAGGGGTAGAAAAAAGTAGTAACGTAACTCATCTGGAAGAACAGAATATCGAGGAGGGAGATCCATGAAAAAAGAGTGAAATAAGGTGGCTAAGCAATATTAGATTTCCAACTATATTATAAAGTGGTAATCATCCAAAAAATCTGGTACTGGCTAAGGAATAGAATGGTAGATCAGTGGAATAGATTAGGTACATAATACACAGTAGTAAATGATCACAATAATCTAGCATTTGATAAACCCAAAGACTCAAGCTTTTTTTACTCTTTTGGGAGTAAAAACTCAAAAAATTGCTGGGAAAATTGGGAAGCATTTTGGCAGGCAGTAGGCATAAACCAACATCTCACCACATACCAAGATAAGATCAAAGTGAATAAATTATAGAAAGGGGGATATCATAAGTAAATTAAGGGAGCATAGAAAAATGTACACATCAAATCTATGCTTAAAGGAAGAGTATGATCAAATGAAAGAGCATTACAGGAATCAAAATGGATAGTTTTAATTGCTTTAATTTAGAAAGGTTTTGCACAAACAAAACCAACATAACATTAGAAGGAAAGCAGAAAATGGGGAAATTTTACAGCAAGTTTCTCTGAAAAAGTCTCACTTCTCAGATATATAAAGAACTGACTTAAATGTATAAGAATACGGATCATTCCCCAATTGATAAATGGTCACAGGTTATGAATAGGCAGTTTTCAGAAGAAGAAATTCAAGCTATCTATAGTCACATGAAAAAAGTACTCTAAATCACTATTAATCAGTGAAAAGCAGGTTAAAACAACTCTTAACTATCTTATACCTGTCAGATTAACTAACATGACAGAAAATGAAAATGACAAATGCTGCAAGAGGTATGACAGAACTGAGACACTAATGCACTCTGGGTAGGATTGTGAACTGGTCTAACCATTTTGGAGAGCAATTTGGTACTTTGCCCAAAAGAGAGCATACTTTTTTGCCCCAGCAATACCATTCCTAAGTCTGTATGCTAAAGAGATCAAAGGAAAAGGACCTATATGTACAAAAATCTATGTGAATGTACAAAATATGTGATCTCTTTTTGTTGTGGCAAGAAGTGGAAATCAAGGGGATGGATGCCCATGAATTGGGGGATGTGGTATATGATTGTGATGGAATGCTACTTTGCTAGTTTCAAACAAATCTGAAAGTACTTCTCTGACTTCATGCAAAATGAATTGAGCAGAACCAGGAGACTCTTGTACGCAATAAAAGCAACATTGTGCAATGAGCAACTGTGTTTGACTGACTGCAGTTCTCCTCAGCAATACGATGATCCAAGACAATTCCAAAAAACCCAAGATGGGGAAATGCTATCCACATCCAGAGAAAGAACTGATGGAGTCTGAAAGCTGATTGATGCATACTATTTTCACTTTCCCTAATTTTTCATAGTTTTATTTTCCTTTTGTTCTATTTCTTTTTTCACAACATGACTAATATGGAAATATGTTTTGCATGATGGCATATACATAACCTATATCAAATTGCTTAATATCTTAGGGAGGAGGAAGGCAGAAATTTTTGGACCTCAAAATTATATAAAAAAATGAATGTTGAAAATTGTGTTGACATTTAATTGGAAAAAATAAGATGCCATTAAAAAATAATCCACTATATTGGAAGTTTTGCTCCCTGAGAAAAGCCTCATACAGTGCAGCAAAAAATACTCTCAAATCAAAATTTAAAGACCAGTTTATTTGGAATTGAAGAATTGTAGAACATTGATGGCCTTTTGAGGGAGGATACTACTTCAGAGGGGACCAAGAGAGATGTTGCTACTCTCTAGTGTAGACATGAGTGAGGTATACTGTACATTTATTATCTTCATATTTTAACTGGAAGGAATATAAATGCTGTGAGCACTGCCTGCATGTAGGGTGTGCCAGAAGTTTCAGTGTAGCTACTACTTTAGCTACTCCCTTTAAAACTCGACTGTGACTTTTGGGACACTGCATTTTGATGAACTGGGACAAAGTCCTGGTCATTCCACCCTTGCTAGAACTCTGCCTACTATATAATTCTATATTAAATGGGTTCAAGTTGGTTGATTACTATAAAGGTGTGAGGACCTCATGAAGTCAAAGAGCAATATTAGAGTAAAGTTCCAGAGTCTGTTGGAGACTTAAGTGAAATAAATTACTTTTTAGCCTTTTTCTCATTTCTTTTTATAGGATGCCAACAGACAGCACCAAGAAGTGATTGCAATATATCGGATGCATCTTCTTAGCGCTGCGCAGGTAAATCGTCCCTTCCCCCCACCTCTTTTGTTAAATAAACTTAGGTAAAAGTAAGTGATGTTTAGAGTAGCTGCACCCCATATGCTTATTTAAAAATAATTGTGTTTCTTTTAGCCATGCTTGCGTATGTTCAGGAGGAAATTTTAAAAGCTATATGGCAACACAGCATATTAAATTTAGTGTTGTCTCCATCTGCTCATCGCTGAGTTTATAGACAGTTTGGCAACATACAGTGGTGACACACATTAATGGTGTTGCTATCTGGAGATAATGCATTGCCATCAACATATCTCCTTATGCTGAAAAAATGGAAGCAAAAGACCTTAGTGTTTTTCTTGGGAGTTCAGAAATGTTCTACATATTTCAGCAGGGTGCTTTGATCATTTAAAAAATAGCATGTGCACAGAACTACACTGGATTTTAAATAAGAGAATACTGAGCTCAGTGAAACTGATAGAGATAGAATTCTCTATTTGTGTAAAATTGATATCTAAATGGGAACAACATTTTGTCAGAACACAGTAAGAAAAGTGGTTGTATGTGAATACTGTATGTCATTTGCCTCAGAAGCTCTTTAAAGCCAATATAATACTTGATCTGCCGTAGCCCCTACCTTTGCTCCCTGTAGTTTTTAAAGAAGGCTTGTTAAAAAGACAAAGCTGTCACATGTTAGATGAGAAGAAATAGAAATTGTTTTCTGAAATGGACAGTATTAGATCATGGAGACATGGATAGTAGAGGTAGAAGGAAACATTGGATGAAAAGTAATGAGGGATTATGATTAATGATTATTAATTATGAGTAATGATTATTAAGAAATGGCACCAGGGGGATAGTGTAAATGTGAATAAGCTGAGCAGTTATCTTAAAAACTAAGACCTTGAACTTGAAGAATGAATGTTGTGGGAGAAAGATGCTCTTGGTAACACTGTTTTTAAATAACAGAAAAGCTGGCAGTTGAACACATTGCAGTGTTTGATACAGGAGCTTGATAAACAAGTGAACTAGGGTTTTATAGTGGGAATGTGGAGGAAGAGGTGGGAATTGAGTGGAAGACATGTATTTTAGAGGGAAGACTGAGTCATTTGGATTGGATATTGACTAGAGTAGATACAGAAGCTTCTTCCCTGATGGATATTCCAAACCAACAGCCCAGATTTCATGATTATTTCTTTGGAAACTGTAATAATGAATAACTTAGATATTATATTTCTGTTTTTGACTTTTTTTCTTCTGCTCACAAAACAAAAGCAGTTGGCATCTGAAAAATCTTGCCTTCTGGCACATAAAGTTAACTAAGAAATTCAGTTTAGTCAACTCTGGCTAATGTTTGAAATTTAAACATCCTGCTGTTACAGAAACAGATTTTGGAAGAGAAACCTTTTATATTAATAGGAAGTGTTGTGCTGTAATTTATTTAAGTTTTGAAGTCGAAAGTGGGATGAAGGCCATATTGGCTTTTTGCATTTAATCACACGACTCCTTTTAAATTTATAATTTCTCTAATTTTTTCTGCTAATTTATAACTTCATGCTGCCCCTGACAGCGTACTCTACTTACTAAAAAAGATAATAATAATTTCCTTTCTTTAGAGGTAGAAAAAGAAATCTGCATTTTGAAAGTATATTGTTAGTTTGTGTTCTCCATAGTGTTACTGTTATTGCTACGTTATTGAGAATATGGTCGTACTCGAGCTGTACATATTTACTCTTCATGCCAAGGATTTGGCTTGTGATCAGTGGTCAGGGACACAACATATTGTACTCTTCTAAAGCCGCTTTCAGTTGTAGCATTTTGTGGAAATGAAGGTTATTTAAATTCTTTCTCATTTCTTTTAAAGGGTCACATGGATGAAGATGTTCAAGCTGCCTTACTCCAGATCGTCCGCATGAGACAGGGGCTTGTTTGCTAGGGAACTTAGTCTTGATGTGGTGAATGACTGCTTTCCCTGACCGGAGCTTGTGACAGTGTGTGTATTAACCTCCAGAGCCTTCCTTTCCTTCTTTCTATGGATCTTACTGTGTTAGCATAACTAACATTAAATGTGCTTTTTTTCTAGTAGGAAAAAATGAAATTTGAGAAAGATGAGTCTGTTGCTGTCGCATCATATTGTATCATCAATTTATATTATATTCCAAATGTATTTATTGTATGTTTTGAGGAAATTTAGAATATTTAAAATTCTTGCAAATTTTATAGTCAAAATGATGACAGTTGATTGCTGCTACTGATGTCATAGTGACTATTTTAAAAAAAGTCTTTGGTGCCCATTGTCAAACATGAATTCAGTTATTAACAAGTCCGTATAAAATGTTTTTTGGGTGTGGCTAAAATAGGTTGTTTAGAGTTCTTTTAGAGGATTCAGGCTGAGAGCTTAAGTAAATCAGAATACCTCCTGGTCTTTAGTAGATAAGATGTGATGTGGTGTCCAGAAATGTATTGTAACTTGGCTGGCCGAGTTGCACTTCTATTTAAGTAACTTAAATTTAAGTGCCTTTTCTTTTACTAGTGGTACAGATTTTCTTCTCATACACTAATAAATTTTATGCTTTTTTACAGAGATATTTTTTCATTAATGCTTTGTAACTGATTACATTTAGATTAAGAATAGCTGGGCTGGATTTTATCAGGAGTTTCTAAATGATCTGTTAATTTCCAGTACAGTATCTTAATTTTTACTAAAAATAGTGATTTTTCATGCTCTGGTGATTAAATAACTCTTTGATAAATTATATGCTAGATTCCTTAAAGTGTCAGATCTTTAGCAACAACTTCAAAATTTGCCACTGTAATAACCAAAATAGATATTAAGTGTGTCTTGCAACTGTTTCAAATTTCTTTATAGAAAATTTGTGCCCAGAGGTGATTATATTTTGAGATCTATCTTTCTTGCAAATTGAGCATTGACTTATTAATTAAAACTTGCCTTTGTGGTTTTAATTGAAAATACAATTGTTAAAAGTGAAAACTACAAGAATTCTCTATATGAAAAAAAATTATGTGCATAGTAAACAGTCCAGTGAAACCAACTATTTAATACATCTCACTATAAAAAGTTTAGTTGTCTTAAGTTTATTTTTTCATTAATTTTTTGACTATTCAAATTGGGAAATTGGAAAGTGGAAAGCTTCACTGTTTATTCCAAACAAGGTCAAAAGACGTTATATTACCATTTCAGTCAAGTTTTCTTGCATTAAATAAAATGTGACTTCCCCTAGAGGATTAGTACTTCCTTAGGCAGATTATGGCTCTAGTTGTCTGACAGAAGCTCAGGGTGAACTCGCATCAAAATAGAAACTGCTGTCTAGAGAATCCTGGCCTCATTTGCTAAATGGAGAGCTATAGCAGTAATAGGAATTTCTAAACTCTATTTTTCAGAAAATCATTAATGTACAGTGTTAAATTTTGCATAAGGAATATTTAACTCTTTTATTAGCATGATTAAATGCTCTTCTTTTCCTAACATCTAAGTGGAATCTCTTAGAATATAAATTGTAAGGGTGCACATGTCAAATTTAAGCTTTAATTCGCCTTTTGTAATTTTGTTGAAACTTTTACCAGAGAGAAGTTGCTAAACTGAAACTGACATTTCAAAATTGTATATTCCTGATTTTGGGGAAACTATGTATATTTTATTTCTCCTGTATCCATCAATAAAATGCTGCTTTCAGTGAATGATGGCTTTAATGTCTTTGTAACAGATAGATTGATTAAAATAACTTTCTCATTCATAGCCTCTTGGTGCTTAGAGCAGAATGGGAAACTACTTCAGGGTCTAGTTTTAGCTACCTAAAATGAAAACACATGTACCTCCTACACTTGGATCAACTATGTTTTTTCTCTTGGTCTTTGATGTTTAAAACTCCATTTACAAAATTGAAACATAAAAACTTTTTTTGTAAAATAAACTCATCACATGTAACGGACGGTTTTGGTTTTTTCTCCCTTATGTTAGCGGATGGTTTTGGTTTTTCCTCCCTTATGTTAGAGGGTGTGAGCATAGCATTAAAAGGAAATTAAATCATTGACCAGGGTTTTGTGAGTGTTCTCTAAAAGCTGCAGAATTTCTCATTTATTATAGGACATTAATGAAAAGTTTCCTTAATGTCTTTCTCCCTCTGTCTTTCTCTTTTCCTCCATGATAGAAAAAAATAAGGTTTTCTTTGTTAGCAAATCAGTGTCATAAAAAAAGTGTTTGATACAATAAAGAGATCAAACAACTATACAGAAAGTATATTCATTTTTAGTACTGTTCTGAACATGTATGTTAATTCTACCAGTCCTGTTCTAAATCTCAAAATGAATTTGTCTTAATTTTGAGGGTAGAATTTCTTTTTAATTACTAAAATGGGCCATTCTCACTATACCCTGACAAAGTTTCATATTGTTTGAATTTTCCTGTTATTCCAAATGTTTTGCTTATCTTTTCTTTTAAAACCCTCTAACTCAGAAAGATGAATGTTTTTTACTTAATACCAGCTCCTCCCTTATGGGGATTTAAAGACCGTTGTCACTCATAGCTGTGTACCTGTCAAACCATCAACATTCTTTGTTATATTTGTTCTAATATAAAAAAAGGAAGAGTTTAAGACTTGGTTTCTCAAGTCTTGATGACTGAGTAATGCCACTGAATTAATTATTTTGAACTATCCCAGGGCCAGAGAAAAACCAATATTTCCTAATGTCTTAAAAAAAAAAGACCTCCACAACATTTTGCAAAACAAACATATTGCAAAAACTTTCATTTGCTCCTTCTTCCCTCTCTGTTCTTCTCCTCCCACTGAGTTCTACCTTATTAACTAGTAGTCTCTCTGAAACATTTAGATGAAAGCTACCATTTACAGAGTTTAAAACATTTGATATAAACTTGTGGTTGTATGTTTGTGTGGATTCCCCTCCTCATTGGAAGAATATTAAATGGTATACTCTCCTGGGCAGTGTCATTTATTAATGACAGAAAAAGAGCAAAAGTTAGCATTGGAAACAGGTGCTATTTATACTGAAGAATTTGTTCAAAGAAGCCACAAAATGGAAAAAAATGATATTTCAGTTCTCCTTTGATTCACCAATGTGCAGGAGTGCCTAAACCAGCTTCATCAATTAATTATTAACATGCTTCTCTTGCATAGTGTCTGATTCTTTCTGTTTGGATTTTTAGCTCAAATCAAGAACGCAGACTAGAAATAAAAGTGCTGGCTTTTGTGGTGACACTGATATCCCAACAAGCCTCCCTTCGCAGGAGTGATGCATGTATTTAGCATAATTAGGTACGTGGCATCACCTATGTATTAAAGGGCATTTTCATTATTTATGCCTTCCTGAACAAACATTGGTGATGAATGAATTCAAGCAAAAAGGGAAGGTCACAAAAATGTCATATGTAAATAAAATACAATCCAAACTAGTGAGGGTTCTTTTCCTAGCTAGTGCAATATATATGTATATTTTAAAATTTTCATTCTAGTCAGTGAAACAGTGGAAGAAACATCAGTAAAAATAATGTTTCTTATAATTGATAGTTGGCACCAAATTGTTGTACTTAATGGACCCAATTTTTATTTTATTTTTAAGCTGGTTTGCAATTTTTTTTTTCAAAATAGCAGCATTGGGAATATTGTGAATTCTGCAAAGAGTTTATAGAGGTTATTGCCTTCTTAATAATTTATAGCTACTATTGCTCTGCCAAGTCAGAAAATTAACATTTAATAGAAAAAATTATATATCTATGATTCAGTCACAGCTATTAGATCAGATGGATTTTACATTAAGTGAAAAAGATGTTGAGCATTTAAGGGCCATTAAACTACAGGACTCTTTTATTGGATTCTGAAGCCTCCAAGCCAGGACCCTGCTGTGAAGAGTATTTATTTATATATATATACTGAACACATTAGAAGATAGAGAAAGGGCACACATCTTAAAAGAAAATAGGGCATGAAAAAGTGTGATTTTCCACATTGTGAGCAACTGCCATACAACTTCAGTCTTGTTTCATAATAATTAGTTTTATGCATCATTAAGTAATAATTTTCAGATGGGCTGAAATAATACAGTGGAGGCCACTTTAAAAGTGGTACCTGTAGGAAATCAAAGTAGCCTACTATACTCTAGTGTTGAAATTTCACTGCAGGAAATCATACTTGCAATAGCTTTGGGGATGTTTGGGGTCACTGTACTATGGGAAAGGATTTAATTTTAAATACATGTCTTCTGTCTTCCATGAAAAAGTAACCATTGCAAATTCAGTGAAATCCTGTGGTACTGACACCTCATTTCCTACAATTTGCATGTGTAATTCATTGAAGAGTTAAATTTCCTATGTTGCTAATGTAGAAAATTAAAAGTGTTCACTTTTCAAAAATACACAACAAAGAACCTCATTGCTGTGAAATTAGCTCTGATGAATAGACTTCAGTGAATCCTTTACAAGATGCTTAACACCCTTGAAACAGGAACATTCCAACAAATGTTGAGCTGGAACAGGACTTTTGAGATCCTTTACTCCAACTCTCTCATTTTAAAGTTGAGGGAGCAGGCCCAGGGAAATGAGACTTGTTCAAGGTCACATTACTAGTTAGTGAAAGATATGGAACAAAATTTCAGGTTTTTGACTGTTAACTCAGTAGTCTTTACTGCATTGTTCTCTCTCAGCAGATGTTAACAAGTGCTTAATTCCTCTTGAGGCACTCTTGAACTGATGCCCACATTAATATCTAGGAAGAATCTGAGAAGGTTCTCCAGTGTTGCCTGGATGAAGAAAGTCTATAATTGTCATTTCTGTGTTTGCAGTGTGCTTTCTTTTCATTAATGTTGAAGTGTGTCCAGTAATATGTTTTTAAAATGTCCCAACTTGAACTTTTTAAAATATCTCTAACATAGCCCTTACTCTCAGGCTTCAAAAAAAAAACCAAAACCTGAAGTTCAAGAAGGGTGTTTAAGGAACTATAAAAGCAGCATTGCTTTAGCACAGCTGAATGCAGTTTGCAAAGGTTTTTCTTTTTCACAATCAAATAACTAGACATTGTGACTTTATGTTCTTGGGATCCCCTGATGGTTGCTAACTTATGTGGCACCTTATGGTCTGCTTTAAATATTCTTTGCATGGTTTAAAAATGAAACTACTTCTTATTCAGACTTTTACTGATGAAATGTATGGTAAACCAAAATAAAAGCCCAACTGCTACCTTTTTATATTTCCCTCCACCATACTGCCTCACAAACATTGTCACACTTCTTATGGGAGTTTGAGCATCTCATTTATGCACAATTAAAAATAACAGTGTTCTCAGTACAAGTGGTGGCAGAAATAGGAAATGTCCCGCTGCTTCCAACTCAACTAGTAAGTATTAAAGCTGATTCATATTTCTCAAATGCCTGTTGCTCTCATGAGTGTGAGGATTTTTCAAACTGAATTGTACTAGTTATTTGGTCTTAATTCCCAAGTAATTTTGTTCTCATTTGTATCAAAAAACATTCCCCAGCTATTAAACACATATTTGTATGAAATCATCTGTTAAAGACAGATCTATTTAAGAGTCTTATCTACCTATGGTTACCCAAACACTTTATTAAAATGGTCAATATACAACTTTATTATTTCAGTTGTGTATGTGACCACTGTATTTCATCAGAACCTAAGGTAAAACAAAGGCACTGGGATAACTTGAAAGAGTTGGATAGCCACATGGCTTTTAAGCCCTGAAAATAATTCCTCACTTTTTTCCTGTTTTTTCAGAACTTTTTAGTCAGTCTTTCCCTCTGTGTTTTCTGTAAGAAAGAGATCATTCTCTACAAGGGAGAATTTTAAAAAAAAACTTTATTAACATCTAATTTAAGTCTTACAGAAGAGGGATAAAAAACAATCTTATGAGTTAGTTATGGGTCTTAAGTGAACATCTAACTAAGGAGAAGAATCCTTATAAATTCCCTTTCCCCCTACCTCCCCAACCAAATTCCCAAATCATGTCCAGCAGATGTGGAAATTTCCTGTTTATGAGCCTGATATGAAGTCTGCTTAGGTGATATTAACCTAGAGTTTGAGATGAATGGAAAGAAAGAAAATGAGTCATTTTAACCCATTCTTCCCACACTTGACCCTGCTTCTAGGGGAACCAAGGGTGACACCGAGAGGAAGGTAGAAGAAGAAAAGAGGAATGTCTCCCCAGTGGAAAACTGCCCAAAGAAGAACCAGATCGTTGTCTCCTTTGCTTGCACTTAATTTCCTCCATTTAGAAATTTAGAGTGCTACCTTGGATCTTAACTGGACAACAATAAGCCTGATTTCTCTCTTTCTAGGCTTGCTCACTTTGCTTCTAGAATTTTCTCAGATGCTTCTGATTCCTTATTAGAGATCCAAACATTCCCTAATTTCCTAAAGAGTCATGCTCAGAAAGTTAATATAAAAGTCATTTGGAGTTCAGAATACATTTTTTTTATAGAAAGAAATTCACATGTGGTGGTTAGAGTTCCTTCCAGAAATACTTAACTCTGCTGGGGCCACACGGCTGTGTGTACCACAAAGTGATATTACTGTAAAATAATGGTCTAGCCCATGAGTTTATTAACCTGCCATTCAGTGGATGAGTTTTGGAGGTCCTGAATTTTTTTTTTTTGAGAACTATTTAAATATAATTGATTCGCTTTGTATTTTATGTATTTTATAAAATACGTATTTTATGGATTTAAAAACATTCTGAGAAGGGATCCATAGGTTTCATAAGAGTGCCAAAGATTATCATGACCCAAAAGGCCACCAGCCCACAAGTTCCAATTCCCTGCTTTCATCTAGTGCTCCAGGCAGCCTCAGAGTTTGAGAAAAACTTCCACCTTTCTCAGGACTGTTGATAGCAGCCCCTACCTTCCTGTCCGCACAGGTCATTACCTTGCTTCTTTAATTTAATTCATTAGAGTTTGATTGGTGACTATGATAGTCTGTTGAAATCCTTGGTTTTGATTCCATCCTCACTAAAATGGCTACACTGGCATTGTGTCATTTCAATGTAACAAGTATATCAATTCTGCTTTCAGTCTAGTAATTGATAAAAAATGTAGAAAAGAATTGAAACAACTTAACATCATTAATCACACTACTTGAGTTTGTTCATTCAACCTATTCCAAAATATCCAAGAGAGAGGCTGATCCATTGGATGCTTTGGAACAGGTTCGATGATCTGACCCAAAGAGTCTCTCTTTTTCCCTCTTATCTCCTTTCCGCCTCTGTCAATGCAAATCAGAACAACTTCAAAGTTTCACTTTACACTTAGAAAATTGGCAAAGATGACAAAACGTTGTTGGTCAAGCCCCCCAATGTTGAGGGGCTTGTAGTAAGATGAGGATATTAATGCATTGTGGAGCTATGAGTTGTTTGAACTATTTTTGGAATGCAGTTTGCAGTAATACAAAAAAAATTGCTAAAATGTTCATGCCTTTGACCCAGAGATTTTGTTGCTAGATACATTCCCCAACGAGATCAGTAACAAAAAGGGGTTTCCACATACATTAAATATTTATGGCAGCACTTTGTAGTGGCAGAAACATGGCAACAAAATATCAACTGGGAAATGACTAAACAACTGTGGTACATGAAAGTAATGGAATATTACTGCCCTGAAAGAAAAAAAAAATGAGTATGATAAATTCAGAGAAATATGAGAAAACATATAAACTGAGGTAGTTAAGCAAGAATGGGGGAAAAATATAAACAAAGATTATAGTAATCTCAAAGGATGTTATGACAACTGTAAACTAATTGAAAATGAATGCTATGAAATTATAATGACCAAGTTTGATCCCAAAGAGATATGAGAAAGCTCCTCCCCCAACTTCTACCGTCAGAGGTAGGGGAACCTGAAAATGTCAGACTTTAAAACATGTTGGTTTTGTTGAACTGTAGCTTTTTTCTCCTTTTTATTGGGAAATATAGGTGTTATAAAAACAAAATGTCAATCAAATTTATTTTATAATAAATAGAAAAGTTTATTTTAAAAAGTGGCAGACTAAACTTCTCTCCCCCACCCTACCCTTTCTAACAGGCAGATCAAGAGAATGTTGTAGAAATAGTGTTCCTAGATTTAAGCAAGGCATTTGACAAAGCTTTTCATGCTATCCTTGAGGACAAGATGGAAAGATGATAATATATTCAGGTTGAATATTTGAAAACTAATGGTAATTGAAAACAGAAGGCCGAAGAAATTGTAAGGAAATTATTATCCTAATCTTGGTTCTGACCAGGAAGGAGAAATTGGTTGGTGTAGTGGAAATAATGAAAACCTTATGTTTTTTTCTACCTCTTTATTCATTGTACTAAGAATGCCCTTCCACTTCATCCCTGACTCAAAAAATTCTATTCTCTAGGTCCAAATTCCACCTTGATCTTCCATCCAGAAATGATCCCTTTCTTTGAACTTCTCCTGTAATATACATTGTCCATACACCTATATACACTGCCTTGGAGTCATTATTTGGGTACCTGTTTGATATTCTCCACTGGTTTGTCATCTTCTGGAGAATGACTGAGTCTTTTACTCCTTTGTATCATACATAGCATACAGTAGGTGCTTGGTAAATGTTTTTATATTAATAATGAGTGATCAAAAGGAGTAGAAGGGAGGAATGAATGAGTAAATGAATTATGAGATTTCCCTGTAAGCTTTTCTGGATTGTTTCCTTAATTGTATCTATGGGAAATGAGTTGACATCAAGTAGTGAATGAGGAAGTGCTCAAGGTGTACTTAACCTGTATTTCACTTGTCATGTGTCAACTTTCTCTCCTGTTTTCGCCCCAAGATATGTTGATGGGTTCTATGGAGGCAGCTTGTTTTGCTCAACCTGTTTCTACTGTGAAGGTCAATGAGCAATGTTAAAGTCAAAAAGGAATAGTTGATAGTATGATTTTCCAAGTGGGATACTTGAAGGTATGTTTTGTTGAATGGCAAGATGTAGGAAAAAGAATAACTTTAAAGACAAATGAAGGCACATGATTTAATGGTTAGGTAGCATATTGGAAAGGTAGTTAGGGGATCATTGTATTTCTTTGTGTCTCAGTTTGGTTAAAAAACAGTGGCATGACTTGATAAAGTCCCAGTTTTATTCTCAGATATTTCTGGCTTGTTTTCTGATTTGCTAACTTTGGGATAATCATGCCCCTACTATTTTTACCTATTTATTAAACTGAAGATACATTACTAATATTGTGTGCATGTATGGGGGGAGGGGGTTGTCCCCTCTGGTGTACTGTTAATGCCATGGAAGATAATAGCTCCTTAGCAGAGAAGCTAGGGTAATGTGAATGGTCCCATCCAGTTATTTCTAAAGCTAGAGTAATATAATTAGGGAGGAATTGGAAATTACCTTAGGATTCTAGACCCACTAAAAGTATTGACACAGGTGGGGAATTCTTCCCTATGCCCCAAAAGAAGATATTAGGCTGAGAAGAGAATGGATATTCAGCTAAGAGATGAGAGGGTGTGTTCCTAATTCTTAGTAGGACTTTTGCGTGAACTCAGAAACAGAGGTCTCCACAATACAAGGGACTATCATTGGAGTGGATTCAAATAGATATAACACTACCTTTGAGTTCTACACAAAGAAAACATGTCTCTTGTGCAACAGGGAAACTGAAATATCCCTTCTACTTTGCAATATGAAAACAGAGCCTATAATAATAGAAAGACTTCTAGGGGAAAAAAGGCCTGTGGTGCTATGTCCTCTGAACCACAGATAACTGTAGGTAGAATGATGTGAAGGAGGCCATGGACTGGTAGGTTCAAGCAACTCCATTTTCTAAGAATTGTAAAGAGTAGGAAGGGTAATGATAGGGAGCAACAATTGATACTACCTGCTGAGAACCCTGGAACATGACTAAGTGATTGAGATCTTCAGGAAGGGATGTCTTAGGAAATTTTGCCCATTGACAGGAATCAACATTTTTCATGAGTCTTGATATGAATTATATTTGCATTATTTCAGCTCTAATCTTTTCAATTTTGTGAACTACTTTCAAGTTCAAGAACTCTTTCAAGAGGGGTTAGTGGTAGGTAGTTCACTAGAAAATGTCATATTTTAAAGAATCCAGAATTTCTGGGTTAATATAAGTAAGAGAGATGAAACCACAGTAGTAGAGTAGGGGAAGCATTACATCTAAACTCTTCCTATGTTCCCCTTGAAACAATTTTAAAATAGCATGTCAATTGAATTCTGGAGCAGCACAGTCAGAAAAAAGTTGAAGTGAGACATTTTTTCCAATCCAAGACAATAATAGAAAAATAAGTCTGTGATTCTGAGGTGGAGCACAGGGCTTGCTATTGCCAGGGAGTGGGGGCCTTTCTTGGGTAAGAACCAAAATGTAGACCAGGAGAGCAGTGTCCCTACCTCTTTCCAGATCACACTATCTTGGAAGGACCAGAAACTTACAGATCCCCAGTACTAACTGTGAAAACAGCAGGGTAAAAAAGCCTGAAGCTTGGAATAGGGAACTACCCCCAGTCTCTAGGTGAGCAAAGCCCAACTCTAACAAATTCCAAAGTCAGGCAATAGGGTAGAAAAATAAGCAAACAACAAAAAACCCCTGACTACAAAAAGCTATTATGGTGACAGGGAAGTTCAAAACACAAACTGAGAAGACAATGATGGGAAAATATATACAAGCAAAACTTCAAAGAAAAATGCATATTGGATACAAGCCCAACAAGAATCCATAGAGGAGTTAAAGAAAAAGCTAAAAAAAAGTAAAACAAGAGTGGTGGAAGAAAAATTGGGAAAAGCAATGAGAGCAACACAAGAAAATTATGAAAAGAGAATTAACCACTTGTTAAAAGAGGCACCAAAATACTTAAGAAATTAACTCCCTAAAAAATAGAATTGGCCAAATGGAAAAAGAGGTACTCACTGAAGAAAAGAAGGCCTTAAAAATTAGAACTGGTCAAATGGAAGCTAATGATTCCATGAGACACCAAGAAACAATAAGAATAAAGTCCAAAGAATGAAAAAATAGAAGAAAATATGAAATCTCATTGGAAGAACAACTGACCTGGAAAATAGATTGAGGAGATATAATATAAAAATTATGAGAATACTTGAAAGCCATGATAAAAAAGATCCTACACATGTATTTTAAGAAATAATAAAGAAAAAGGTCCCAAATATTTTAGAATTAGAGGGCATAATGGAAATTGAAAGAATCTACCAATCACCTTCTAAGATTACAAAATGAAAACTTCCAGTAGTATTAAGTCAAATTCTGGAATTATCAGGTTAAGGAGAAAATACTCCAAGAAACCATTCAAATACCATAGAGCCACAGTCTGGATCACAAAAGATTTAGCAACTACCAAGTTAAAAGAGAGGAAGATTTAGAATATAATATTCCAAAAGGCAAAGAAGTTAGAATTACAACCAAGAATAATATACTTGGCAAAACTAAGTATAATTGTTCTGTGGAAACGGTCACTAAATTAAATAGAGAACTTTTAAGTATTCCTGATGAAAAGACCAGAATGGAATAGAAAAATTGGCATTCAAACACAAGACTCAAAAGAAGCACAAAAAGATAAACATAAAAGAAATCAATAGGTACTCAAAGTTAAACTATTTACATTCCTATATTGAAAGATAACACATCTAACTCCTAAGAACCTCATCATTTTCAAGGAAAGTTAGAAGTCTACATAGACAGAAAGTATGGATGTGAGTCTATTATGCTGGGAAGGTTGCAAAAAAAGAAAAAGAACAAAAAGGTGAGAAAGAGGATGTCCTGTGAGAAGGGGAAAGGAAGAAGTGTGAGGAAAATTATTTCACTTAAAAGAGGTGTGTAATAAAAAAGGTTTTTATGTGGAAGGGAAAAAAGGGAGGAGTAATGGACAATGCTTTGACCTCACTCATCTGAACTGGTTCAAAGAGGGAGGATTACACCACACACACACACACACACACAAACACTCAGTTGAATTTAGAAATCTATCTTACCTAACAACCAAATAGTAGGAGAAAGAGCTAAGAGAAAGCAGGTGGGGGTGATGAAGATCAGAAGAGAAACAAACTTTGGAGGAGGGACAGGGCAAAAAAAGAGAGAGCAAGTTAAATAGAGGAAAACAGAATGGAAGGAAATGTGCAGTAATCATAACTGTGAATGTGAATGGGATGAATTCATCCATAAATGGAAGCAGATAGGAAAATGGATTAGAACCAGAATCCAACAATATGTCATTTCCAAGAAATATTTAAAATAGAAAGACACACAGAGTTGAAATAAAGGGCTGGAATAAAATCTGTTATGCTTCAGCTAAAGTTAAAAGGTTAACTTTTAAAGTTAAAATAGCAAACATGATCTCAGACAAAGCAGAAGCAAAAATGCATCTAATTAAAAGAGATAATCAGAAAAACTTTTGCTAAAAGGTACCATAGACAATGAAGAAATAAGAATATTAAAGATATTTGTGTCAATGGCAGAACATCCAAATTCTTAAAGGAATAGCTAAATGAGTTATGGAAGGAAATAAAGTGTAAAAGTGGAATAGTGGGGGACCTCAATTTATACTTTTTAGCATTAGATAAATCTAACCATAAAATGAATCAGAAAAATAATTGAGATGAATAAAATTTTAGAAAAATTAGATATGATAGACCTCTGGAGAAAATTAAATGGGAATGGAAAAAAGTATACCTACTTTTTCTCAGCTGTACATGGCACTTTCACAAAAATTGACCATGTATCAGGGCATAAAACCTCCATAAACAAATGCAGAAAAGTATAAATATTAAATTTTAAAAGAATAATATAATAAAACATAATATAATAATAAATATTATATATCACTTATATAAGTAATATAAACTTTAATATAATATATTTAATATATGATATAATAAAATATATTATAATATAATTAATATATAATATTTATTAATATATAATATAATAAAACTTAAATTCAATAACAGGTCTTGGAAGCAGAGATTAAAATTTAATTTACAATTAAGTAATCTAATTAGAAACTGGGGGCTATAAAACTGTGAATATCTTTTGGCCCAGCCATATCACTACTAGGTCTGTATCTCAAAGAGATCAGAGAAAAGGGGAAAGAACCTATTTGTATGAAAATAGGTATAGCAGTTCTTTTTGTTGTGACAAAGAATTGCAAACTGAGGGAATGACCATCAGCTGGACATGGCTGAACAAATTGTCGTTAATGATTGAGATGGAATGTTATTGTACTATAAGAAATGATGAGGGGATGGATTCAGAAAAATTTTGGGAAGATATATAAACTAATGGAAAATGAAGTGAGCAGAACCAGGAGAATATTGTACACAGTAAAAAATTGTCACAGTAATTGACTGTGAAAGACTTAGCTACTCTGATTAATACAATGATCCAAGGCAACTCACATTGAAAAATGCTATCCACCTCTAAAACTCTGTGTAGATTGAAAGATATTTTTTCACTTTCTTTAATTTTCTTGCTTTTCTTCCCCAACATGGCTAATACAGAAATGTTTTGTATGACTTCACATGTATAGTGAGTATGCCTTCTCAATATATAGGGGGAAGGGCTAGACAATTTGAAATTCAAAATCAAAAAAAGAATGTAAAAGAAAAAGAACAGAATTTTCCCCAAACGAGCCTAGGTCTTTGATGTCATATGAAAGAGACTTTATAGTATAGTAGAGAGAGTGCTGCATTTGGAATCTGGGAATCTGAATTTGAATCTTTGTTCTGCCATTTTTTAGTTGATTTATCATGAACAAGACACTAAACTTATCTGAGCCTCAGTTTCCTTATCTATAAAGTGAGGTGGTTGATCTAGATGGTATCTATGATCCCTTCCAGTTCTAAAGTTATGATCTAATGTTACAAGAATTATATTAACAAAATAATAGCTTGTCTCCAGGCTAACAGAAATATATGTATATATTAAACTAATTGGTACTCCTTGGAAAATTTTATCTATATTTTGGGGGAATTATATATTTCACTTTCCCAATACTGGTAGTTTAGGGTTAGCTCTTGGTTATATAAATTAATAAAAGGGAAGAAGCATAGACACAGTAAAAGCAACCATAGGTTTACTTTGGGGTTCCTTATGGCCCCACAGTTTCTGTCAATTAACAGGTACTTGATAAGCAGTTTCTTACTGTGTGTCAAACACTATACAAGATTAAAATGGTAACAACAAAAACAACAGTCCAAGTTCTCAAGGGCCTTGTATTCTATGAAAGGGAAAATAATCACGTAACTGTAGACATAAAGGATAAATATAAAATAGCTAGAAGGCAATTAAATTAAAGGTAGTTAGGTAGCAAGAACACCAGCACTTGAAGGGATCAGAAAAGGCTTCATATATAAGTTGGTATCTGAGATAAATTTCGATGGAAGTGAAGAAGAAGGTGCATATTCTCAACACAGATGGAACTGCGACGGCAAAGATAGCAAAGAGATGATGAGGTATGAAGAATAGAGAGAAGCATATTTTGGCTGGACAAGAGAGTATGAGAAGAGTATAGAATGATTTGAGCCGGGTGAAGCAGAAAGGAAAGATTATAAAGTGTCCGGGAGCCACTAGGGTTTATTGAATAGGAGTGATGTGATCAGATGTATTCTAAAGGAAGATCACAACTCTGATGGTTGGGCCACGTTGTTAAAATGCCAAATGAACACTTGCCAAAGAGACTATTTTATGGGGAACCATGGAAGGCAAGTGCTCACATGGTGATCAGAAGAAGTGATAGGAGGATACTCTCAAGGTCTCTTTGAAAAACTTTGGAATTGATTATGTGACAGGGCACAGGACACTGGCACAGGACCACCTTGCATGGCATATCCTCATCGGAAAAGATGTCATGCTCTATGAGCAAAGAAGAACTGAATAGCTCAAAAGAAATGCAATATGCAAAAATGTTCACACAGACTGTTCGTGCCCGATCTGTGGTAGGGCATTTTGAACTTGTATTGGTCTGATCTCTCACAGTTGGACACTGTGACTTGACCCTAGCATAGTGATGTCATCTTCAAGAATAAAGGACTTCAAATAACCAATTTTAGCAGTTATGTAGAGATAGATTGGAGCTGAAGCAGCAAAACCAATTTAGAGACTATTAAAATAGTTCAGGGGACAAGGTTCTGATCTAAGGTGGTAGTTATGAGAGCAGAGAAAATGGGTCACTGTAGAGATATGGAACTAAAAGATTTGGCAAATGATTGGATATGTGGGATTGATTGGAGTGAGGCGTTGAGAACAGCATCAGGATTAAAAGAAACCTGAGAGTGTCTGAAGACTCAGAACTTGATAGAAATGGGAAATCTGAAGGAGGTGTAGGTTTGTAGGGAAATCTGAGTTGCATTTTGGACATGCTTGAAATGTCTATGGGTCATCCAGCTACAAGTGCTCAATAAGTAGTTGGTGGTGAAGGCCTGGAGCTCAAGAGAAACTGGGCCTGAATATAGACATCTGTGTGTCATCTGTAAAGATGACAGTTAAATCCATGGGAGATGGATGAAAATACCAAGAGAGACGAGGGCCGGGACAGAGCTTCAAAGTATATCCACATTTTGGGGTTGTGATGTGAATCGTGAGCCGACAAAGCAGACTGAGAATTGGTTAGGCAGGAAGAAGTAGAATCAGGAGAGAATAGGGTCATGGGAAAAATAGAGAGGCAAATCTATCCAGGAGGAGAGTCAGGTACTGCAGGGAGGCCAATAAAATGATGAAGACAGGAAAGAGTATAGTCTGTCCCTTTGCCCCTCCCCCGCTCTACCACCATCACTATGGAAGGGCATTATTTGGTAATTTTTAATCACTCTACCAAAATGACTGCAGAAGGGCGTTGAGTACCCAGAAGTAAGGATCATTTAAATTGTTTTCCTTTGTTTCATGGGTTGTAGTGGTCAATGAATTCATCATCTGCGGCCAGCTTGTTGGTCATGAACTTCCCACTATTTAGCTGGGGGATACTGATACTCAACAGTGAGAACAGGAAAGTAATCATGGGAGCAGGCAGAAGAAATTAGGCTCTGTAAGTTCTTAGAGTAACTCCATAATGTCATGCATTAGGGTCTGCCCTGATTCTGGGTTTACTCAGCCAGTATGACTTCCAGCCATGTTGAGGAATGGTGATGAAAAGACCTGGAATTATGCCAACGAGGGGGACGGAGGATGCAATAGTTCACAAATCATTTAAACTTGGCTTCGGAATGCTATTGTACTCATCTTCAAAGTCTCAGTCTGAAGAAAATCACTGTGCATAAAAAGTTAACAGTTCAAATTAATGCTTAAAGGGCTTGAAAAGAAAAAAAATATGCAAAGCCTCCTTAGGAACCCAAGGGATATTTGTTTTGGGAGGGAGAGGTTGGAGGGAGACATATTTTCAGAAGCTGTAAAGCTTAGTTAATTATTCTTACTATTTTATGCAAAACTATTTAAAGAAAGGTAAGTGATGGACGGCATGGTTGCCAAGGGTGACTAAGGCAAACTTTAACATTGATTGGATAATAAGAACCACCCAGTGCTGTTGGATACATGGCAAACCTATTTTTCTATGGGCCACTTTTAAACCAGGAAATGTGGTAGAATGGAAAGGAAAGAGCCAAGGAACAGGAGGTGAGTATTTGGTTGCTCTGCCTACCAAAGGAAAACACCTGAGAGGAAATTATGCTCTACAGCTAATTAGCAAGTTAGGGAGGCAAAAGGGATGCTTCTGATAAGAACAAACAAGTAGTTTAAAAGTCTGCCTCGGGGAGCTTTTTTAATGCAGAGCAAAATTAAGCCCAGGAAATATTGCCACCCAACTGAGCATAGCCTGCAAATACTTCTGAATCTAAAAAGCCATTGTAATTTGTAGCAAGAGATTTGGTTGTGCAGTAATTCAAGTGACGCAAAATGAGAAGGTAGGTAGGTTAGGGTTACATCTTGATACCATTAGAGCACACACACACACACACACACACACACACACACACACACACACACCTGTGTTTATTTATTCTTATAGAATAGACATCACTTTTCTAACAATTAGAACTACCCAAAAGTGAAGTGGGCTATTGAGGAGGTATTGAGTTCCTCCTCAGTAATGATCTTTAAACATTAAAAGGTGAATGACTACTTGGTAGGCACTGTTCCCCTTCATTGTTCAGCCCTGTCTGATTCTTTGACCGCATCTGTGGTTTCCTTGGCAAAGATACAGGAGTAGTTTGCCATTTCCTTTTGCAACTCCTTTTACAGATGAGGAAACTGAGAGAAACCTAGTTAAGTGACTTGCCCAGGGTTGCACAGCTTATAGTAGAACTCAGGAAGATGAGTCTTCCTGATTCCAGACCTAGTTACCAATAGGATTCCTCTAGAGCTGTGGTTTTCAGACTTGTTCTCAGGATGTTTTTATCCTCTTAAAAATTATTGAGGATCCTCCAAAGAACTTTGTTTTTGTGGTTTATATCTAGTAATATTTGCCATGTTAGAATTTAAAATACCTTGGCATTTTTATGAAAATAGTTTTTCCCTCTCGGACCCCCTGGAAAGGACCCAGGTACATGTAGGGATCTCTAGTCTATATTTTGAGAACTGCACAGGTATGACTTTACACTCAATGGCCTGTAGAAACCCTTCTGATTGAGAAATTCTAGTGTTCTTCCGCACTGAATTTGTATGGTTGTTAGCAAAAGATGACTTTTGTGTTTTACTATCTTCAGCCTTAGATAACATCAGATCACATGGCATGCCAATTACTTCAAACATACAATAATTTTGAAATGGTTTCATTTGGGTACATCAAGGGTCATCTGTTTCTGCTGGCACTATATTTACTTGAAATGTCTGACCTTGATCATATCAAGTTAGATTGAACTGATTTCTCCACTTTTGGTTAGTTTTATGTCAGTTGAGTGCTGGGTTTAATGTCATAAAAGTATGTGCTTCATTGTTCTCTTTTGTTGTATAATATGGTTATAAAGAATGACAGTACTCTAAGGAAATATGCAAAAGTCACCAAGTCCTAAAGAGCATACTTCAATGACTATTAGAGATATTGTAAGGGGCTGTTGGTGTGGAAAAGTCAAGCATTTCAAGGATCATTCAAACCCACAATGAAACAGGATCAGTAATACCAAAACTAAAAGGAAATTATAGTCAAAAATAAAAAAAAATATCAAAAACTATCAAACTGTTGCTGCAGAACAGTTTAATTAATCTTTAGAAAGTAAGCAGAGATTTTCAGAAGGACCTGGCATCTAGAAGAATTGTTATTTATTGTCTACAGTGAGACGTTGACAGAACATCTTGAAGTTGGCCAACCTCAAGAATTAAACATTGCTAAGAAGATGAAAGTTGTCATGGGCAGGATAATAGGAAGACTGAAGTATTGAATATAGGGAAAATGTAATTTTTACTGATGAAACTCACTTTTTTTCATTAAGGCTATAGCAAAAGTTCAGATGAGTCCTTAAGATCATCATACTCTAAAACAACCATTCCCCTTCCCCCATTTTTTTTACATGTACATATTTATTGTTTTTGTTTTTGCTTTTTACTTCCAGTGAGTCTTGAATCTTATCTCCACTGAAGAATGATGAACTCTGATTGATACACCAAGAAGCAGAATAGAAGTTCCCAGATAGAAATGGAATAGAACGTTGCAACAGGCCACATTGCATAAAAGGTTAAGACATTTTCCCAAAAGATGGAGATAAACATGCTTCAATGACCTAGATTCTCACTTGATTTAAACTCCATTAAAAACCTATATCAAAGTATAATCAAGGCTATATTTGGGGGAAAAAGGAATATTTGTTGATGTGATTGAAATATTGTTTCATGATGATAATTAAACAACACATGTCAATCATATGAACTCAGTGATAAATCATATAAAACAAGAAGTTATAGCAAAAGGAGAACCTATTGTATATTAAGTGTTTAAAGATATAAAAAGTTGTAAGGTTTGGTATATATATTAATATATTTAATTATCTTTTCCACAGTTAATTCACATACCACTATAGTATCTACATTGCATTAGAACTGAGCTCCTACTGACAACCTTTAGAAAGACCTTAAAAAGATAGCACAGAAACAAAGGGCCCTGGGAGTCATCCTAGATTCCTCATTATCTCTCATCTCCTGTATCTACTGCTGCTAAGACCTGCTAATACTTTGCGATATCTCTTGCATATGCTCCCTTTTCTCCTCTGACACTTCCACCACTATACTGCAGGCCATTATTACCTCATGTCTTGATTATTGCAAAAGTCTGCAGGTGGATCACCTTGCCTCAAGTTTCTTTGCCCTTAGCCCATTCCAATGCATTCTTCAGGGGCTAAAATGATTTTCCTAAAATGCAAATCTGGTCATGCCACCCCCTTCTCAACAAACTCCAGTGGTTCCTTATTGCCAAAGAAGCATGTTCACAATGCTCTTTGTCATTCAAAGCCCTTCATAACCTAGTCCTCTCCATTCTTTGCAGTCTCCTTACACCTTCCATCTCACCACATACTCTTCAGTTCAGTGATGCTGGCTTCCTAGCTGTTCCACAAACAAGACAATCTACCTCTTGGCCCCAGTATTTGTAGGTAGGTGTCAATTATACTGTAAATATAGGCCAAAATATGAAATTCAATAATAGAGTTTGAAACATTTTAGAAAGAAAACTAGAACTGAAGAGATTATTTGCTTCTTAAAATCCTTAAACAACAGAACTTTTAAAAAGGAGGATTGAATGAATGTAGATGGTAACAGCAAAAAGAGTGACAACAGACAAGTCAGTAAAGGACTTTTTTCTAAATGTACATAATACACATAGCGGAAATGTACAAGGGCTGAAGGTGGAATGCTGTAGAGGTAACAGTAACGTGGCAGACAGGAAGCATTATGGATTGAGCCTGATGACACCCTGACTACAAATGAAAGCTTCTTTTGTGTGACTAAATTACAACGTAAGAGGATACATGAAAGGGGGAGAAGGGAAGCAAGGAGTAAGTGAGGCACTGGGTTGGAGTTAAGGGCTAGCAATGAGAGGAAGGTGACTTTTGTGACCTTAGACAGAGAAGAACCTAGAGGGAAGTGGGTGAGGAGGAGGGG
This sequence comes from Bettongia penicillata ogilbyi, assembly GCA_023548195.1. Lineage (NCBI taxonomy): Eukaryota > Metazoa > Chordata > Mammalia > Diprotodontia > Potoroidae > Bettongia > Bettongia penicillata. Next base: position 3,601,981 of record JAJHZJ010000009.1, on the reverse strand, counting down.
GGAAATAGTGGAAGGAGGAGAAAGGAAGGAGGCTTTACTTTGGAGGTGGGAGAGGGTTCCGTTGATGAATGTCCTATGGGTAAAGGGAGAAGAGGACATTATACTGGATGAGAGTTGGAGGTTTGGTGCCTGAAAAGTCTATATGTCCTAGGAGAGGAGTGGAGATAAAACCCCTGGGAGCAACTGGAACCTGGAGGAGTGGGAAAGCATGGCTATAGGGGTTAGATTTCTAGACAAGCACAAAAGTTAACAAGAAAGATATAGGTCAGTGGGGATTTGGGAAATGGGTCTGCAATGGGGTTATTTGTCCCATTTGACACCTAAAGAATTGGCATTGTTCTGGCAGTGAGGCACAGTAGAAAAGGGTATAGGTTGTGGCAAAAACCACCTAGAGGGCAGAGCCTAAAATGGATACCTTTATTGTTTAAAAAACACAGAGAAAAAAGAGAGGCCAAGATGATTATAGAGGTCATGAATCAGAAATTGAAGGTATAAGGTAAACAGAAAGAGAATATAGATAATGCAAAGAGTAAGGAGAAACCCAAAAGGGCACAAAAAAATGAAATAAAAAACCTAAAGAACAGGACTAGCTGAAGGGAAGGAGAAGAAGGAGGAATCTACTTGACTGAGAGGAAAAAATATATAACTAGATAAAAACAAGAGAAAGGAACAAGGAAACAAAACCTCCGAAGAAAAAGTAATAAATAAGGAGAAGGTATGAGGGGGGAAGGGAGCCAGTGCTAACAGGGTCACCTTAAATAGAAAGATTAAAGTAAGGTAATTGAAGGAGCATAATGTTATGTTTATAGTAGAAGAGGGAAAAATCATAACTTGAAAAAAAAACAATTTTAGAGGCAGATGGAGGTAAATATAAACTTAACTCTTGTAACTTTAAATGTGAATGGATTAAATAATCCAATAAAACAAAAAAGAGGGACAGATTGAATAAGAAAATAAAACTCTACAATCTGTTGCTTACAAGAAACGCATTTAAAAAGCAAAAACACACACAAAATAAAACTGAGGTTTTGGGGAAAAATATTTACTAAGAATCAAGTTAATCCAAAAAAGCAAGAATTGCCATCATGCCACCACACAAAGTAAAAACAAATGTTCAAAACATATAAAAAAGAGACAATATATTATGCTGAAAGAAGTCAATATCAGTGATAAACCTATTCTTCAAATGCCTTATCATACAAATTCATAAAGGAAAGATCGAAGTTTCAAGAAGACATGCCCAGTAACATAATAAGGACAAGAGTTGTCAATATCACTCTATCAGTTTTGGATAAGTCTAAAGACAGAAAAACAAAAAGGAAAATATGGAACTGAACAAATTTCTGGAGAAAGTAGAGTTTAAAAACTTATGGCATCATTTTAATGGGACAATGAAAAATATACATGTTTCTCTGCATCCCATGAAATTTTTACAAAAATTTACCATGTACTAGGGCACAGAATATTGAGAGAGGAAAAAAAAAAGATAGAAATAATCACTATATCTTTAAAGACTATAGTGAAATAAGAGTAGAAATTGATTCAGGGACCAAGAGATACAAACCCAAGTGAATACTTGCCAATGACATATTGAATAAAAAGGAAATCAAAGAACAAATCATAAAAAAGCAATAACTATATAAAAATGATAAAAATGAAACAACATACCAAAATTTCTGTGATACAGCTAAAGCAGTCATCAGGGGAAAATAATATCACAATCATATATTTAGCAAAATGAATAAAATAGATGCATTTTTTTAAAAATTAAAAAATCAACAAATAAACCTAAAATAAGCACAAAAGAAGAAGTATTAAAATTAGAGGGGAAATAGATAAACTAGAAGCAAAAAATACATAGAAATAATAAATAAAACTAAAAGCTGGTTCTTTGAAAAGACTAATAAAATTGATAAACGTTTAGCTAATCTGATTAAAAAGAGAGCAAAAAAATCAAATTGGTAAAATAGCTAGCAAACAATCACAGCAAAAGTAGAATTAAAAAAGAAAAATCAGAACATATTATGTATAGTTATATTCTAAAAACTGCAAACATAAAAGAGAGTAATTTAAAAAATATAAAATATCCAAATTATTAGAAGACAGCAGAGAGATCTTAAACAACCTAACCAGAGATAAGAAAATAGATTTAGCTGTAAAGGAAGAAAAAGAAAAATCTCCTGGACCTGATGGATTCTTGGGAGAATGCTATCAAAATTTTGAGACACAGTTAATATCCATAATTCACAAATAATTCTCAAAAATTGAGAAAGAACCCTACCATAATCCTTTTATGAGGCAAATACAGTCCTAATACATAAACCTGGGAAAGGAAAAACATGGAAAGAGGACTATAGTCCAATATCATTAATGAACATTGACTCAAAAATTTTAAACTAAACCTTATCAAACAAATTACAGTGATTTATCCATTCATTATGATCAGGCGAGATTTATACCAGTGATGCAAAATGGTTTGACATTAGGAAAACAATCAATATAATTGATGATAATAAAACCAAAACATACAAAAATGATCATTTCAAAAATGATTAAAAGATTCAGAAAAGGTAGTTCTACTTTGACAAAGTACATCACTTTTATGTTAAAAGTCCTATTAGCATTTTTTGTTTCTGTTTGGTTGTTTCCAATGCTTTGTGACCCCTTGTGGGATTTCATTTGGCTAAGATACTGGAGTGTTTGCCATTTCCTTCTCCATACAGGTCATTTTGCAGATGAAGAAAAGAAGTCGAACAGGGTTAAGTGAATTGCCCAGGATCACATAGCTAGTACGTGCCTGAGTTCAGATTTGAACTCAGGTTATCCTGATTCCAAGCTCAGCACTCTACTCTATCCACCTAGCTGCCCTAGAGGGAACTTTAAAAAAAAAAAAAAATCATAAGGGTATCTATTTAACATCAAAAGCAAGCATCATAGGCAATGGGGTACAACATCACCTTTCCCAATAAATATAGGAGGGAAGCAAAGATACTAATTTAATCTAATATTCTTCAATATATTTGAGAAATGCTAGCAATAATAATAAGACAATAGAAATGAATTAAAGAATAAAAATATATAAAGAGGAGTCAAAACTCTCCCTATTTGCTAGTGATATGATAGCTTGCTTGGAAAACCCCAGAGAATGAGCAAACACACTTATTGAGACAATTAATAGCTTCAATTCAAAATAAATCCTCAAAAATCAACAGCATTTCTATATAATAATAACAAAACACAAGAAACAATAACACTAAGGGACATTTCATTCCACATAACTACAAAATGCACAAAATACATGGAAATCTACCTCTGACAGCATATAAATGACCTATACAGATTCAATTACAAAGAGTTTCTTAAGGAAATAAAAAAAAAACCCTCAACCTAAATAGCTAGAGGAATAATTGGTGTTTATGGCTAGCCTGAGCCAACTTAATAAGAATGACAATTCTACCAGAATTAATTTATACTTTTAATGCTACACCGATAAAGTTACCAAGGGATACTTCACAGAATTTGATAAAATAATAACAAAATTCATCTGGAAAAACAAAAGATCTAGAAGATCAAGGGATAGGAGGGAAAGAAGTAAGTTTGAACACACTTCCAGACCTCAAACTATATCATAAAGCAGCTACCATAAAGCTATTTTGTATTGGTTAAAAAACAGAGAAATAAATCAACAGGACAGACTAGACAAGGGAGATTCAGAAACAAAAGAACTCAATAAACCACTGTTTAATAAAGAGGAAAACACAAGTTACCAAGGGGGAAACTCCCTATTTTATAAAAAACTGTGGGAAAAACTGGAAAGCAATCTGGTAGAAAATAGGTTTAGACTAATAACTTTCAGCACACTCCACAAAACATTTTACATGGACATGTGACAAAGATTTTATTATTTTAAAAAATTAGAAGAGAAGCAAATCATATACCTCTCACAGATATGGATAAGAGGTGTTCTTAACTAAGCAAGAGATAGAGATAATTACAAAACATAAAATAAATAACTTTGTTAGCCTGAAATTGAAACAATTCTGTCCAGACAATATTAATGCATCTAAGTAAGAAAGTAAGTAGTAGAACAGGAAAAAATGTCTTTGTATCAGATTTCTTTTAAAAGAGTTTGGTGTCCAAGATATAAACCTTGCCAGGGTGTGTGTGTGTGTGTGTGTGTGTGTGTGTGTGTGTGTGTGTGTGTATGAAATAGTCATTCCCCCAATAGATAAATGGTCAAAGGATAAGAACAAGCACTTCTCAAAAGAAGAATTGTAAAGCATTTGCAACTACATAAAAAAAATTCAAATCACTAAGAGAAATGCAAATAAGAACAAGCCAGAAGGCTTGCCTTACACCCTAAAAATTGGCAAAAATGACAAAAAAATGGCAACAGTGAATATTGGAGGAGTTGTGGAATGATAAACACACTAGAACATTATTGGTAGAGCTGTGAAATGGTGCATCCATTTTGGAAACAATGTGGTGATAAATTAGTGTACATGGACATAATGGAAGACTAATGTGCTATAAGAAATGATGTGTGTGATAAATATAGAAAAATATAAAAAGACCTATATCAACTGATTCAGAATGAAATAAGTAGAGCTTAAAAATATACAGTAATTACAACAATCTAAGTGAAAAGAAAAACAACACACCAAAAAATAAAAAAATAAATGTAACAAAATCATATCAGGTGAAACTGGAATGAAAACATATGAGAACAGCTTCCCCCACCCACCAAACTATCTTTCCATTGAGGTGGGAGGTCTATGGATGTTATACATTGCACATGTTTTCAGACTTTTTCAATGTGTAGATAAGTTGTGCTGACTTTCTAAAAAAAGTGCTATTTATCATATGGATGACTTTCAGAGATGGGGAGAGATACATGGAATACTACAGTGATATAAAAAAAATTGCTTATTTAAAAAAATGAAATTAGAAGAGGAGATGGTTCAGATCAGTTCAAAATGAGGAAATTAGTGCTGGAAGTGACACAATCTTGAAATCATCAAAGGATTATCTTACAAGATCTCTCATGGAAAGGATTAAAAAAAGAGTGGGGAAAAATAAAAAAAGGATATAATTAATATCTGAAGCAGGCAACTAACAGGAAACCAATAACTGTCTCTTCATTCTCATTTTATCAAATATTCATACAAATAAACTACATATCTATTAAAGGCATCCTTGAAAATGAGAAGGGAGTGAATAGGTTTTTACAAATGACTATATGTAGCAGACCATCTCTTTATAGTTACTCCACTGAATGATAAGTATTAAATATATATGATCCCACTGTGTGTTGTTTGGCTATAAAAAATGCTTGAATCCATTGAGTGAAATGCTACCTTAAAGACTCTCCTTCAATGAGATAGCATCCATACATATGCTAAAATAAATGATTCCTGAAAAGATGTAATAAGAGTCTTATTTTATGATCCTTTGGTTAGCCATCAAGAAGGTTGCTAAGAGACAGATGCATATTCACCAGAGATATTTGCCACTAACATGGAGAATATACAACACTGAATCCAATTGCTGGAGGGCAAAGGGAAGAGCTTCCCAGATCTGCTTTTAAGAGGGGTGCCCAGGCCAGCTATGCCTCCACTTCTCATCCAGCTGCGATCCTTAGGACTTCTCCATCACGACCCTGTGCAGGGCATCTTCTTCCTCTCTCCCTACTTTAATAGCTTCCTTTTGTATATCGCCTTCTCCTATTAGGTTGTAAACTCCTTAAAGTCAAGGACTCTTTCTTTTTTGTATTTGCATTCCTAGCATTTAGTTAGCATAGTGACTACCACATGGTAAGTACTTAATAAATTATTCCCCCATTGAAAGGGATTTCTTATAGTTGATGAGATTTTCTACATTTTGGCTTGTAGGTAATGGGGTTGTTGTTTATTCCTCATTTTTCAAGATCAATGACATCACAGGGTGATGTCTTTACTTGTGTGTGTGTATTGGATTTAAATTAGGCAGTATTGCATGAAGTCGGCAGCCTCACTCTCTCTTCTAGTCACTGAAGTCCAGTGAAAACACAAAGTTCAAAATGCCTGGCAATGGCCCGGGACACAGTGGATGACAATGACCTCTCTGAAGACTGACCACACAGTGCCTGCCTCAGCCCCCTTCATAACTGTCGGAACAAATTGTTCTCACGTACTCATTCCACTGGAGGAACAACCCCTTAGTTCACTGACAGGTTTGCGGCCTGTCCCATTACCCTCATTTTGGTTTAGCACATCTGTTGAGGCAGTTTACTGGAGTGTGGTTACTGAGCATGCTAAAGCTTGTTGGAGACACAGGTGAGAGTTGAGATAGACACCCAAGGTGGATAAGCAGCCCTGAAATGGGCTTGGTAGTATGGTATAGAACACATCAGACTCTGGAGAATTTCAGAGCCTCCTAAATTAGAACCAGTCCCTCAATAGAGTTCAGTCTGGGAAACCAAGTGGATCAAGAATACCTATTGTCCACACTTGCTCTATGATTGGATGAACAATCTATAAAGTTGGTTCATTAGAACGGATTCTTGAACAAGTATTGTAGACATTCAATAATCTTCAAGCAGAATTGAGTAGTGGGATTGCAGGCTGGATGTCCTTAGGTAACTGTGTTGTAGTTTTAATTACCACCAAGTTCCTTCCTAAAATAAAAAAAAAAAACATAAAAAAATCAATATTCTCCTAGTGTTGCTGTATGACTACAAGTCTGGGAATACCTTAGTCTCTGAAGTATGGTGGTTACGGCTAACTCAAGTACAATTAAGTAGTACATAGTAAGTATGAATCGAGTACTAGATGTTAACAATAAAGAATTATTGAAGAGAAAAATCATAAAGGAGATATGTATCATTGGAAAAGGAGAGACTCCAGAAATGTGGGAAGAGGAAAGGATAACTGATGAACAGCTGAAGTGGTCCATTGATATCTATAAAACGGAAAATGATCAGTGTGGAAGGGAACAAGCTCCTACTGTGTCCTAGGCATGTAAAATATAAAGTACCTTACAAATACTATTTTGTTTGATCATATAAACCCCATGAGGTCGGTGACATTATTATTTCCATTTTATAATTAAAGAAATTGAGACAGGCTAGGTGACTTGCCCAAGGTCACCCAGCTAGCAAGTACGTAAGACTACATTTGAACTCAGGTCTTCCTGATCCCAACCTGCTTGTCTATCCTCTAAACCACCTAGTTATCTACAATTGTTTTAAATACTCTGTGGAAGATCTGTGGAAGGACATGGATAGTATTAGCTTAGAATGAGAAGAAGGTGGACAAATCAAGATCCACATTAGTGGAGGAAATACCTATATCAAAGAGATCACAGATTCATTGAAGATTTCACCCAGAAGCATTATTTTTAATTTTTAAAATAGCAATACACAGGCTAATTCATTTCCCAAACATCTATGCAGACAGGGAAACTTCCATGGTCATGTTATTCTAAACTAGCACCATACACCACCCAGGGTCAGCTACTGGGATTGGAAGGCATTACAAAGAAGAAAATAACCCACCTGGAGAAGGTATCTCTTGCAAATCCAAACAAATTAAGGCAGTGCCAATTCATTTTCTATCCAGCCACACTCCTTTGGTCTTCTTGATGGCATCCTGAGAAAAGTAATTATTCTATAAGATCATTTCAACCTTGGTACTCATATCTCATTAGTATACTCTGCTCCTGGATCTCCTCTGAATGGAAGGTGAAACAGAGAGCTCATCCCTCAAATTCCATGCAAGGAGGACACCTATACCAGCCATCTCTTCATTTCCAACCTGGCTGCATCCTTTGGATGTCATCATGCCCCTAAGCTGAGTACTTTCCCTTTTCCACTTCCCCTCTTTCAGCTTCTTTTTGTGAGTTGTCTTTTGGGTGATTTGTAAGCTTCTTGAGGGCAGGGACTGTCGTTTTGGCATCTGTATCCCCAGTGCTTAGCATAGTAGATGCTTAATAAATATTTATTGCCTGACTGACATAGTCATTTACATTTCTTCCCCCAACCCTTTCCCACTTTTGAGAGAAAAAAGGAAAATTTTTAAAAATATTTTATTTTCTCAAGGAAATAACCTACTCACAAATAACAGCGTTCTCTCCATGATGTACTATGCAGCTTTCATACTGGTACCATGCATGTGCCATCTGAGAAGAGTAAGCTGAGGTTGATTGCCTTGAGCATGAACCACACTGTGAATGTGAGAGTGCAGATTCCTTGGGTCTCTTTAGCAACCTCAGTAAGTATGGTTTATAAGTAGCCAGGAAGGGGGGCATAAAGTAAATTATGTACAAGTAAACATGCCAATCTGTTCTTAAAATCTCTAGACTTGAAAACAGAGAGGTGGTAGGCATGTAGCTGGAAATAGATTATTTTCATGTTACCTTCAGAAAAGAATAAGGGTGACAGGATCCAAAAAGGAGAGTCAGTAAGTCAACGAACATTTTAAGAGCCAAGGGAAAAGTGGGCTCAAGCTTTGAGGACTTTGAGGACTTGAGCTCATGTGTGGCAAAGATGCCAGTTGTTTAATAATTATGATTATTATATAATATACAATTATTATAAATATTATTAAATAAATCATTATAATTAAATACCAAGTGATAACCAATGGGGTGTAATAGGACTGATATTTTCCTTGACTCACTTTATTTTCTCTCACTCACCACACTGGGTCACTTTCCCTAAAAGAAGACAAAGTTACCCTCTGGAACCAGATTGGTCCTGGCTTCCCTGATGCAGCTTCCTGGTCATTTGGGATATAAAAAGTTCCAATAAATTGGAGTCCGAATCTCTCAGACTTGGTGTTTTCTTTCTTTCTTTCTTTCTTTCTTTCTTTCTTTCTTTCTTTCTTTCTTTCTTTCTTTCTTTCTTTCTTTCTTTCTTTCTCTTCTTTCTTTCTTTCTTCTCTCTCTCTCTCTCTCTCTCTCTCTCTCTCTCTTTCTTTCTTTCTTTCTCTCTCTCTCTCTCTCTCTCTCTCCTTCCTTCCTTCCTTCCTTCCTTCCTTCCTTCCTTCCTTCCTTCTTTCCCATTAAATCTTTTTTATTTTGTAATGAAAATAGTCAGTACAAATTGAAAGATTCATAATTCTTTCTTTGCTTTGAGGAAGAACACTCCTGAGCTGGGCACTGGGCACCTTATCAAAGGTGGAAAACAAATAGGATGCTTGACTTTTAAAAAGGATGATGACAAAGGACTAAGTGGAAGACAGCCTCGGTGTCCAGAGCAACTTCCCCCAAACATATTTAAATTAAACACAAATGTGAATAGCAGTCCCAGAGCCAACCCTGACCCACATAAGAAGTCTGGGTCCCCGGAGGGCAGCTAGTATATCTACAATGCTAGTCTATTAAACCCTGAGGGGCGGGAGGGGGTAGACTTCCAATGCTATGTCTCATGAGCCCCCATCAATCTACTGCCCTCACCTGACTAAGGGCAAAACTCTAATACCAGTGTTCTCTTAGCTTAGGTAAAATTTTGGGATGAAATGAAGTCCTTGAAGTCACTGAGCATTTCCAATAGGCACATTTTACCCTAACACAGCATATACATGCAACAAGGAGACAGTAGAATATAGGTTCCCTGGACACAGCTTCCCTCATCTCTATATAAACAGCAGTAACAATCACAGACCTACTATGCACCAGGCACCATGCTAAGCATGTTACAAATGTTATTTCATTTGATTCTCACAGCAGCTCTGAGAGGGAGATGCTATTATTATCTCCATTTTATATTTGAGGAAACTAAGGAAAATCGAGGTTAAGGGACTTGCCCAGGGTCACAAAACTGGCAAGTATCTGAGACTAGATTTGAACTCAGGTCTTCCTAACTCTACGCCCAGTACGCTATCCACTGTGCTACCTTGCTACCTCATAGAAGACTGTCTGGTCAGTACGACTTGAATAGTCTTAGACACCCATTAAGCAAATTAGACACAAAACTAGGAAGAGTAAGTCTGAGGCTATCTCATCCATTAGGCAAGGAGGAGTAGTATTTTGGCAAATAATTTACATTGGGGTTGCACTAGAGGAGAAAACATAGGATTCAGAGCCTGAGAAAATAGAAACCTAAATGTAGCTTTTCTTTCTGGGTACTTCTGCTTGGAGTCACTAGCCCCTCACCTCTTATTTCATTGCCCATGCCCAGGATGAAGACAATGCCAGGTCTATTAACTCTCAAACCTCTCTCTATGTCCTTGGAGAGAAGTGACTTCCTGCCAAAGGAGCTGATCAGGCCTGACCTTCTGTAGACACATTTATTACCCAGCTTCACTCCAGGTAGAATCCAAATGTATAATTTTAATTCTATGGATGCCAACTTAGAAAGCATCCATCATCATAACATCATTATTCATCTGATTATTTCCATGCCAGATCAGTGGGGAATTAAAGCCATCAATAAATCATAATATTGTTACAGATTGTACTAATAACCTGGGCAATACTGTGGCATTGTTGATAGCTCTGTGCAATGCCCAGAGTTGCCCCCGTATTGTAATCCTCTGGACTGGAAAACAGACAGAAAGTAAGACTGCTTGGAATTATTGCTCTTATTTCAAATGTGAATCTAACCACGGTCTCTGTGCATCTCTATATGTACTCTTCTGAATCCCTGTGTTAAAATCTGTGGGCACTAACAAGTGGTTGCCATTTCAGATGATCAAGTTCACAAGGACTGAGGCATCCAGAAATGAACTCTATACAGGTTCTAGCACCAACGGATGGTGTACCTTTGACTATCAAAAATGTGACTAGTCATTCCGGCATCTAACACAAGCAATACAAAATGTACCTTAGGCAAGTATCACAAAACAGTGCACCAGAGATGTAGTTACGACTACTCAAGGGCAGGGTGACCAGAGCTTGCTTTGACTTTGTGTGGAGGGATACGATTGAAAGTTCAGGGATGGGGAACCTGTGGCCTTGAGGCCACATGTGGCCCTCTAGGTCCTCAAGTGCGGCCCTTTGACTGAATCCAAACTTTACAGAACAAATCCCCTTAATCAAAGGATTTGTTCTGTAAAACTTGGGCTCAGTCAGAAGGCCACACCCAAGGACCTAGAAGGCCACATGTGGCCCATGCCACATCTGTTAGCTCTTCCAAAACTGCACCATGTGGTCCTTCCTCCACCCCTGTTGACTCCAGTTAAATGGGGACACTAATACTTGGCTAATGCTGTCCACAGGCTTGTTGTAAAGCTCAATTTACATGACACATAGGAGAGCACTTTAAACGGAAGGGGTTCTTATTAGATTATTCTCTTTCTTAACCTTGCTTTTCCCTGACAGCTCTGTAATAATGGATTTCTATGAGTCTGGGAATCTTAGACTTCCTTTTTTCCCTCAGGAATAATCCAGTTAAATAAATTGGGCTGACTTGGTTTTGTTGTTGTTTCAGATGTGTCTGTCTCTCCGTGACCCCATTTGGGGTTTTCTTGGCAAAGATGCTGGAGTGGTTTGCCATTTCCTACTCTAGCTCATTTTACAGATGAGGAAACTGAGGCAAATAGGGTTAAGTTAAGGGTCATTAAGCCCAGGGTCACATGGCTAGTAAGTGTCTGAAGCTAGATTTGTACTCTCTATCCACTGTGCCATCTAACTGCTCTGGCTTTGTTTGGGGATTAGAATTAGAGAAAGTTTAAAGCCTTAAGTCTTTTACTTTGTGATATGTATTCTCAGGATGAAAAAGTTATAGAATTGTTAGAGTTAAAAGTGGTGGCTTGTCACCAAGTCTTGGTTATTGCAACATTGTTTCCTGTGTTTATTAGAAAGAAATTAATTGCTAGGTTAAACTCAGGGAACAGGGCCTTACTTGTCTCTCCCTTATGCCAAGAAGGTCTTCTTGACTTTTATAGAAAGCTTTTTGGGTTTTCAAAAAATATTGAGATGAATTTACTCTGTTGAAAAATTCATTCTCTAAAATCTGAAAAAAACAGATGTCACTCATGACTGGAGGGAGTTTTCTCTTCATTTTTTTCGTGTCCCATCTCAGTTTCACAGGTGAGTTGGTGGGAGGAAAGCACATGTGTACCAACACGCACACATACACACGTGTGCATACATACACACACACACAATAGCAAGCACCAGAAGGGACAGCCTTGATTTTCTGTTCTGGAAAGTGATAGAGATATGCAAAGCCAATCCATACAAGGGGCAAAATTGTCAAGTGGATGAAATTTCATTTACATACTTCATACCTCACAGAATCTTAGACTTGGGAGGGTCTTCAGGGGCCATCTGGTCCAATAAATGTTTGAATAAGAGTTCTTCTCCTACATATTACACAAACAATCCCCTAGCCTTTGTTTTAAGATCTCTAATGAGGGAGAACCCATTCCTTTCCATGTCAGACTATTTCGCTTTAGGATACCTCTACTCAAGAGGTTTTGGTACATGTCCAGATCCCCTAAGATGGCAGCACTTATGTGGGAGACCAGATTCAAGGAGAAGGCATTCTATATTTGCCTACCTCATGGTTGGGGGCAATCTCTTTCCATTGGCTTCAGACCTAGAACTGACTGTGTCCTTAAAACTACAGATGGGGACAAGCCTGTCTCTCTCAGGTGGCATCCAGAGATGGAGGGCTCATTCACTCATAGCATGGAAATAATTTACTAAATTAGATAGAGAGAAAGGGTCATATTCTCCTTACTCTTAGACCCTGTGGCCCTGAGAAATGAACTCAGGGTTTTGTTCTGTTTCATCTGTCCCTTTCAGCTTCAGGTGCAAAGTCCTGGAGCTGAGGAATTAAGCCCTGATCTTGGATCTAGGATTCCACTTCAAATATTGTTACTAGCATGGCAGGGAGGCCTTTGGAAGTCAGAGTTCTAAGACAGAAATCCAAAGTGGCTTTGGACTTCGAATCTGATAGGACAAACACTAAATAAAAACTGAGTTAAACTGTGGATTTAGTCTCCTTCTCTCCAGGGACAGGGTGTGTAGGGGAGAACAACTTATATCCCTAGTTGTTAGGGGGAATATTTGTATGTTTTTTCTTTTATACCTCTGAAGTAAACATACCTTCGTTTATAAAAGCTAATCTGATTGTTGAGTAGTTAAATGGAACTGGGGTTTTAAGGACCCCTAAAATTGGGAGAACACAAAATTGAGATTTGAGTCAGGAGCAGTCCAGAGACACTCCAATCCCCTGGATACCCCAGAATACTGGGGGAACATGTGGAAGTGTAATGGACTTTATCTTCAGGTAGTATTATGCTTACCTCATTTCTCAGCTCACCTCTTTACAGCTTCTACTGATTGTTCTTTGGGTCATATACAAAAAGTCTAATTCTCCTTCAGGAAAACCATTCAGATACTTAATCTGGATTATCATGCTACCTTCAAGTCTTCTCTTCCATAGGCTAAACATCATCATTCTTTTAAGTGACTCTCATATGACTTGACCTGGAGGCCCTTCACCATCCCAGAGACCCTGCTTTGAACAATGTTCTTGTTTTCTTAAATATTAATGACTTAATGTGTTGCATTTGCATTTTAAGAGAGGAGTATAGACAGGGCAATGTTGAACCTATAGAAATGAATCTCTAAAGGCAGAACTTAATCTTGGGACAAAAGGAAATATTTTCAGCTAGGGGACTTTATGGTGCCTCTTAAGTCACATCACATAGGTCCAAAATTTGAGCATAAATCTTACTATTTTTCAGGGGAAGAAGTAGAGGTAATTTTTGAGAAAAATCTGCTGTTTGGTGATAGAGACTACAGCCCTTGTCTAACAGAGCCACAATTATGAATTCTGGCAGCTAGGGGAAAATTCATTTTGGAGGTGAGAATCTACAAACCAAGAACCAACTAGGCCCAAAGGGTGATCATCCTTGAGCAGAGGGTGCAAGATGAATCCAAAAATGTGCTATTTAAATCAACAGACGTTGGAGTTTGGTGCTAATAAGGCTACATATGAAGTCTCAATGGTAATGGGAATGTGTGCCAACTTTTCGACTAAACAAGTCATAGACACTTACCTTAACTTGGGTGGACCATCCTCATTACTCTCCTTAACGACTACATTTAGCCTGGGCATAAGACGGGAGAAGCAGAGGGGAGAAACATGGGAGTGTTGGAGCCAGCTGAAGGAGTGGGCCTTGCACATGGTGCAAGGATGGCAGAGATGCACCTTTACCCTTGCTCCTATGTGCCTGGAGGGGCGGTTCTGTTCTACTTGAAACTGTAAGGCATTAGTATTGCAGGAGTAGCTCAAGCAGTCCTGCAATAACATTCAGGCCTCGCGGAAATGAACAGGTAGGCATAAGCCAACTGCATTCCTGAGTACAAACATAAGTCTTTTTCCTTTTCCCCCAAAAGTTCTAAAATAATTCACATTAAGAAAACAACTCTATTACCTTTCTGTGCTTGCTTAGGAAAAACATCTCTGGACTTTTTCCATTACAATATCATGTCTCCTTGCAAAGAATGATTATTTTAGTATCTTTGTTTCCATCAGTAGAGCTTAAATTTCTATTTTTTTGCCTCTCCACAACAAAACCAAGGACGGCTTGTGAGCTTTTTAGTTAAAGCGAGAGCATGGACAATTTGGCCCTAGTGGTGCTCAAAGGGTGGTATTCACTGGCTATTGAAAGCAATTGAAGCAGCTAATCTGTGAAGTGTTTTCAATAAAAATAGTAATATGACAATACAGCTTTATATAACAGTTTTCAGGACATTGTATATATTTTCTATTTAGTTTCTCAAAACAACTGAGTGAAGTAAGGAATTACGTTCCTTCCTTTATTTTCTTGGTTAACACTTTCCATTCTTCATTTTAAATTATGAAAGTATCTCTTCAGAGGAATATCCAGCTCTACTGAATAAGACTCTAAACTACTTTTCAGATACTTATTAGCTGTGTTACCCTGAATATGTCACTTAACTTCTTTGGATCTCACTTTCTTCATTTGTAAAATAAGGGGATTGGATACTATCATCTCAAAAATCCTTTCCAGATCTAATTGTGTGGTTCTAGGAAACAAAATTAACCCAAGGATAAATGCAAATGAAACTAAAGTTTTGAGGAAATTTTATTTCTTTTTGTTATTCTGAACTTGACAAACACCCCCCAAAAACCAAGCATTTTCATAAACAAAGAATAGAAAAGAGTATTTATATGAAACTGGATTTGCATTCTGCATGGCTTGTTTCTTAAAAATATCTAAGAAATTCAATATGTCAGTTTTAAAGTATCGCTTTTGTCTGTTCTTCTCTGAACCTCCTTCTGCTTTCTTCTGTGCATAGAAAAAGATTTTCACTGATATTCCTTCCTTTTCTTTCTTTTAAATTATCATTAACACTACCTTCCCTCTTTAAAATAATTAAAAAAAATTCATTTGCAACAAATGAGCTTAGGTAAAGCAAACCCACACATTAACCATGTCCCAAAAGGTACGTCTCATTCTGCAGAGCTTGTCCTTTGTCTCTTTATCAGAAGACGGGAAATGTGCTTCCTCATTGGTTCTTTGGAAATATGTTTGATCACTGTATTGATCACAAATTTTAAGTCTTTCAAAATTATTTTTCTTTCCAATGTTATAGTCGCTGAATAAATTGTTTTTCTGCATCATTTCCTAAAGTTCCATTCAAGTTTCCCTAAATTCATCCCTTTGATCTTTTCTTCCAGTGCAATAATATTCTGTTGCATTCATAAGCTTCAGTCATTGTTCAGTCATTCTCCAATGGATGACTACACTCTTAATTTCTGATTCTTTGCTACCACAAGAAATAACACTATTAATATTTTTGTATATATGATTCCTTTCCCTTGGTCTTTTCTCTCTTTGTGGTAAATGCTCAGAAGGGATGTCAAAGTTTAGGCCCAAAGTTTAATGATTTGGGGGATATAGTTCCAAATTACCTTTTGGAATAGATGGATTGCATCACAACTCCACCAATACTGCAATAGTATGTCTTTCCCTCTAGTATTCCTTTCGCTTTCTCCCTAAAATTGTAATTTTCCTTTTTTTTGGTCTTCTTTGCCAATATGAAATAGGACCTTGGAGTTGTTTTAATTTGTCATTCTCTTTTTATTAATTATTTGGAGCCTTTTTCCATATGTTAACGATAGCTTGAATTTCTTCCTTTAAAAACTTCCTTTTTATATCAAATGGTCAGTATTTATCCATTATGGAATGCCTCTTGTTTTTTTAGCTTTGAATGAGTTTCCTATATATCTTGGATGTCAGATGTTCATCAGAGAAATTTACCACAAAGGATTTCCCCTAGTTAACCATTTCCCTTCTAATTTTTAATTGAATTGAATTTTTTTGCGTTAAAAAACTTATGAATTTTATGGAATCAAATTTGTCTGCCTCATCTCTTATAATCATTTCTACCTTTTACTTGACCAAGAACTCTTCCTTTCTCCATAGTTGATTATTTTATGATGTGTGATATGATATGATTTTATATTGAGATTTTGAATCCATTCGTAGATTACTGTGGTATATGTTAGTCACTGTTAGTCTTCTCTAAACCCTATGTTTGTCAGATTGCTTTCCAATTTTCTTAGTAATTTTTGTTGAAGAATAAGTCCTTTTTTTTTGTAGGGGGGGTGTCTTTGGGTTTATTGAACAGTATATTACTATATTTGTTTGCTTCAGGGTCTGCTGTACCTAACCTGCTCGCTTATCAGTTTTCCTATTTTTAAATTAGCAGTATTGTTTTTTTTTTTAATTAATTTATTTATTTAAATTTTTTTACATTCATTTTCACATATTTTTGGGTTCCAAATTTTCTCCCCTTTTATCCCCTCCCCCCACCCCAATACTCCAAGCAATCTAATTTTCCCTATCTCCAATCTGCCCTCTCTTCTGTCTTCTCTCCCTTCTCTTGTCTCCATCTTCTCTTTTCTCCTGTAGGGCCAGATGACTTTCTATTCCTCATTAACTGTATGTCTTCTTTCCTAGTTGCAACAACAATACTAAACAGTTGTTCCTAAAACTTTGAGTTCCAAATTCTCCCCATCCCTCCCTCCCCACCCATTCCCTTTGGGATGGCAGGCAATTCAATATAGGCCCTACCTGTGTAGTTTTGCCAATGACCTCCCTGATAGTCGTGTTGTGTAAGACTAACTGGATTACCATCCCTCCTAACCTGCCCCTCATTGTTTCTCTTCTGTCTTTTGATCCTGTCCCTCCCCAAGTGTTGACTTCAAATTGCTCCTTCCTCCCTTTGCCCTCCCTTCCATCATCCCCCCCCTTGCAATATCTCTTTCTCCCCCACTTTCTTATACTATAAGATAGGTTTTCATACCAAAATGAGTGTGCATTTTACTCCTTAGTTTAGTCAAATGTGATGAGGGTAAACTTCTTGTTTTTGTTTTTGTTTTTTTTTTCTCAGCTCTCCTCTTTTTCCCTCCACTAAGAAAAACTACCTGCCTCTTAAATGACATATAGTTACCCCCTTTCCTTTCCCTCCCCCTACATTTCTCTCTCACCATTTACCTTAGTTTCTTTTAAGGTATGGTCCCATCCTATTCAGTTCAATCTGTGCTCTCTATCTCTGTATGTGTGTGCATGTGTGTATGTGTGTGCATGCGTGTACATGTGTATGTGTGGTCCCACCAACTACCCAGATACTGAAAAGTTTTAAGAGTTACAAATATTGTCTTTCCATGTAGGAATGTAAACAGTTCACTCATGGTAAGTCCCTTACGACTTCTCTTTGCTGTTTACTTTTTCATGCTTCTTCTCATTCTTGTGTTTGAAAGTCAAATTTTCTTTTCAGCTCTGGTTTTTTTCATCAAGAATGATTGAAAGTCCTCTGTTTCATTGAAAGACCATATTTTCCCTTGAAGTATTATACTCAGTTTAGCTGGGTAGGTGATTCTTGGTTTGAGTCCTAGTTCCTTTGCCTTCTGGAATATCCTATTCCACGCCCTTCGATCCCTTAATGTAGAAGCTGCTAGATCTTGAGTTATCCTGATTGTATTTCCACAGTACTGGAATTGTTTCTTTCTAGCTGCTTGTAAGATTTTTTCCTTGAGCTGGGAGTTCTGGAATTTGGCCACAATGTTCCTAGGAGTTTCTCTTTTTGGATCTCTTTCAGGTGGTGATCGATGGATTCTTTCAATACTTATTTTGCCCTCTGGTTCTAGAATGTCAGGGCAGTTTTCCTTGATAATTTCATGGAAGATGATGTCTAGGTTCTTTTTTTGATCATGAGTTTCAGGTAGTCCCATAATTTTTAAATTGTCTCTCCTGGATCTATTTTCCAGGTCAGTTGTTTTTCCCATGAGATATTTCACATTCTCTTCCATTTTTTCATTCTTTTGGTTTTGTTTGGTGATTTCTTGGGTTCTCATAAAGTCATTAGACTCCATCTGTTCCATTCTAATTTTGAGAGAGCTATTAAATTCAGTGAGCTTTTGAGCCTCTTTTTCCATTTGGCTCATTCTGCTTTTGAAAGCATTCTTCTCCTCATTGGCTTTTTGAACCTCCTTTGCCAATTGGGTGAGCCTATTTTTCAAGGTGTTAATTTCCTCAGCATTTTTTTGGGTCTCCTTTACCAAGGTATTGACCTGTTTTTCATACTTTTGTTGCATCTCTGACATTTCTCTTCCCAGTTTTTCCTCCACCTGTCTAACTTGCTTTTCAAAATCCTTTTTGAGCTCTTCCAGGGCCTGAGCCCACCCACCACCCCCCTGGGGTGTCTGGGGTACTGAGGCCCCGCCCTCCACGTCTTTCCCTGATGGCAAGAATACGTCCTCATCTTCGTCTGATCCGAAGGTCGGGATCATTTGCATTTGTTGGAAAAAAACTCTCTAAAGTCTTATTTTTCTTCCCTTTTCTAGGCATTTTCCCAGCCAGTTACTTGACTTCTGAGATTCCTTTCCACCCCCGCCTGGATCCGCCCAGCTAGTGCTTGGCCTCTGAGATTTAAATGGGCTTTCCTCCTGCCGGCTGTCAATCAGTGAGCTTTAGTTCAGGTGCTGGGGTGGGGCCAGGGCTGCCTCCGAGACTGATCCCTCGGGGGGCTTTATGCAGAGACTTTCAGGAATGGAGTGGGTGGGGGCGGGGTGGGGGGCCCTGCCTCCCAATCTCAGCTCCCCTAGGGGTCCCGAGCAGAAGCCTTCAGCAACAGAGCGGGGTGGGGGCAGGGCCGTCTCCCAGGCTCAGCTCCGTCAGGTTTTATGCGGGAATCTTCCGTAATGAAGGTCCTGCCTGCTGTTGGGGGATTCCTGAGTCTTGGGCCACTGCTGCCTCAGCCGCCGCCCACACGTCTGCCTCCGCCGCTTCCTGCCCCCATCCCCGCCGCGGCCGCTTCCTCCCGAGGGGGCCCGAGTCACGGAGACGCCCCGCTTCCCCTCTCCTTCAGCCCGGCTTTCTTTCTCACTGACCTGCATCTGTGGGCGGAGGGACTTTCCCTGCTGCTTCAGCTTCCGTCTCTGAAGCCTGCTCGGATCCGCTTCTCTGAGGCCTCGGCCAGGGCAGCGCTGGGGGTCGGGTTTACTCTCCGGGGCGCACCGGACCCTGGGGACGGGTCCTCAGGGCTCCCTGGAACGGAAATCTCCTCCACTCTGCCTCTGCACACCTTGCACTCACCCAGAAGCTATGGGGGACTCTTTCTACACCAATTCCATGGGCTTTGGTTTCGGAGCTCGTAAACGTGCGTCCTTCTACTCCGCCATCTTGGCTCCGCCCCCAGCAGTATTGTTTTGATGAATATTATTTTGTAGTATAGTTTGAAATTTGGTACTTCTAGGCCCCATTTCTTTCCACTTTTAAAAATAATTTCCCTTGAAATTCTTGACAATTTGTTCCTCCAAATGAATTGTATTTTTGTAGCTCTATAAAGAAACTTTTTGATAATTTAATAAGTTTGACACCGTATAAAGAAAATAATCTACATATTATAATTTTTTATTATATTGGTATGGTCCAACCATGGACAATTAACATCTCTCAAATTATTTAGCCTTGTCTTTATTTCTATAAAGGGTGTTTTGAAGTAGTATTCATTTAGTTCCTGTGTGTGTCTTAATAGGTGGACTCCCAAATATTTCATACGTTCTACAGTCATGTTGAAGATATTTTCTATTACTTCCTGCTTGATTATATTTATAACATACATAAAAGTACAAATTTGTGTGTATTTCATATCTTGATATTTTACTGAAGTTGCTTATTGTTTCAATTAATTTTTAGTTATATTTCTAGGGTTTTATAATAGAATATCATATTACTCACAAAATGCAATAGTTTTGCTTCTTAGGACTATGCTTATTTTATTAATTTTTTTTTGGCTATAGCAATCATTTCTATGACTATATCAAATAATAGTAGTGATAATGGACATTCTTTCCTTATAAACTCTGATCTTATTAGAAAGAGCTCTGTCATGACTCCATTACATATGATGCTGATTCTTAGCTTTGAATATATACTATTTACCACATTAAGGAGAAATCCATTTGTTCTTAAACTTTGAAGTCTTTTTAGTAGAAAAGAGTGTTTACCAAAAAAAGGCTTTTCTATATCTCTTGATATAACCAGGAGATATTAATTTTTGTTGCTTATTAGCAACAGAATAAAGGTCTATTATATTTATAGTTTTCCTAACATTAAATCAGTATTTTGCATTCTGGGTACAAATTCAACTTGATCACAATCAATATATAATCTTTTTCATATGTTCCTATAGGTTTTAAAAATGTTATTTCCTTCATTTTGGGGGTTATTACACATTAGGGATAATGGTCTATAGTTTCTTTCTCTCTTTCGTCACTCTTTGGTTTAGGTTTTAAGACCATTATTTTCATTACTGAAGGAATTTGGTAGCATTAATTCTTTTTCTGTTTTTAAAATAGTTTATGAAATATTTGAATTAATTTGGATGTTTGTTTGGATATTTGGAGGTTTGCTTGGATATTTAACATCTAAATACACCTGATCCTAAGAGGTTTTCTCCCCTTTCAGAGTTCATTTATAACCTATTCAATTTCTTCTCTGAGATTAGATTAAGTTGTATTTCTTGTTTGGTAAATCTGGACATTTTTTATCTTTGTAAATATTGATCCATCCATCCATCCATCCATCCATCCATCCATCCATCCATCCGTCCATCCATCCATCTGTCCATCCGGTAATTTCCTTGATTCCTCTTCATAGCTTGTAAATTCTCCTTTAAAATTTTTAATGTTGGCAATTTGATTTTCTGCTCTTTTCAAAATAAATTTGCTGATTGTTTATCTTTTTATTAGTGCTTTTTAAAAAAGTGCCTAATTTTAATTTTCAATTCAACATTTTTTTTGCTTTCAATTTTGTATTGAATTTCTATTTTGGTATTAAGCTGATATTTTTTTTTTTTGGCATGCCCATTTCATTGATCTGATTTTTCCATCTTGTAAATGAAAATATTTAGAAATTTCTCCTTAGTAATACATTTAATTCAGTCTAGATGTATCGTCATACTGTTTCATCATTGTAATTTTCTTTGATAAAATTTTCTGTTCTCAGTGATTTGTTTATAGTTTTCAGTAAGTCTGATGATGATTCTTAAATTACATTTTCTTTTTTTTCTGTTTTTATTTTCCTAATTCTTCCTTTGATTTTGTTTTAATATTTCTTATCGTGTCATGGATTCATTGAACTCTCCTCGGACTATTCTTTTCAGGCAGTCTGTGACTTGGGTAGGGTTTTCAACCTTTTGGTCGAAACTATTTATTTCTTCCCTGTTATATTGTTTCATTCGAAATTTCAATTTTTTATTCTCTTGTTTCATTTTTTTAAGGAGCACTCGTAGCCAACCCACATTTTTCTCTGACTTCTGCTTGTACTTCTTCAGCTGTTCTGTTCTGAGTTTCTCTCTTAAGAGTCATTTGATCCAAAGTATTTCCTGATAATGTTTGATGTATTCTTATGTTTACTTATATCTCCACCCTCAGTTCCTGATTTTGCATTTTGTACCTGGGGCTAGGATCCACCTTGCATATAGTCTTGAAGGGTCTTTTTGATCTTCTATTTTCTGGGTTTCCATTACTGACTTTCATTTCCCTGGCTTGTCTGAATTCAGAATGCTGGCAGGTTTCATCATCCCCTGGGTCATCTATGTTCCCAATTATATGGTTTTCAGGGCCCTCTAGAGCTTATCATGTCAGATTGCTAAAGTCTTCTTCCACAGAGGAGCACCTTTGCTATTGCTATCTCCTGGCTCTATATCTATAATCAGAGCAGTCAGAACATTGATGGCATTAGACTTCCTTATCTCAGCCTCACATCAAACCTCAAAACATTCATAGTAGGAATTCAGTTCACACCAATAGATCAGATCAACTCCAGTATATCAACTCCAGGTGCCAAACTGTGTTGACTGTGTCTCCATATCTCACACATCTGTCCCCTTTGCTGCTCATGCCTCCTCCCCCACTCAATTACTTTGTATTTAATCTGTATATATGTATGTACATTTTCTCTCCATTTATAGACAGACATTTTGGTCAAGGATTGTTCCATTGTTACCTGGGTATCATTAATACCTTGGTCCATAGAAGGTATTCAATAGATTCTTGTTGATTGATTTAGAATCAGAAAAGATGAATTTAAATTATGACTCACCACCTAGCTTTGTGACCCCTGAAAATTATCCATCTTTTTGGAGCCTCAGTTTTTTTTAAATTTCTAAATTGGAGGTGATAATACATATACTGTCTTCTTCATGAAATTGTGAAAATCACTTTGTGCTATGGAAACGTCAGCAATTATTGTTATTATTGTACAAATTATTATCCAAGAGCTAATCTTCCCCTACCTTTCTTTGTCTTTCCTTGACAAAATTCTCTATGTTCTTGGAATGCGCTAAAGATATCAGCAGAAAATACATTCCTATTCCACAAGATGACTGGAAATATCAACCCATTCAGTGTCAGTTGCTTATATACACTTTGTTATCCCAGCTTCAAGTCAGAAATGTCACATCCTTATAGCCAATGTCTGCAAGCGTTCATGGTGAAGGAGATTTGGCTTGTCAGATAATTCAGCAATTGGTTTGAAAGGAGAAGCTCCAAGTTGGTAGTGCCCCAGGGAGACTTGTGGTAGCCTTGAACCCTTAGGGGGATAGTGATGAGTGGCATTGCAATCATGTGCCTTTCTAACCTTTCAGATATTCTAGATCTGAAGATCTAGAAGCCTTCTGAATTGGTGATAGCTTCAAAAGCATTTCAGGACAGATGTGTGAACATTCAAATTGATATTCACGTTGAATGGAGTGAATGCTATTAACATAGCAAATGATTGGTAGGAAATATTAGACATGTTATATGGCTCTTTTTTTTCAATCTAACCCTCCCAAACCCCATTCCAATATATATTTTCCCCTCCAGTCTTCTTCTTGGCCTCTTATGCTCTCTGTGTATGTGAGACTCTTATGTATAATCCTTATGTGTGTCCATTTTTTCCATAGAGAGTATAGATGTGTTGGTGAATATGCTTCAGATTAATTTTAACTCTTTTTAAAATTCTTTTACTATTTCAACTCCTCTTACTATAATACTTCATTAAATAATCTTGTTTTAAATTAATTGAGTCTCGTGGATGATTAGTGAAAAATCAAACACACTAGTGATGTCGATAATCTATGATTGCGAGTGTATGCAAATCCACAAAATTTCTTGAATTTAACAGAGCTATTCTGGGACCTCCTCATGTTGGTAGGAGGTTGGTGCTATTGTTACATCCTAGCATTTATTTTTCTCCCTTAGGAGAGAATCTATTTTTAGGTTAAAGTCCTTCTTTACTTTATAATAATCAGGTCTTGAGAAGTATATCTACGATTTTAATGATCTGTACTTAGTAGGGAAACTATGCTCAGAATATTTCAGGGTGGGAACCAAAAGGGAAAAATAGTGTGGCATTTGGAAATGGTCTGCATTCTTTTTGTGAATACCATATTTATATCAAACTTCTGAGAATGTCTACGGAATTACCATAGTTAAGATAAATCAGAGATAGCGTGGTTCACAAGTGACCCATGACAGTTATAGATTTATCTATAGCCTGAGAGCCTTGACCATGACTTTGGAGGCATGACTGAAGAAGTTGGGAGGGGTCTAAGTAAACTAAGCAGAGTTCCTAGTGTAAGAGAAAGAGTGCTAGACTTGTAGCTATAAGAGAGCTTGGCGAAAATCCTTCTGATATTTACTAGCTCTGTGATCATGGGCAAATCATTTTGCCTCGGTTTTCTTGTTTATAAAATGGAGAGAATAATATTTATAAGATCTACATTAAAAGATTAGTTTTGAGGTGCAAGTGAGCTAATACATTTGGGTAAAGTGTTATATGTGAGCTATTACCATTAGTCTAACTCTGTCACTAAAGTCCCAGGCAAGTCCCAGGCTTATGATGCAGGAGTGGAAGCTTCTTCCCATCTATTCCTAAAACTGATGCTTGTTTATAGTTATGGTCATTTGTATAAATAGTTGACTAGTGACTTACAATAATGATAATGAGATATGGTGATAAGAAAAAATAATAAAATTATTTGTTCTAGGTCATAAATTCTTAACCTTTTTTGTGTCATAGATTCATTTGTTTATCTGATGGAGCCTAAAAAGCCCTTCTCAAAATAATGTTGTTTTAAAAAATTCAAGATTGATAGAAATGCTAAATTTAAGTTAGAGGTTAGTAAAAATAAAGATATTGCCTATTCCAGGGGAATGACTGAAAAACTTGTGGTATAGGATTGTGATGGAATTGTTCCTGTTGTGTTTGTCCTTCATTTTTCAAAGAGGACCATGACATCAGAGAAATGAGGATATGACTTGACTTTGTTTTGAGTGAGGGAGGGCTGTGCAGGTCACCAGCCTCACTTCTCCTCCTGAGCCATCTAGGTCCAGTGACCAGATATTCATCAAGATGACTGGAGAAGGCTCCTGTGATGGAATACTGCTGTGCTGTAAGAAATGTTAAGCAGGATGCTGTCAGAAAAAACCTGGAAAGACTTAAATGCAAAGTGACATGAGCAGAACCAGGAGAACGTTGTACATCGTAACAGCCACCTTGTGTGATGATCAACTACGAATGAGTCAGATATTCTTATCAATATAATGATCAAAGATAATTTGGAAGGACATATGATAAAAATACTATGCAATTCCAGAGAACGAGCTTATGGAGTCTAAATGCAGATTGAATCACATTTTTTATTTTATTTTTCCTGGCTTCTTTGGGGAGTGGAGGTTTGTTTTCTTACACAACATAACCAATATGGAAATATGTTCTTTGGGGCTGTACACATGTATAACTTATATCAAACTGTTTGCTTTTTCATTGAGGGAGATAGGAAGGAGGGAGAGAATTTGAAACTGAAAAATTTTTAAAATGAATGTTAAAAATTATTTTGACATGTAATTGGGGAAAATAAAATTAAATAAGAAAAATATCAATTTTTCCCCCATTTAAGCTCATAGACTCCCTGAAGTCTATCCACAGATCCATTAAGAATTCCTGCTCTAAGGATTAACATGTCCCAATTTCCTTGTGGTCTTATTTTTTTTTTTTTACTGCCAAAAGACAGGATGCTATCCATCAGAACTCTAGAGAATGGTCCTGCTCACACATATTTGGCAGCTTCTTCACCAAATCTTCTTTCCCCAAATGAGATGAAATGCATCTATTTTCTACAAAGCAACACTGCAACTCCTTTGACTCCCTTCTTGCTTAAGTTTTGCTTCTTGTTTCTAAAATTCCTTCCTAATCCACTTTACTTCTCATTGCTCTGATGTTTCTCCTCATTCCTGCTGGTTTGTTCACTTTTCCCCAAATACACACACACACACACACGTTTGTGTATATATATGAATATGTGTATACATACACATATGCGTGAGTTTTTGCAGTTCTGCCTCAACACCTCAGTCATGTCTTTCCTGTTTTGGAATAGCTTTTGACCTCCCTTCTGCCTATCTAGATCTTAACCATCCTTTAAGAGCTGGCTCAGGAACCACCTCTTCCAATGACCTTGAGCATACCAGCTCACAGTGATATTTATAATAACTTTCTTATATTCTCCTACCTCTATTGCCTCCCCTGAGCAATAACCCAGAGAGTAGGAGATGGTACTGGTTAGTATGTATTATGTTTCAAATTGTGGAAAAAGATAGAGGTGGGGCCATGGGAACTGGAATCCAGCCATAACCACAGCCTCTGCTTAGGCATTAGCACTGAGGCTTTAATATAAGGGGTGGAGTGTGGAAAGGGACAGAGAGGGAGATAGAGAGGTGGGGGGGGGGAAGAGTGAGAGAAGGAGAGAGAGACACACAGAGATGAAATTCTGATATCCTACCATGTTGTCTATCTCTCTTCAGAAAAGTAGGCTGGTCCTTTCTCAGAATGACTTTTGTCTTCTATGGCTCTCAGCTTGAAGTGCTCTCAAATCCAAATTACAAAGGGAAAGCACTTTGGCCCATTCCCCAGCTATCATTTTGTGGCTGGACAAAGGAACTCAGAGAATCAGATGCTCCAACAAATATATGTTCCTCTGTGCTTCTATAATCTGATTTAGAAAGTTAAGGAATCGTTGATCCTTTATAAGCACCCTATCATCCATGTATCTATCAACGGCCATGTTAAATTGTTCAAAAAGCTGAGGGTAAAGAGTCGTTTGTTCCAGTCATGCACTGATCTCCTCCCTCACCCCCAACTGCCCCTTAGTTCTTTAGTTTGGATATCTTACTCAGTTGCCTGCCACACTGACTTGTTAGCCATTTGACTTGCCTGATTGGAACCAGCAGGGAGTTCACGTGGCAGTCTTGTGACTTCCTCATTGCTTAGCCTATCATACACACTGTTCCACTCTGGCATCTTGCCACTGAGGATTTTGTTGTTATCTTGAGGTCTTGATATCTGCCATGAAACACTCACCATTGTAAGTAAGAGGTTATTTGGTGTATAAGAGTTGCACTTATGGACATGGCCCAACTCTCTCTCACCAAGTATTCCATGCTTTGGAACACCTCAATGATTAGAAATTGGTGATTCCACATTTGCCTTCTCTCCTCTGTCCTCTGCAACACATACACATACCTCTGTCTTTGAAAGAAGAATATTTTTCACCTCAGGAAAATTCATTTATCAAAAATATGTAAAAGGGATAGATATTTAGGACCACATGGTGCTCATTTTCTGGTTATTGCTTTAGTATGTCTTCATCTCCATCTGTTAAATTAGAAACTCTCCCTGCCAATATTACACCTGGTTTCAACTGGAAGGGAAAGGACTCTGGCCTTTCATCTTTTGAGTCTATTTGTTATTATTGGACCCAAGATTTGGCCAGGGATCAGACAGCCGGGGTCGGGAGGTGGCAGTACCTGAAAACCATCAGTGCAACTAGTGTGGAGAGGAAGTCTTTGGAGTATTTTGGAGTTATTGTGTTGAGTTTTTGTATTGGTGAAGCCAAGAAACCACTTCTCACATGAAGGCAGGTCGGATTTTCCATCAGCCAGGGCAGAAAGCATAAATTATCAGTGTTTTGAGGTTTAAGGTTTTCTTGACTCCAGATCAATGGGGGAAAAAAAGCCCATTGGAGCCCCCTCATAATTACTGAGTGGATGTGATTAAGTTTAAGTAAGAGACATGAAAAACTGTGAAAAAGCAAAGGGGCTATGCACATAAAGCCATATGCTGAATTTCCTAGGTAGAAAGATTGCTTTTTCAGTTGGTTATAGGGTGGCTGCTAATATTTCCTGGAAATCTGGCTTCTTTTCTTTTCTTTCCTTTTTCTTTCCTTTTAATATAGCTTTGAGAGAAACCAAATTATGCATTAGCATGCCTAAGAGAATTTAGTCCATCATTTTTTTCAGCATCTTTATAGTGTGCATATCCAGTGAAAACCATTTCCCATAAAAATGCCAGGGGAGGGAGTTTCTATGGGATTTTAAGCTTATTTAAAATTAATTGCAGATTCATTTCACTGCACATTCATCGAGGATTTTTTTATTATTATTAATATGAAGAAACAGTGAGGTCTTTGCCAAAAATTTGAAAGGGAAAAAAAGTGATTGCTCATAACAGTTTCCTAAATGAAACAGACATATGCTTAAGGTATGCATTCTTTTGGCTAACCAGACTCATGTATGTATTTGATTAAATGAAACCTACCACATTAATCGAGATGTGGAGTTTATTTTCATTATTCCAACTCCCTTGGCTATTAGTTCTACTTCAAACTTTCCTCTGATCTCCCCTACGGCAACTTAGTAAGGTACTAACTGTGACTATTTTGGTCGATTGATGAATGACTCACAAATATAGACAATGTTGACTCTAGGGGGTAAGTTAGGGATCACATGGTCAATGCCTCATTTTACAGTCGAGCAAACAGAGGCCTTGAGTAGTAAAGTAACTTGATCAAGTTCACACAATGATTTAGTGGAAAACCTGGGATTAGAACCCAGGTCTCCGAATTCTGAATCCAGTATTGTTTCCACTATTCCATGCCACCTTCTTTAAGATGGTAGAACTCAGGGAGTAGGTTGTAGGGGCAGGAGCCCTTGAAGAACTACATGTTTTTTGAGAAAGGAAATTGATTGGATATTGAGAGAGGGAGCTTTGAAGAATGATTTACCAACAGAACAAGTTGCTAAATTTCATTAGATGAGCAGAGGGTTTACAGTGAGGCTGGTGCTTTGGTCAACTATTGTTTCTTCCTCCCTGTGATGGAGCCACAGTTGATTTTTTTTTTCAAAGGCCTCCAGTTACTGCCATTTCCTTGCTTCCCTTTCATTGACTTTTTTTCCCCTGAGACTTCAGAAATATGACCTTTGGGATTCAAATTTGCCAAATCCAGGAGTAAATTCTTTCTTGGAATAAGAGGTTCACATATCACTCCATTCTGAAGGAAACAAAAGAAAGAGGAGGCAAGGTTGCTGCCCTGTTAAATTTATGATTTGCCAAGGTTGATCTGGCCCTTTTCACAGTTAAGTCCTGAGTTAGAGAGTTAGGAAACCCAATCAAGAAATGTCCTTAAGGCCACATATAACAGAGATGCAATAAATAAGGAAATGACTCATTTCAAAGCACTATAGGCTTTCAACCCCTTCTTCCTAAGTTGGACCCACTGATATTAATATCTTTGCTGCCTGTCTTGGTTGCAATAAGTCATCATTTGCATTGGTCAAGTTGGAGACTTTTTCCCCTCTACATCCTCCTTTCCTATCTTTAAGGAAATGTAGCATCGTGGTTGACCAGTGTGTTTCCACGTTCTCTTCTCAAGAAACGAAATTTATTGACTGAACTTTGATACTATTTAGTACGAGATGATTTCTGAATCACTGGAGAGTTGGGCTTTATTTTGTTGCTGAAGCAAATCTAGGGGTGTTTTTTATCATATTTCCGGTAACTATTGCCAGCCAAGTGATGAGAGAACATGATGTTCTTGCTGACTTCATAAGAAAAAAAAGATAAGAGATGTATGAAGTAGCTAGGGTAGAGATAAATGTCTAAGTTATAACCAATGAAAGGTTCTAAGATTGACATTACAGAGTCAGAGTTACAAAATTTGACTAGTGGGAAATTTCAAAATTTGAAAGTGGGAAGCAAATTCATCAGTACAACACACACCCAAAAGAAATCCCCACCGCAACTTCTCTGAGAGGTGATCATCCAGTTTTTGCTTAAATACTTCCAAGGACAGGGAAACTCACCACTACTTCCATCCTTGACTCTTGATTTGCCTTCTGGGCAAACCACCAAGACACTACCATTTCTGGATGCTTTTCCTTCATCACCTTTTGTTAAAGTCCTTTCCTCCTTGTAAGATCTAGGTCTTTTGTTACCTCCTCTAGGAAGCCTCCTTTGACATTTTCCCTCCTTGTCCCACCAGTTGAACATAACCCACTACCTAGCACAGTGCCTTTAAAGAGTGTGAACTGAATCATCATCTGTTGAATTGAATTGAATGGATTCCTCCCCAAATTTCCCATAGGACTTTGCTAAGATCTCTCTTTTGCATTTACGGAGGCTTTATATAGAATCTTAGTCTAGAAAGGACCTCAGAAATCATCTGATCCCGCCCTTTATTTAATGGGTAATAAAACTGCAACCTAGATTGGTAAAATGACTCTCCAAAATCACAGAGCAGGCAATGACCAAAGGCAGCATGCATGGTGTTGCAGAAAGAATGTTGGATTCCCAAATAAAATGACCTGGGTTTGAATCAGTTCTTACTACCTCTGTACCTTTGGACAAGTCATTAACCTCTCTGGGTTTTCTCCTCTGTGATGACAGTTGCTAGCTGTCTGCTTTTCCTTATACTTTATTCCCTTCTGTCTTGCTGTTTCTTGAACACGATCCTCCATCTTCCAACTCTGCTTCTTTGCACTGGTTGTCTCTCTTGCCTGGAATGCTCTCTCTCCTCACTACCTCTTCCTGGCTTCCTTCAAGAGTCAGCTCAGATGCCACCTTCTGCAAGACACTTTCTGAGATTATCTCTCATTTTCCCTAATTTTTCTTGTATGTCCACAATCATTGCTTAGATATTGTCTCCCTTTAGAATGGGAGATCCTTGAGGATTCCAATTTTGCTTTTTTTTGTATCCCTTGGGTTTTACATTTTAAGCTGTTATAAATTCTTATTGTTAAAGATCAAGAATTTCAAAGGAATGAAGGGGGAAAAATGTAAAGGAAGGATATTTAGCAGTAACAGACCTTAAACTGTATTATAAGATGAGAAGATTTTTGAAATACAAAATGGATAATTTTGGTTATGTTAAATTAAAATTTTCTTGTATAAATAAAACCAAAGTAGCCAAGAATAGAAGGAAAACAGAAAACTTGGGGAACAAAACTTTCATAGGCAATCTCTCAGATATGATATGATTGTGTTGGAATATTGTAGTGATACAAGAAATGATGAGCTGGTTTATTTAGAAAAACATGGAAAGACTTGGACCTATGAAGAAAGATACTCTCCACCTCCAGAGAAAGAAATGACATGCAGAAATATGCATAATACAGTCATATATATGTATATATGTGTATGTTTATAGATATTTATGTATATGTATATATATCATCCCCATTTAATTGTAGCTTCCTCTAGGGTAGAGTAGGGGGAGGGGAGAAGGGAGGGAGAAAAAATAAAGTAAAAAATGAATAGCAGAGAACAAAAGAAAACCTAAAAGGAAGTAAATAAAAGCTGAAGAACTTTAAAAACAATGTGTAGTATTTATTACATAAATTTTCTTAAAGTGGACATTCATTATTTTATATTGAATCCTCTCATGTGCTGCTGTGTATACAGAAATGTTCTTTTTTTCTTTTCATGTTTTGTATTTAAGTTTAAAATGAATAAAAAATTTACATCTAAAAGTAAATTCTTCTTGTTATTGATGGATAATATAACAATTAAAACTTAGCAATGTGCTTTACATCCATCATCTTTTGAGTTTCTCTACTCCTTTCTTTAATAAGATAGAAGGGGAAGACTTTAACTGCTCAGGCTAGCTAATAGTAACTTTGAAAGGCATCTTGAAGGGATAGATGGAAACTATTCATGGTTCATATGGGGGAACATGGCACCAAAAAATCCTAGATGGGGTGGTAGTGGAGGAAGGAGCCTATGAGATTCAAGACTTGGGGATGACAGGAGCATCAGTATTGTTCTTGAAATGACAAAGGCTTGAATTCAAATCCTACCTCAGCCACTAGTTATGTGATGTTGGTCAAGTCATTTTACTTCTCTCAGCCTCAGCTTTCTCATGTGTTAGGCAGGAATAATAACAGCATGTTCCTAAGGGGTTGTTTCATTGAGGACCAACTGAGACAACATATGTAGAGTGCCTTGCAAACTATAAAGCTATACATAAATTATTGTTATTATTAAAGGACTGGAATTAAAAGGGGTATGGAACTTTAAGAGCATAGACCAGTAGGGTTATGGGAGGATGCTGAAGGGGGCCAGATGCCAAACACAGTCTTCCTTTGCTTCCGAATTTTGGTCAGGGATGTCCACTTAGACTCTGCCTTCACTCTGTTCAGCAGGGATGGAGTTCCTCCTCCGCACTCCCACTCTGGACAGATGGAGAGGCACGAGGTGCAATCTTTTCCTCTAAGCAAAACTGAAAAGTACCTGCAGGTGGCACTGTGAACACAAGCATGGCTGAGCCATGGCCAAAAGAGAAGGAGGAGGTGGGGGGAGTGAGAGCCAGAGTACATGCTAAATCAGGCAAGTAACCTGCTTGCTAAAAGGAATCACATCAGGCAATAATTGGAAGAAAAAGAAAGTTGTAATGAAAAAGCTTCCAAACTTCAAAGGAAATTGGGAGAAAAAAAGAAAAG
This sequence comes from Bettongia penicillata ogilbyi, assembly GCA_023548195.1. Lineage (NCBI taxonomy): Eukaryota > Metazoa > Chordata > Mammalia > Diprotodontia > Potoroidae > Bettongia > Bettongia penicillata. The sequence goes on along the minus strand of JAJHZJ010000009.1, from coordinate 3,569,688 downwards.
TGGGAGGTGGGGAGAGGGAGGAGGAGGGACTTGTGTTTACTGCCTTTCCAAGATGAAAACATTATGATTCAACAGTAAAAGCAGATGAAATCAGAATCAGTCTTGTTAGGAATGCTGGCTCTCCAAAGACTCCTTCTATGTGCCCTGTGCTGTCTCAGGTTTCAGAACAAAGACAGCCTTGGCTCCCATTCCATCTGACTAGGGAGTGAAGACAGGCTTGGAGGATCCTGGCTTTTTTTTACTGGGGTAGAAGAGAGGGAGGAGGGTGCTGGAGTTGGTTTTTGTTTTTTAGCCTTTAGGTTATGGCTGTGGAAGCTTTCCAGGAGATACTGGGGTGTTAGTGGCAGGACTGGGGTGGAGTGAGAGGCACAGGGAGGGAGGGGAAGTCAAATGGTTTGTTTTACCTTCTGTACTCTGATGTTTGGGTTCTCAAAGCTTCATATTTACTGTCTTCTGAAGACCTTTTAAGCTGGATTTCAGAATTTAGTAGCATTCAGCACATTTTGAGACTTAAATCTGCCTTAAACAACTGACATCAAAGGTTTTAGATAGCAAAATGATTTTAACTGTGAAACTTAGAATAACTTCTTTGAGTTCCTTCTAGAAATGCATCTATGTGTATATGAATATATAGGTAAGAATAGTGTTAGATAGACCTCATACCCATCAGATTGGTTAATATGGACAGGAGAAGAAAAACGATAATGTTGGAGGGGATATAGGAAAACTGGGACACTGCATTGTTGGTGGAGTTGTGAACTGATTCAACCATTCTGGAGAGCAATTTGAAACTATGCCCAAAGGGCTATAAAACTAAAAAAACACCCTTTGATACAGCAATGTCACTGCTAGAACTATATCCCAGAAAGATCAAAAAGGGGAATCTATTTGTACAAAAATATTTATAGCAGCTCTTTTTATAGTGGCAAAGAATTGGAAATGAAGAGGATACCCATCAATTGAGGAATGGCTGAACAAGTTGTTGTATGTGATTGTGATGGAATACTATTGTGCTGCAAAAAAATGACAAGCATGATTTCAGGAAAACTTAAAGATACTTAAATGAACTGATACAGAGTACAGTGAGCAGAAGCAAGAGAACAATAGCAATGTTGTATGATGAATAACTATGAATGACTTAGTTATTTTCAGCAGTACAATGATCCAAGACAATTCCTAGGACTCATGATGGGAAAAACTATCCACCTCCAGAGAAAAAACTATGGCATCTGAATGTAGATTGAGGCATGCCATTTTTCTCTTTCTTTCTTCCTTTTTCTTTCTTCTTCCTGTTTAGAGGTTTTCCTTTCTTTGTTAATAGTTCTCCTTTTTTACAATTTATTTATTGATTTTTTGTTTTCAACATTCATTTCCACGAGATTGTGAGTTCCAAATTTTCTCTCTATCTCTTCCCTCTCCCCACCCAAGAAACCATGCAATCTGATTACTCTTTCCTCAATCTGCCCTCCCTTCTACCACATCCCTCCTTTCCTTTATCCCCATCTTCTTTCTTTTCTCATAGGGCAAGATAAATTTCTATACCCCATGACCTTGTATTTCTTATTTCCCAGTTGTGTGCAAAAACAATTTTCAATATTTGTTCCTAAAACTCTGAATTCCAACTTCTCTCCCTTCCTCCCTCCCCACTGAGAAGGCAATTCAATATAGGCTATATATGTGTAGTTATGCAAAAGACTGCCGTAATAGTCATGTTGTGAAAAACTATATTTTCCTCCATCCTATCCTGCCCCTCATTTATTCTATTCTCTCTTGTGACTTTGTCTCTCCACAAAAGTGTTTACTTCTAATTACTCCCTCTTCCCATTTGCCCTCCCTTCTGTCATCTCCCCACCCACTTATCCCCTTCTCCCCTACATTTCTATAGTGTTAGATTTTCATACAAAATTGAATGTGCATGTTATCCCCCCTTAAACTAAATGTGATAAGAGTAAGCTTCACTTTTTCCCACTTACCTCCCTCCTTTACCCCTCTATTGGAAACACTTTTTCTTGCCTCTTTTATGAGAGATAATTTAACCCATTCTATCTCTCCTTTTCTCCTCCCAATATGTTCCTCTCATCCCTTAACTTTTTTCTTTTTAGATAGCATCTCTTCCTATTCAACTCAACCTGTGACCTCTGTCTATATGTATATAATCTCTCCAACTACCCAAATACTGAGAAAAGTCTCAAGAATAACAAATATTATCTTTCCATGTAGGAAAGTAAACAGTTAAACTTTAGTAAGTACCTTATGATTTCTCTTTCCTGTTTACCTTTTTATACTTCTCTAGATTCTTGTGTTTAAAAGTCAAATTTTTCTATTTAACTCTGGTCTTTTCATCAAGAATGCTTGAAGGTCCACTATTTCATTGAATGACCATTTCTTCCCTTGGAGTTTTATACTCAGTTTTGCTGGGTAAGTGATTATTGGTTTTAATCCTAGTTCCTTTGACTTCTGGAATATCATATTCCAGGCCCTTTGATCCCTTAATGTAGAAGCTGGTAAATCTACTGATTATATTTCCACAAACTCAAAATGTTTCTTTCTGGCTGCTTGCAATATTTTCTCCTTGACTTGGGAATTCTGGAATTTGGCCACAATGTTCCTAGGAGTTTCTCTTTTTGGATCTCTTTCAGGTGGTGATTGATGGATTCTTTCAATACTTATTTTGCCCTCTGGTTCTAGAATATCAGGGCAATTTTCCTTGACAATTTCATGAAAGATGATGTCTAGGCTCTTTTTTTGATCATGGCTTTCAGGCAATCCCATAATTTTTAAATTGTCTCTCCTGGATCTATTTTCCAGGTCAGTTGTTTTTCCCATGAGATATTTCACATTCTCTTCCATTTTTTCATTCTTTTGGTTTTGTTTTGTGATTTCTTGGTTTCTCATAAAGTCATTAGCCTCCATCTGTTCCATTCTAATTTTGAGAGAACTATTTTCTTCAGTGAGCTTTTGAACCTCTTTTTCCATTTGTCTAATTCTGGTTTTGAAAGCATTCTTCTCCTCATTGGCTTTTTGAACCTCTTTTGCCAATTGAATGAGCCTATTTTTCAAGATGTTATTTTCTTCCACATTTTTTTGGGTCTCCTTTACCAAGGTATTGACCCATTTTTCATGCTTTTCTTGCTTCTCTCTCATTTCTCTTCCCAGTTTTTCCTCCACCTGTCTAACTTGATTTTCAAAATTCTCTTTGAGCTCTTCCATGACCTGACATCATTGCATATGTATTTTGGAGGTTTAGGATGCAGAAGCCTTGACTTTTATGTCTTCCTCTGATGGTATACATTGTTCTTCCTCATCTGAAAGGATAGAAGAAAATACCTGTTCACCAAGAAAGTAAACTTTTATAGTCATATTTTTTCCCCTTTTTTGGACATTTTCCCAGCCAGTTAATTGACTTTTGAGTCTTTTGTCAAGAGGAGGATATATTCTAGGGACCTGTAAGTTCTCAGTTCCTCCAACATGACACAATCAAGGGAGACCTGAACTCTGATCTGGGAGCAACCACAAACTTTTTTGCCCAGGATCTGTGGATAGAATTCCCTCTCCACAACTGCCTCCAGCTCCACTTCGCCAGAGCTCCTCTTTACCCCAGGTCTGCCACTCAGGGTTGAGATCCAGATCAGCTGCTTGATTCCCTCAGGGGTTTTAAGCTGAGGGCTCCTAAAATGGTTGCTGCTGCCTCAGCAACCACTGTGACCCTGGGGTCAGGCCAGACTGAGTTCCCTTCTCACCAAGATGAAAGAACTTTCTCACTGACCTTAGAATCTGTCTTTGGCATTTGTGAGTTGAGGAGTCTGGTAGCCACAACTGCTGCTCAAGATTCCATGACGTGAAGCCTGCTTCAGTCCTGTCCTTGCTGGTGCTGCGCAGCCAAGGCTGGGCTGTATTCCACTCTGAGCCCTGTGACCCTTCCTGTCAGTCTTCCAGGCAGTCTTAGCTGGAAATCTCTTTCACTCTGTTGTTTTGTGGCTTCTGATGCTCTAAAATTTGTTAGAGTCATTTTTTACAGGTATTTTATGGCCTTTGAGGGGATAGCTAGAGTAGGTCTGTCTTTCTACTCCATGTTTAGAGTTTTCTTACACAAAATGATTAAAATGGAAATGTTATACATGATTGCACATCAGATTGCTTACCATCTCTGTGAGGGTGGAAGCGATAGAATTTGGAACTCAAAACTGTTAAAAGAAGAATGTCAAAAATTGTTCCTACATATAATTGGGGAAAATAAAAAAAATTTAAAAAAGAAAGAAAACCAGAAAAAAAAGAATAGGAGTAGGAGATGGCTGAGGAGATTATTTAAGGAATCAGATATATTTGGGTTGATGTAAACAAATACGCTTGTGCATCAGATGACCATAATTTCATCCTATGTGCTCTAGTATTATGCTAACTAGTAACTTTTCAGAATTATAACCTTCTTATGCATTCTGACAATTACTTCCCACCAAGCACAAGGATTTGGGGTGGTCATAGGTGACTAAATTGATGCTATTGTAGTTAAAGCTCTGGGTGGTAATATACACCCAAAGGAACTAGAATGATCTCAGTACCTTGGACTTTGGGGACCTTGGTAGAAGCAGCAGGAAAGGGTAAAAGGAGAACAGGAAAGTGACACTCCTGAGAAGCCTGTACTCTGGATCATGGCCAAACCAAAGCCACCATAAAGAAGGAGTAGAACAGGACTCTCCTCTTCCCTCCATTAGGATTCCTGTTATAAGAAAGTGTGAAAACAGAAAAAGACTAGCATCACTTTTCTCAGGACCTCCCATTGCTGATTTCTGGTTAACTTGGGCCAGGCTAGTAGTCCTATGAGTTTCTGATTCCCCAGGAAGTGTGGTTGATAAATATGGTTCCTATAAGGTGATACAGGAAATGGATAATATGGGAATTTAAATTTAAAGGTCTGGAATAGCAGAAGGATAGGGGTAAAAGGAGAGGCAAAATACATCAGAGGAAAATGCCTAAAAGAGCTTACAAGGAAGTGTCCTGTTGGCAATGAAGAAGAATCTGTGTGGTCACAACTTTCCCCACTAAGTATAAAGATCTGAAATGATGAGTCCTTATGTCTGAGCCCGGTTTACTGTTCTCTTCTGCTCTGAGATGTTTCTCTGTGGTCAAGTAAAAGGCCTAACAGCTAAAGAACTAATGTGTGTGTGTGTGTGTGTGTGTGTGTGTGTGTGTGTGTGTGTAAGGTACCAACCATATACACTGTTTTAAAAATGAAACTATACGTTCAATTTTGTTCAATTGCACCTTAAAATAGTTGGTGTTGGGGAAAATATTTGACCCCTTTAAGAAACTGATGGCAAAAAAATAGGTTAAAATGTTTGCTACTGGAAGTACAACAGTACCAAGATGTACTTAGTTGTTTATACATATACATATACATACATACACATATCACATCCATATAAATATGTTAAATCTTGTTTCAACTTGCTTATCACTTCATGTATTCTTCATCTTGTTTTTTAACAAGGAGTGTTATTTTGTAGTAAAAACCTAAGAGAGCCTAATGGATTAATTGGGGTGAAGGTCCATCCCTAACTCTTTGGTTTATATGGCCCAGTGCAATGGCAAGCAACCTATATTGCAATTATAATTCTTAGGATCAACTAACCAGCCTCCACATCACTGCACCATTGCAAAACCAAATCTATTCACAGTAAAGGTCCTCTGATTTCAGCTGTGCTATTATTGCAGCTGATCCTTAGAGGATCCTAGATCCCTAGTTTCAATTTTATGTGATAATAGTTTTTTTTTAATTTACAGAATGATAGCCACCCCCTACCTGTACCCTTTCCCCATAATGGGAAACAATGTACATTTATTCAATTCCCTAGCATGGAAAAAGAAAATCTCTTATAAATGCTGCTCCATCTCCCCTAGGAATATTGTCTTCCACCTGAGGTGTTAGAAGGATCTCTTTTATGGTCCCCAAAGCACAGCAGGACAGTGCTTATAGTTACCTTGATCTATGACTTCCAGGAAACAGGTTGGGCAAATGCCCTTGGGGTGATAGGACCGGGTAACTAATTTCTTCCATACTTGAATTATACTTTTTCCTTTTGAGAACCATATGCCATGTTGCTGATAGATACAGAGAAAATACTTTCCAGTCCCCAACCTAGATAAAATTGTCCTAGGTATTTCTCCTTTGTATCTCCCCATTCCCCATGGCTCCAATACTCTCATGCTGTTATGTCAGGAAGAAGACAGTCCGATGAGTTCCTTCTAACTAAGCTATTAGGGATGTGAAGCCCCTATCCCATTCCTGAGGGGTGCTGTCAGTTTTTTAAAAGGACATAGAGAGGTTCCTGATAAATACTAGAGAAATGAATGCTAATTGTGGAATTTCTTTATCAAGGGCAGAAAGACTTTAAAGTTGAGAGGAAAGATGAGGAATAAATTTTTCAGTGCCTCTAAATCACACTGGATCAAGTCCTTACTTGTTTCATATGTAAGCATGGTTCTGTCCAGCTCTTAAAATTCTGGCTACCAAAAATCTCTTCAAGGGTAATGATCCAGTACCTTTACTGATTCTCAGGCTCTGTCCTTGAAAGCACAGTCAGAATCTTCAGCCTCTGCTAAATCCATGGAAATTTAAAACAAGACCCCCAAATAAGAGCCCAGGCAATCAGATTAAACTTCTCTCTTATTCCCCTAGGAGAAAATTGGGGTAGAGACTGGGGAAAGAAAGAAGTGGGGTAGGTCAGTAGTCATGTTATGAAGACATTTTCTAAATAATTTGGATTTTTCTGACCTCCACCCCCAATATATTCTAAGTGCATGTGTGTGGGGGAATCTATTTGCTAAATCAAATTCAGTCCAAGATTAGGGTTGGAATTCTATTCCCAAAGGGAGGCTTAAAGCTTTCTTTTACGGTTTCAGCTGCATATGATAACAGCTAAGTCAAGCATGAACAAGGCTGGAAGCAATTTCTCCATCCTTCTCCTCAACTAATGGCCTTTACACTCATCATGCATCCTTACTGTTTCACAGACTGTGCCCCTGCTGTTAGACGGGGTTTCGTTTACCATAGGTAATCTCAGGCTTTGTCTTCACAGACTAGTCTGAAATTGAACATCCCATTTATATTTAAGGAAGAGTTAGGGGCCTTAAAAGGGCTGCCCCAGTGGAAAAAAGGAAAGAAAGAATATTGCATGCCATTCCCCCAGTTTATAATGCCGTTCCATGTCTTCAAGGTGCAGCTAAAGCGTTAACTTCCTCCCAGAAACCTTCTGTACAACTCTAGCCCATAGCAATTTCTTCCTTCATTAATTCTTTTTGTATTTATTATTCATACCCTAGATCTGCTGCTTACCGTTTGCTGTTTTATGTATCGTTCCATTTGTTCAAGATAATAGGACTTAGAGTTGGATGATACCTTACAGGTTATGGAGTCTAATCTCATTTCAAAGTTGAGGAGGTTGTGCCTAAGAGAGTTCTAGTAATAGGCAGAATCAACATTCAAACCCAGGGCCTCTCATTTGAAATCTAGACCTCTTTCCGTCATACTGTGCCAGTCTTCCTAGCTAAATGATGAGTTTTTTGAAGGTCTTCTACTGCTCAGCTTTCCCTAGAAGTTCTCCTGTGTCTACTGTATATACCTGGGACATCTTTCAGTTGCATTTTTCATAGTATATTAGATTAGTTATTCTTAAACTCTGGGACTGTAGGTAACTTTTGGGGATGAGATTTTGTGGACCACTTACCCTATTCATTCCAACTTTTCTCTGGTCTCAAAATGCCAAGAAAGATATGATAGTATTTATAATAGTAGTCAGTATCTCTATCCCAGTAATATCTCTAGCCCAGTGCTGTATCTCATCTAATGACTATTCTGGTAAGTCCATAGGTTTTGTTTTTTTTTTTGGTACAAAACTTGAGGCCACTCCCTAATTTGAACAATGAGTCTTTCATTTAAGGTTCCTCTAAGTTAAGGGTACTCTCTGGGTTCTCATTTACTCAAAACCATAATTCATAAGCCTTTACTAATGTGCTGAGGCAGCTAGGTGGTGCAGTGGATAGAGCACCAGTGCAGGAATCAGGAGAACCTGAGTTCAAATCTCACCTCAGACACTTGACACTCCCTAGCTGTGTGACCTTGGGCAAGTCACTTAACCCTAATTGCCTCTTCCTGGGTCATCTCCAGTCATCCTGATGAATGTCTGGTCACTGGATTTAGATGGCTGTGGAGGACAAGTGAGGCTGGTGACCTGCACAGCCCTCCCTCACTCAAAGTCAAGGGCAAGTCATCTCATCATTTCTCTGATGGCATGGTCTTCTCTGGCAATGAAGGACCAGCACACTTCTAATGTGTCACACTTTTTTTAGTGAGTGGATGTAGTTGTTTTATATTGAATGATGCAGCAATAAATAAAACAATTTCCTTGCCATAATCCCATAGAAATCCATATGCTACAAATATAGACATCAGTGAAAAGTGTGACTATATCTAAGAAATACATATATAGGAAATATATGTGACCTTGTACCTGTGGAGGACTGAATATATGGCTAGGGCAGACTGGTGAAGGGGCAGCCCACTTCTCTGTTTGACCTCACACCTTCTGCTATCCCGTCTAGCCCCAACCTTGTATTCTCAGGAATTCTAGAGAGTGACATGAGGTTCAGACTTATGGTGATACCAAAGCACTAGGGCAAAAAGGGAGTGTGGCCAGGCCCCTGACTCATGGTAATAATAACGTATTAGAATGAGGAGAAGTAGGATACTGCACCATTTTAAAACAAACAGAACCCTGGTTTGGACTGAGAAAGCTATATGACACCATCATTTCCCTGATACCTGCTGCTCCCTATGGCAGTGAATTCTCCCTCATTTTGTGCTAACAACTCTAGCTTCAGATTATCCTTTTATATTTTGTTCGTTGCTCCTCTCCTGCCCTTTGGATTTGCAGTCCTAAATTGTTGGCTAGACTAAAGTGGTTTCCTCACTTTAATTAAGTCTTGGGCAATAACTTTCTTTTTTCCAGAAGAGTTCTTCCCTTCTATCCCGATGATGGCCCCTTCATACCCCTTTCCCCTCAATCCTCTCTTGACTTTCCACCTCTATCCAGGAGGCAAGGATTCAACAATCCGCTTTTTAATTATTCCAAATGGGATCCAACTCACCTACCTCTTTTAATCTCTGCTGCTGTAGTTCGTTCTGTCTTTCTGGTCCCTAAACTCAACCCTTTGTTATTCAGTCATTTTCAGTCACTCAGACTCTTCATGATCCCATTTGGGATTGTCTTGGTAAAAAAATAAAGGAAAAGTTTGCCATTGCCTTCTCCAGCTCATTTATAGATGAGGAAGCTGAGGCAAACAGAGTTGAAGTGACTTGCCCAGGGTTGTGCAGCTAGTAAATATCTAAGGTTGAATTTGAACTCAGGTCTTCCTGATTCCAGGCTTGGTTCTCTATCCACCTCACCACCTGGCTGCTCTACCTCAACAGTTATTGTAGGACAAAGCTGTTCTCTTGTAGCCACTCATACTCCAACCTAGCCATATTTCCTTATGTCACGAGTTTTTAAAAAAAATCAAACCTTCCTTCCCCAGATACTTTCATTATGCCTGGATTAATCCCCCCAAGTGGTTACTCTCTCATTTCAAGGTGGTTTTATTTACAAAACAAAATTTCTTCCAGTATTATGTGTTATGGACCTATAACCTTCTATCATCCTATTGTCCTCTAAAGCCTTTCTTTTCTCTTGATCTTTATCACCTATCAGTTTCCACATTTGGGTTTCTTGCTGTAACCTCCCTGTCAAAGGGGATTTAATTTAAATATAAATATTATTATTTAAATCCTATGTTTATTTTATATTTACTTCTATCCCATCTAGATAAGGACATAGATTTAATTTCATCTCTATTTTGATCAAGTCTCCCCTATAGTTTGTCTAGCACTTAGCACAGCGCTTGGTCAAATTCATGCTTGTTAACTTGCCTTATCCACCCTGGATAAACTGTTAACAGAGAGAAAAATAAAGTGTTTTACCATATCCTAATTCCTAGAGTCTTCTGGATATTGGTTTAACATTTATTCTTGTGCAACGTTGGGGGCCCTCTCTAGGAACCTAGCTGGGAGATTCTTTCCAAGGAAAGCCAATAGCACATGGCAATGAATAGGTCATATGAAGTTGGAACAGCTGGAAACTTGAGAGATTGATATATATCCTTCTTGTGTTGTCCCACGCTGACCACCAAACTGCAAATGACGAGGCCCCTCTAAGCTGTGTTTCCTCTCCTCCCCAAGTCATATAGCTATGTTACCTCCTTAGAAATAAAAATTCTAAATATTTGGTGTCCACACTTAAGGAAAGTGAAATGGCTTGGTTTAAGTGTGAATATGCTTGGTTCACACTCCAAGCATACATCCATTTTGGGAGTGCCCTTTTCACAACTTAGGGCCTTACCACTGGATATGACTAAAATCTGTTTGATGATTCGGAGGAGAATAAACCCAAGGAGAGCCCTCAGAATGGCCTTGGGAAGAAAGATTTGATATTGTGTCTTTCACATACTCCTTTGTCTCTCAAGTTCAGGCCTAGCTCTTTCTCTCAGGTTTGATGGAGTGCCCCACGGGTGGCACCTACTCTTATGTGTCCTTTCTCCCTTAGTTCTCCACTGTCATGACCCCTATTACTGCCCCCTGAATTTCTGCCATTCTGGAGTTTGGATGTAGAGATGAGCTCAATTGCCAGGGAGGTATCCTGTCTGGTTCCCTTAATTCTTCAGATCTCCTGCCCTTGTGACCACGTGAACAAAACAGTGCCCAGGTTCTATCTATGATGGCCTGAATACATTTCTGCAGCAACCTGGAGTTTATATCTACCTAGAATCTAGGGTGGGTAGTGTGGGAGTCGGGGGTAGGGGAGACTCGAGCTTTCTTGGTGGAGAGTTGAGTTCTTCTGCAAACTCATGGATCTGGTCAGCTGGTACAGCCCTGCTGCCTAGAACATGCTGGGCCATGGGGGAGAGAATGTTGAATGAGTGCTGCATTAGGAGTCGGGGAACATCAGCCCTTTCTGCTGTCAGTTCGTTGAGTTTTTAACTTGTTTGCATTCCTGATGCCCTCAAGATCTTGGAGACAGCTAAAACTGGATTATGTCTGGTACACAATTCTTACTTTGGAGAGGTTTGAGAGATCATGAGGGCTGGAGAAAATGCATAGTCCTCTGGCTTTTGTTGGCCATATGATCCTGAAGTCTCTACATTCTACCTTCTGCTTTGGGAAATAGGGGTAGTTCAGGCTACAAAGTACCAAATGAATTTCCTCAGTTTCCCAGGCCTGGACTGATTGCCTTTTGGTATGCATGAGGCTGTATCCCAAAGTCAACAATTTTTGCAGGGAGGAGACCCCAGATTCTGCTGTTCCCCAAGCTCAGAATTTCTAATGTGCTCAGCCGCCAAAGTTCTGCAGCAATCTGTATCAATTATTAAAGAGACATTCCAGGAAGAGCCTGCAGTGCAGCAGAGAAAGAGGTATTACCGAGGCAGGGATGGGATGGGGAGACATGGAGGCTGGTTAGTTCTAAGTGGAATAAGGCTTCCTCCATGTTGGAATGGATTTGAAGCCAATCTCCGAAGGTCTAAACCTGGAAAAGGTGGGAAGGATCAGGAATCTGCTTGGGAATGTTCACCCTTCCTCTAAATTTCTCTTTCTCTCTTTTTTTGAGTTTTGTCACCATTGATTATCCAGAAGTCAAGGCACTCAGTGAGCTTAGCTTTGCTTCAGTTGCTTAGTTTTCGGCATAAGACCAACCATCATTAGACTAACCAAGCCAGGCCTCCCTCATACCTCAGACATCCTAGTGGCCTCCAGTTCCCAGAGGCTTATCTTAATAATGCCGAATTTAGTATAAACACGTGATCAGCCAGCTCCCTCCCCTCCCTCTGCAGATCAGAATTTCTGAGCTCAAGAGATTTGCCGATTTCAGCCCTTGCCCTTTGCCAGTAGCTAGGATTATTGGTGTATGGCACCACAGCCAGCCCCCTCCTTCATAACAGTTTTCTCGCTTGCCTTCCATGACATAGCTCTTTGGGTTTTCTTTCTACCAATCTGTCCAACTCCTCAGACTCATTTACTGGTTCTTCTTGTTCCCATCTTTTTGTAGCATGATTGTCCCTTAAAGTTATTTTCTTAGCTCTTTTCTCTCAATTCTTTCTTTCAGTTATTTGTTTCTAGTTCAATGTCTTCACTTTTTACCTCCCTGTAGATGCTGCCCAAATCTCTACCTCCCCCTAATGTTTATCAGATATAGGGCACACTCACAGTCAACCAAAGTGCCTAGAGATATATCTCTATTTCCTTGCAGAGTATAAGATAATTTGGTCATTCATCTCCTTTTTCATGATTACAGGGTTCTTAATCATTTGAACTCTGCAACTCTGTCTTAAACATCTTCACATTTCTCTTTGGCCATTGCCCTTCAAAAGGCATCTGAATAGAAAGGCATACAAGCTTTCATAGTGATATAATGCTTTGTGGGACTTCACTTCCAATGTCTGCTGGGTGCCTAAGACTGATGACGGTGCACCAGATTCTGACCAAGTTTAAAGCAAAACTGGGCAGGTAGTCATAATTCATATTATGACTACCCAGAGAGTAACCTTTTCTCCAAATCATTCCTACCAAGACTAAACATTATAAAAGGGCATATGGTAATTATTATTCTAGCTTCTGGTTTAGCATCCTACACTCTGGGAAATACTTTTAATCCAATTTCTGCTGAAACAAATTAGAATTAGCCTTCTATAACCAATAGGCCACACTGCTTGACACCCAGAGAAGATAGATGATATGGTAGATAATAAAAGATAGAGAGAGTCTAGCAAGGTGTGGGGATGGCTAGACTGGGAACCCAGAGGGTATGAATGTGAAAATTTTAAAAATGCATATTTGAAGTTTCTGAGGTCAGATTTGTACTCAGGAAGATGAGTCCTCCTCTTGATTCCAAGCCCACCGTACCACCTAGCTGCCCTAGGTTATGTTAGCAACATGCAAACTTGCATAGGTTTTATCAGTCTGGAGAAGATATAAATGAATGGATGGATGGATGAAAAATATTTATGAAGATCTCACTACAGTACTGTGCTAAGAATTCATGATAAAAATACAAAATTCAAGGCAATCTTTGCCCTAAAAGAATTTACGTACAAAGTAGTGGTAGGCAGGGAGAGATACTTTTATTTGCCAGGTTATAGGCATGTTGAGTGGAACTGAAATAGGGAAGTAAATGGACACACCACTTCTAGAAGTAATGGCAATATTAATTTGCTTATAGTTACAAAACTGGAATGGTAGAGAGGAAGAGTTAAGTGAGGGTGCTGAGACGGCTGAGGAGCAACGGATGTAAGGCTCCATTTTTGTTTGGGGTCCTAGGATGAGTTTACTCAGTTTGAAAGGCACACTGTCAGAAAGCTGCTCACCAAAAATTAATGGATTTGCTCACAGAAACTCACAAAGATCATCTTCTTAGCTTCTTATTTTCATCAGTGAAGGGAATATCCACACAGCTGAAATAATGTACAAGGAGGGTTGATTTATTTGCTTAACCTCATTCCACTTTAAGTGACAAAATTCCCAATCAATAAATCTTTCTCCCAGACAAACTGTGAACAGTCTTTGAAAGTCATTTGTTAAGTGAAATATCACAAGACAGGAATTCTGTTCCAATTGGCTGAGGAATTTTGTTATAGACTGAATTCTGTATAAAAACATAGAATTAGCTGGAATTGGCAAACAAGGGGAACCTTTCAAGCACATTCTTGAGGAGTGAGGATGGCAGAGAAAGGAGGAGTTTAAGAAGGTTATTGGCTCTAAGGGTACCTCAGTCCAGAAGATGTGGGTGGAGGGAAATCATGAGAAAAGGTTAACTCTTTCCTCAACTTTCCATCCCAGGCTCTATTTATCCATAGCCACTGTAATTTAATCTGCTGTTTCATTACCCACATGTTTTCTGAATTTTGCCTCAACCACAAAGAGGTCAGAGGTTAACTATAGATAGATAAAAATGTAAAGTTAGGCAGAGACCTCAACTTTTCTCTAAATGTTAAGAATTTTCCTAACTGGGGATTTGGTGTATTTGTAATGGAACTCATAACTTTTTTCTAAAATAAACTGCCTGAAGTTGAAGAGGAGGGAAATACATGGACGTTAGGGGCTGTTATATTGCCCATAGGCTAAAAATGAGCTCATTATTATGACAAGGTATTACAAGTAGATTATTGAAGTATGGAAAATGTGAGAACTTAGAAAAGCATATAAACAAGTAATTGGTTGCGGTGTTGTAAACCTGGATTTGATGTTAGCAAAATACTCAAATACATCTGTGATCTCCTTCTGATTATGAGGCAGATCGCAATCAGTTCATGCTTTTCTGTACCAGCAAACTCTCATCTACATCTTCCCAAGTCTACCATGGGAGATTGAGGCAACATGCCAGGGCTCTTCTCAGTCTTTTGTCTTTGCAATGATACCAATGGAGCACATGGGCTATCTATTGGTTATCTCTTGCTCTTGCTACGTGAATGAAACATATTCTATTGAAGTCAGTAAGCCAAAAAAAGTATTTGTTTACCGTGTACCAGGTGGTGTTCTAAGTTCAAGGAATTTGAAGAAAGGCAAAAACTGAGGTAGCTGGGAGTTCATTGGCTACAGCCCTAGACCAGGAATCAGGAAGACTTGAGTTCCAGTCCAGGCTCAATTACTTACTAGCTTTGTGATCCTAGGCAAGTCATTTAACCTCCATCTGCCTCATTTCTCATCTGTAAAATGGGGATAATAATAGGGTCTACCTCCTAGGGTTGTTGTAAGTATAAAGTAGTAATTATCTGTAAAGTATTTTGCAACTTGAAAGAGCTATATAAATGCTAAATATTATTATTATTAAAAACAGTCTCTGCCCTCAAGGAGGATCCATTTGAAAGAGGGAGACTATGATAGCCAAATCCATGCACAGTATATGCAGAGTAGATGGAAGCTTTTCCCTGCTTATACCCCCTGCACACTTCATTGCCCTCAATGAAGAGATTCTCAACTTCACTTTTCTGGGGACTCAAGTTAGTGTTCCTTGGCTTGCAGGTATTCAATATCACCAGAAAAGTGTTAGTTTTAGAAATAGGCCTTGGTTTCAGGTTGAATCTTAGGCTTATTAAAAAAAATCATAATTTCCCTTATAGAATCCAACCCATTCTCTTCTTTCTGTTTAATTCTTATCTTTGTCTGTTTAGAGTGTCTGTTTAAAATTTATATGATAGATTCTATATATAGTCCATACGATAGGCTTCATCCTACTGTATTTTTTCCCCCATGTAGATAGTGGGTCAAACTCTTTTGAATAATTATGAATATGAATTAAGAGGCTCTGCAGTATTCCAGGAACTGATGCAGTCAGCACCATATCAGCTATTAACAGGGGCATTTAGAGGACCTCCCTCTTTCCCAAGAATTCCTCTTCTTCCCCTTGAACTCTGTTCTAGGTTTCTTCCATGGTAATAGCCAACACTTTTAGTGACTGTGCATGTCACTGTTTTGGGCAGAAGATCATCAAATGAAACCTTCAAGGAATCTTGTATAATTTTAATGGAGTGCATGGGGTGTTCAAGGAGGACTAGCAACTTTGGCATGAGGGTTTGTTGAGTCCTTTCATCCGCCTTTGATATCCACCTTTTATCTGCCTTTGGTGTCCACCTTTCATCCACTTCTCATTTGTGGCTCCAGGAAGCCACATTCCAATAAGCCATTTTGGCAGATGAGCTAAATTAGGTTGAGGGTAACTGACAGACTTCAAACCCATCAGTGAATTGGTGGGAGTCTGGGGGGAGGCAGTGTCTACCCCACGCACATAAACACTTCCTCTGGTAGAATGGGTGAATGGGTGAATTTCTTCCAACAGCCATGAAAGTGACTAAAGCAGGCACTATGGAACAAACTTAGAGCTTGGTCAGACATCAGAGATGCCAAGATCATCATCCACTGTATCCTAGGCCTTCATCAGTCACTGTGACTTTTGTCTTGCCACTGGACTTCAATGACTCTGGAAGAGAGAATGAAGCAAATAACTTTATGCAACTCTCCCTCACTTAAATTCAATTCATGCACAAGTCAAGACATTACCCTGTCTTTGGTCCTTTTTGATGAAGAATAGATAATATATTCGCGAGAGACACACTACTGGAGGAGAGTCTTAGGGGTAGTATTTTTCTTAAATGATTTTTATAGTTAAAAAACAAGCACAGTGATAATTTGTATTTGTTCAAGTCAATAATTCAATCAACATTTATTAAGTTCCTACTCTGTGCTAGGCATGGTGTTAAACACTTTAACACCTTGCCTGGCACATAGTAGGAATTTAATAAATTTTATTCATTTATTGATTGGGCATGCAAATAATAATAAGGGAGACAGTACCTGCCCTCATGGAGCTTATCGTCCATTGGAAGAAGACAATACACAAAAGGAACCTGGAAAGGGGTATCTCTTCCTTCACTCCCACTGCAGAAGAAAAGATGGCCCTTCTCCTCACCAAGCCCAACTCTTCCTTCTCTGTGTGCTCTTGATCCCATCCCTTCCTCCCTTCTTCAGCAGATTGTCCTCTCTGTCATCTCCTTCATTTATCTCCCTATCTATTGGCTCCATCCCTGCTACCTACAACCATGCTGACATTTCTCCCTTTTGACCCCTTTATGCCCACTCACTCTTATTGTGTATCTCACCTACCTGGTCCAGCTAAACTCTTTGAAAGTCATTGCCTCCTTTCTTCTCCTTTCACTCAGTTCTAAATGTTTTGCCATCTAGCTTCTAGCCTGACCATTCCATTGAAATTGCTCTTTCAAAAATTACTGAAGAAGACGGTGGAGTAGAAGGACAGACCTGTAGAAGCTCTCCCTCACAGCCCATAAAATACCTGTAAAAATGATTCTAAACAAATTCTAGAGCAGCAGAAACCACAAAACAACAAAGTGAAAGAGATTTTTCAGCCCAAGAGCCTGGAAGGATGACAGGAAAGGTCTATCACACCAGGCGCGGAGCATAGGCCACAGAGTGCAACCCAGCCTTGGTCCTGTGGTACAGCTCAGACAGGACTGCAGCAGGCCTCAGGGGGCAGAATCCCTGGCAGCAACTATGGTCCCCAGAGTCAACCAAAAAATTCCAAAGGCAGCTTCAAAGATCAGTGAGAAAGCTCTTTCACCTGGGTGAGAAGGGATTACAGTCTGGCCTGGTTCCAACCAGTGGAAGTATCCATTTTTGGAGACCTCAGTCCAAAGACCCTGGGGGAATTGAACAGACAATATGGATCTCAGCCCTGAATGGTGGCCCTGGGCTGAGCATTGGCTGGTGGAGCTGGTAGACACTCTGGAGAGAGAATTCTACTCACAGATCCTGGGCAGAGAAGCTTGTGATTGCTCCCAGATCAGAGATCAGGGCTCCCTTGATTGTGCCACCTTGGAGAAACTGAGAACTTACAGGTCCCTAGAGTATATCCTCTTCTTGACAAAAGACTCAAAAGTCAAGTAACTGGATGGAAAAATGGCCAAAAAAGGGGAAAAAATATGACTATAGAAGGTTGCTTTTTGGGTGAACAGGTATTTTCTTCTATCCTTTCAGATGAGGAAGAACAATGTATGCCATCAGAGGAAGACATAAAAGTCAAGGCTTCTGCCTCCCAAACTTCCAAAATAAATATGCAATGGTCTCAGGTTATGGAAGAACTCAAAAAGAATTTTGAAAATCAAGTAAGAGAGATGGAGGAAAAATTGGGAAGAGAAATGAGAGCATTGCAAGAAAATCATGAAAAGTGAGTCAACTGCTTGCTAAAGGAGACCCAAAAAAATGCTGAAAAAAATAACACCTCTAAAAATAGACTAACTCAAATGGCCAAAGAGATCCAAAAAACCAATGAGGAGAAGAATGCCTTAAAAATCAGAATTAGTCAAATGGAAAAGGAGGTTCAAAATCTCACTGAAGAAAATAGTTCTTTAAAAATTAGAATGGAGCAGATGGGAGCTAATGACTTTATGAGAAACAAAGAAACTACAAAACAAAACCAAAAGAATGAAAAAATTGAAGACAATGTGAAATATCTCACTGGTAACACAACTGACATGGAAAATAGATCCAAGAGAGACAATTTTAAGATTATGGGGCTACCTGAAAGTCATGATGGAAAAAAGAGTCTAGACATCATCTTTCATGAAATTATCAAGGAAAACTGCCCTGATATTCTGGAACTAGAGGGTAAAATAAATATTGAAAGAATCTTCTGACCACCTCCTGAAAGAGATCCAAAAAGAAAAACTCCTAGGAATGTTATAGTCAAATTCCAGAGTTCCCACGTCAAGGAGAAAATATTGCAAGCATCTAGAAAGAAACAATTCAAGTATTGTGGAAATACAATCAGGATAACAGAAGATCTAGCAGCTTCTACATTAAGGGATCAAAGGGCTTGGAATAGAATATTCTAGAAGTCAAAGGAACTAGGATTAAAACCAAGAATCACCTACCCAGCAAAACTGAGTATAATACTTCAGGGGAAAAATGGGCATTCAATGAAATAGAGGATTTTCAAGTATTCTTGATAAAAAGACCAGAGCTACATAGAAAAAACTGACTTTCAAACACAAGAATCAAGAGAAGCATGAAAAGGTAAATAGGAAAGAAAAATCATAAGGGACTTACTAAACTGTTTACATTCCTACATGGAAAGATAATATTTCTGACTCTTGAAACTTTTCTTTGTATTTGAGTAGTTGGATACATTATATACATATGGACAGAGGGCACAGGGTGAGTTGAATAGCAAGATATGATATCTAAAAAAATAAAATTAAGGGGTAAGAGAGGAATATATAGGGAGGAGAAAGGGAGAAATGGAATGAGGCAAGTTATTTCTCATAAAAGAGGCAAGATAAAGCTTTCCCAATGGAGGGGGAAAAGGAAGAGGTGAGAGGGAAAAAGTGAATCTTATTCTCATCAGATTTGTCTTAAGGAGGAAATAGCATGCATGCCCAATTTGGTATGAAAATCTATCTTACACTACAGGAAAGTAGGGGAGAAGGGGATATGTGGGGTAAGGGGTATGCTAGGAGGGAGGGTAAATGGGAGGAGGGAGTAATTAGAAGCAAACAGTTTTTGGGGAGGGACAAGGTCAAAAGAGAGAATAGAATAAATGGAAGGCAGGATAGGATGGAGGGAAATATAGTTAGTTTTTCACAACATGACTATTATGGAAGTCTTTTGCAAAACTACACATATATAGCCTGTATTGAATTGCTTGCCTTCTTAATGGGGATGGGTGGGGAGGGAGGAAGGGAGAGAAGTTGGAACTCAAAGTTTTGGGGATGAATGTTGAGAATTGTTTTGCATGCAACTGGGAAATATGAAATACAGGTAATGGGGCATAGAAATCTATCTTGCCCTACGAGAAAAGAGAAAAGATAAGCATAATGGAAGGGTGGGGTAAGATAAAAGGGGGGCAAATTGGGGGAAGGGGTAATCAGAAAGCATGGTGTTTTGAGGTGGGGGAGGGGAAAGATAGGGAGAAAATTTGGAACTCAAAATCTTGTGGAAATGAATGTTGAAACCTAAAAATAAATAGGTAAATTTAAAAAATTACTTATAATTTTATAATTGCCACATTTAAGCAGCCGTTTCTCAGTACTGATCCATCTTAGCTCTCTACAGTGTTTGACACTATTGACCATCTCTCTCCTTCTGGATACTCTCTCTCCTCTAACCTTTTTTTCAAATTAATTAACTAATTTTTGGTTTTCAACATTCACTTTCATAAGATTTTCTCCCCTTCCATCCTTTTCCCACTCCCCAAGGCAGCATGCAATCTGATATAGTCTCTATATGTACATTCATATTAAACATATTTTCATATTAGTCATGTTGTAAAGAAGAATTGGGAAGAACCATGTCTTCTCTAGATTTTTGTGACATTTTTTTCCTGGTTCTTCTGTCTGTTTGACTTCTTCTCAGTCCCCTTTTGATGGATCTTTAACCATGTCATGCCGACTAACTGTTGGTGTCCCCCAAAGCTCTATCCTGGGCCGTCTTCTCGTTTTGCTGTATATACTCTCACTTGGTGATCATTTCCGCTCCTTTGGTTTTAATTATCATCTCTATGGAGATGATTCACAGATGTAAACAACCAGACTCAGTGTCTGCTGAGTTACAGTCATGGATATTCAAATGCCTTATGAAGAAGTCATAATAGACGTCCCTCCCATAGGCATCTGAAGCTCAACATGTGCAAAACAGAATTCAACACCTTTTTCCCAATTCCCTTTCCCCTTTTGAACTTCATTATTACTGTTGAGGGCACTGTGGTCCTCCCAGTTACCTGGGTATGCAAACTTGCCATCATTTTCAACTCTTCTTACACTCACTCCACATATCCAATCTGTTGCCAAGTATTGTCATTTCTGCCTACACAGGAGATACATGTGCCTCTTTCTTTCTTCTTACCCAGTCTCTCCCCTGGCACTGGCCCTCATCACCTCACCCTGGAAGTATTTTAATAGACTTCTGATTAGTCTCCCTGCTTCTCCCCATTGGGGAGTATCTCTCCATTCCAATCCATCCTCTGCTCAGCTGCCAAGGGGATTTTTCTAAAACATAGATCAGATCATATTGCCTCCCCAACTAACTCCAGTGGCTCTCTGCTATGCCCAGGATCAATATAAAGTCCTCTTTTGACATTTAAAGCTCTTTCTAGCCTTTTTTGTGCCTATTCCCCTCCATGCCCACTATGATCCAGCTACACTTGCCTTTTGGCAATTCCTGGAACACAACAGTTCCATCTTCCACTTCTGTACCCTTGTCCTGGTTATGTCCTATGCCTGGAACAAACTGCCCTCTCATCTTGGTATCTTGATTTCTCTGGCTTCTTTCAAGACTTAAAGCCTGCCTTCTACATGAGACATTGGCTTTCTTCAAGACTTAAAGCCTATTTTCTACAAGAGGTCTTGGTTTCCTTCAAGACTTAAGGCCTACCTTCTACAGGAGGTCTTTTCTAGTCCCCCTGGTTGCTAATTCTCCCTCTCCATTCAAATTATCTCCATCTACTCTGTATATATTTTGCATGCACTTAATCAAATACATGTTGTCTCTCTAATTAGAATGTGAGCTCCTGCAGGGAAGGGACCACCTTTCTTTGTATCCTCCCTGATTAGCACAGTGCCTGGCACATAGTAAAAACCAAATAAATGCTTGTCGACTGATGGACTGACTGAACCAAGACTTCAGAAGTTTCGCCGTTCCCTGCCTGTCTGCCCTCCTTCTTTGTAATGTGCTATGCTTGACTTTGATGAAACAGATAACAGACTTTTCTAACCCTCTCAGGAAAGCTGTTGAAAAACAAAATGCTGTATGTTGTATGTGTATGTCTTTAGTTTTGAAAGTTAGGAGGGGCACAAGAAAGAAGTGGGAGGCACTTCCCTTTGTGTCTGAGGGAAATGTTTTAACAAGGCAAAGTGAGTCAGTTCCTGCTAGTTACCAAACCCTGCCCCCTCCCATGCCATTTTCTTTTTGTGTTTCTGTTAATTGATTTAAAGTGACAATATTCCCAGATGAAGCTGTAAATTAGTTTCAAATGGGGGAGTTGGGCCACCCACCTCCATGGGATCATATTGCAGTAACAACATTAAAACTTGAACAAACCTCAACCCAAGGTGGGGGGTGGGTGGGACAGGACTCTTCAAAACCTCAAGTAAAAACACATTTTCAACTCCATACGCTCCAGCTCTAAAGAAAGTGGAAACAGATGGATGGTGGCTTTGATAACGAGAAAGGCAATCAACTTTAAATATATATATTAAAAAAACCCAAAAAACAAAATACTACCAAAAAGAGATAGGTCTGTTGAGCAGTAAAACCCCAGATGTACAGCATTCCTTTTTAAAGAGCGCTGACATGTTAAAGGTTAATAGAGAGCATTCTAAGAGAGAATACTTTACGTCTGTTGTTCTTTCTTAGAAGTCTCTCTTTTTCTTGTCCTAAAAGTGAAACTTTGAGATCTAGAACTGAAATTATTAGTAGCACCTCTCTTACATCTCATGTCCAATCAGTTGCTAAATCCTGTCAATTTCACTTTTATAACATCTCGTTTATTCCCTTTTCTTTCCTCTGTGACTGTCACCACTCTGGTGTAGACCCTCATCTCTTCATACCTGAATCATTGCAGCTTCTTATGGGAATCACTCTCTACCTCAATTATCTCCCCACTCTAGTCCATCCTCACCACTTGGCTGCTGAACTGATATTTCTAAAGCAGCTAAAGTCAGAGATCAGCTAGGTGGTTCAGTGGATTAGGACTCAGGAAGACCTGAGTTCATATCCAGCCTCAGACATTTACTATCCATCTGTGTGACCCTGGGCAAATCACTTCACCCTGTTTACCTCAGTTTCCTCATCTGTAAATGAGCTGGAGAAGGAAATGGCAAACCACTCCAGTATCTTTGCCAAGAAAACCCCATGGATAGTACTGGCAAGCTATGGTTCATGGGGTCATGAAGAGTCAGACATGACAATCACTGAGCAGCAAGAAGGTCAGAGGTCTGACTGTATTACTTTCCCTCTTTCTTGGCCATTTAATAAACTCTAGTGTTCTTTATTGCCTCCAGAATCAAATATAGTCTTCTGTCGACTTTTAAAGCCCTCCAAAGCCTGGCCCCTTCCTATCTTTCCAGTCTTATCACTACTCAGCTCCCCACTGGGATCCACTGACTTCCTCGCTCTTCCTCTCACAATACAATTCATTGCCCCACCTTAGGCATTTTCTCTGACTGCCTCCCATGCCTAGAATGCTCTTCTTTCTCATCTCCACCTCCTAACTTCCCTGGCTCCCTTCAAGTCCCAGCTAAAGTCTCATCTATTATCTAACCTTAGTACCTTCCCTCTGAAGTTACCCCAATTTACATTGTATTTATCTTGTTTGTACATAGTTATTTGCATGTTGTCTCCTTCATTAGACTATGAGCTGCTTGAGAGTAGGGACTTGACTTTTGCCTTTCTTTGTATTTTTAGCACTTAGGACAGTAGTTGTCCTGATTTATCTTGCTACTGGATCCAGATGGCTCTGCAAGAGAGTGAGGCTGGTAACTTTGTACAGCTCACCCTCACTTAAATCCAGTTCATTTGCATGTATGTCATGGCATCACCTCCCTGATGTCGTGATCCTATTTGAGAACGAAGAACAAGCAACAATAACTTCACACAGTACTTAGTGCTTGTTGTCTTGATTGGCTAGCTATGATCAGATTTTCACTGAGGGTGTGACCCAATAAATCAGGAGCATTGGTGGGTGCCTCCTGACCAGTGGGTTCACCGGGCATGGGCTTAGTAGAGAAGTACCCCTGTTTGATTTTTCTGCTTTAGCTTTGAAGACTGCTAAAAACTGACTAAAAGAAAAAAAACAAGCAAACAAACAACAAAAAGAAAACACAAAACCAAAAAACCTAAGTATAAAAAGAAAAATGGAAAAAAAAAAACCCCAAATAACAATAGATTCTTAGCCAGTATGGTATTTGGGTCTTATTCTGGTCCTAGATTCTTTGGGTCTCAACTTTCTTATCCTTTTAGATAGAGGTATAGTCACCACCTACATCCACTTCAGTGAGTTGATACAAGGTTCTGATGAGACTATGTATGCAAAAGAGCTATTTAAAAATATAAAAAGCTCTGCTCAAATGTAAGGTCACTTCATTATTATAATGAAATCTACCTCTCCCATGCTCACTGTAGAATTCTTCTGTAAATGGGGGAACATGAATATATTGCCTTTCTTTTATCCTAGAGATTGAAATCATAAAGAAAGGAAAGATTAAAAGTGAATGAAATAGTGGCTCAGATTGAAGAATATTTGGTTGCTCCTAGTCAGCATGTTTAGAAAATGCATATATTTGGTTTTGTCTCAAACCAATTTTCCCTCTCTCTTTCGGATTTTGGTTCACTTTGCAGTTCTACATATATATATGTATGCATACATGTGTGTACATATATGTATACATGCACATATATGTATATATTTATATATACACATGCATCTATATTGGATTTGGTGAAGGGTTTGGTAAAATTAGTGTAGTGTGTTCTTGTTTTTATTTCATGCTTTCATTTAGTCCAAGTTTCTGAAAGAGAAAGAAAATTGAAAGTCAGAATGAAGCTATGCTTGGACATCCCCAGTGCCAAGGAAGTCATTAGATTTCAAAGAAACTCATCAGAATCATCTCACTGGACCTATTGAAGAATCTCTCTTTCTCATGGGAATAGGTTTATTGGTATCTTGGGTGGGCTTGGTTATTCATAATCCTCCAATCTGGCAGCTCAGATCTTCTTGGAGAGTTTTTTTTAAAAAAATTATTATTTTGTATTCCTGCAGCCTAGCACATACATTGCCTTTGATGTTAGGAAGAAAAAAAAATAGCTAAACCTCTAGTGTCTATGTGGCTCTGAGTTTTAGAACTCTCCCTAAACCAAATGATTTCCGCAGATCCAATTCGACTTCAATTTACTGACTTTTTCTTATACTACTGTTAACTTGGTAGCTTCCAATATTATTTCTGACAAGAGAGTTCTTTACTTTCTTCAGTAGGGTTGGAAGTGAGACCAAGAATCAGCCTTGCCATCAATGGGGCTGATGGTCTTTAAATTCTTCCCTTTCAATCACACTCTAATAGATTTGTCTGGCACCTGTTCCAAGACTCCCCGGGCAGATGGCAGCTGGGAATGTACCAGGGGTGACATCTTTCTGTGAGTGCAGCTGTGCAAAGTAGCAGCGGGCTTACCTTCACCCCAACAGACATTAGGATAAGGGAAATCAGGCATTGAGCAAGAAGGGCTTTTATTAAACCTAGAAAATGGAACCCTTGGTGATAATACTTGCCCAACTGGTTACTTATGACCAACCATTCACAATGCTGTTCTTCCCTTGATTTTAATAGCAATTAGATCTACAGCTTTACCTTGAAATTAAACAGATATTATTAGAAATTCTTTGTATTGCGGTGTCTTCCCCTACTCATCACCCTATCACCTGAAGGAGATATTTCAAGTCACCTTTCGTTGCTGTTCATTTTTGTTTTCAGCTGTGTTTGACTCTTCATGACCCCATTTGGGGTTGTCTTGGCAAAGTTACTGGAGTGATTTGCCATTTCCTTCTTCAGTTCATTTGACAGATAAGGAAACTGAAAAAAATAAGGTTAAGTGGTTTGCCCAGGGTCACACAGCTAGTAAGTATCTGAGGAAGGTGAGTCTTCCTGACTCTAGGTCTATTCGCTATGTCACCTTTTTGCCCTTGTAAAGGGAAGTTTATCTGATACCAGTGTAGATCAGGAAGCACAGTGGATAGAGTATTGGGCCTGGAATCAGGAAGACTTGAGTTCAAATCAAACCCTAGCTATATGACCCTGGGCAATTCACTTAACCTCTGGGTGCCTCAGTTTCTTAAACTGTAAAATAGGGATGATAATACCACCTACCTCACAGGGTTGTTATAAATATCAAAGGAGATAGTGTTTGTAAAAATGCTTCCAGGACTTGATATGTAGTAGGCACAATGTAAATGTGTATTCCTATCTCAATAGGTGATATCTATGCTCTATAGTCTTGAATTTGGACAATGAAGGCGGTTCTCATTTCCCTCTCAGTTACTTCTTATGGGTATCACTTTGGGAATGTCTATCAGATGAAGAAAGGGTTTCATGTGATAATCATCATAGATGATCAAAGTCATCTACTCTGATGATGGGCCAACAATGGTCCAGGTGGGGTTTAGGGAGAAATAAAAAATTAGGGAGGAATACAAAGAAAAAGATATTTACAGATAATAATAGCTCACATTGGTGAAGCATTCTTCTCATAATACCCCTGTGAGGCAGAGTGAACATTATCATGATCCTCATTGCAGAGGTGGGCAAGAAAGGAGCATGGTCTAGTGGAAGGGTGCTGGTTTGGGTCAGAAAGAACTGACCTCAAATTCTGCCTCTAACCCTTACTATCTATATGACCATGAACAAGTCTCTGCCTCTCTGAGCCTCAGGCAATTAATTCTCTAAGACTTTAAGTTAAAAATGGGATGCTATTGTGCTGGTGAAGGGAGTACCGCACAGGTTCTTCATACTGCCATGCAGATGTGGAAGATATGGTAGCTTTCAGAGAATAAAGTGAAGGGTTCAGTCATGCAGCTAATAAGAAACTGAATCAACACTCCAACTCTAGTCTTCTTAATTCAAGTTCACCGTCAGTAAGCTGGCATCTGTTTAGCACCTACGATGATCCAGGCACTGCACCATGTAAGCACCAGAAATACAAGTAAAGGCAAAAAAGAGTTCTAGCTCTCAAGTATCTCAATGTCTATGCCTGTTGAAAAGGAAACAATTGGAGAACCAACCCCTGTCCAACATAACAAAATAAAACAATAAAAAAGCTCCTAAATAGTAGAGATTAAAAAGAATTAGTCACCTTCAGATCTGGACAAGTGCTATGGGAATGGAGGCAGTAGCCAAAATAATGCCAAAATAATGACTGTTATTTACATAGCACTTGAAGATGTGCAAAGTGTTTTATTTATATGATCTAATTTCATCCGCACAACACTCCTAGGTAGGTGCTATTATTACTCCATTTTACAGAGTAAGAAACTAAGGTAGAGAGAGATTAAGTGGCTTGCCCAGGGTCATACAATTAGTGTCTGAAGAAAGATTCAAACCTATCCTTTCTAAGCATCAAACTCTGACTATGCTTCAGACAGGATTTTCTTGCTTTTGTAGGGTGTCAGTGGTCATGTAAATGAATCTATTTCTCAACATTAATTGTGGGATCATCTGTACTTTCTCTTTTCCTCTACATAGGTCTGCCTGTTTTCTGTTATAAAGTCCTTAAAATCAGGGAATGGATACATTAATTCATTTCATCTAGTGTTCTATGCAGAAATATTTAATTTTTTTTCTTAATTATCATGCTCATAGTCCTTTGACTTAGCCTAGGAAATTTTGGCCAGCTCCCTGGGAAGTTTACAACCTGTCTCAGATTCTTGGCCAAGATTTATTTATTAGTATATATACTGCTTATTTGAATAGAAAGGCAAATGAGATGATGTATTTAAAGTGCTGGGTGGTCATTGACTTGATTCATTGAATAGTCTAACGGTTCACTTGCCTTATTTTTTTAAAAATCAGTTTTTATTGAGATATCTTTATATCACCATAATTTCCCCCAGTATCCTTTCTCTTCTTTCAGAGAGCTATCCTATACAACAAATACTATTTGAAAGGTAAAAAAGAGGAAACAAAACTAGCCTCTCTGATTAAATACATTAAAAAAGTCTTAAAATATGTACAACGCACAGCACTTGAAGACTTTCCACCTCTGCAAAGGGATTTGATCAGAATGTCTTCTTGTAGCTCTTTCAAGTGAAGCTTTTCTTGGTAATTTTGTAACATTCTCTTTTGATTTGTGTGTGTGTGTGTGTGTGTGTGTGTGTGTGTGGGTTCTCTCCATGGGCATTGCAGTTACCATGTATATTCTTTCCTTGGCTTTGCTCTGTATCAATTCATATAGATCTTTCCATGTTTTTCTGTATTTATCACACACATCACTTCTTGCAGCACAGTAATATTCTGTGACATTCGTGAACCACAATTTGTTTAGCCATTCCCCAAATTCATCTCCCTTTCAGCAAACACTTCTTGTCTACTACATGTACAATTCTGGCCTGTGCTTGAATACTTCTATTTGCAGGGAGCTTAGTATCTTACAGCTGGGGGTGGGGGTGGCAAGCTGGATGAACAAAGCCAGGCATCGACATTCCCATAGCATTTGTCCAGATCTGAAGGTGACTCACTCCTTTTAATCTCTATTTTTTATTTTAATTTCCATTCATATTCTCTGGATCTCTTGATTTTCTTTTCTGTCCCTCCTCTCAACTCCAGATTTCTAGATATAATGCAACCGCAGAAAGAGTACTCCAGAAAGAATTCTTAGTTTATCAGTCTTTGAGCTTATACAGGGTGTCCAAAATCTTGGTGCAGTTAAAAGATATTAAAGCTTGAATGTTATTACTAAACTTAATATTATTATTAAAGTTTGAATAATTTAAAACTAAGCTATGACATTTGGGACACTCTGTATCTCCCCTCCCCGAGTGGTATGTTACTAAAGTTTTATTAACACCAGACAATGACACATTTCATTTTAGGACAGTTTTAATTGGTAACAAGTCCTTTACGTTGAGCTGAAATCAGCCTCCCTGTAACTTCCACCCACTGGTCCTATTTCTGACTTCTGTAACTACACAGAATAAGTCTGATCTCTCATCCACATGACAAGCCTGTCCAGTATTCAAAGATAGCTTTCATATCCCAACTATTTTTTTTTGGTTTTGGGTTTTTGGAGGCAATCAGGGTTTAGTGACTTGCCCAGGGTCACACAGCTAGTAAGGGTCTGATTTAAACTTAAGTCCTCCTGACTCCTGGGTCAATGCTATATCCACTGCATCTAGCTATCCTCTATTTTTTTTTTTAATTTGCTGAGCTGAATCTTTTTTTATGAATGCATCAAGGACTAGGAATCTTCTTCACTTTGGGGATAGGGATTTGTATGCTTATATCAGTCTTATCTCCTCCTTCCCCCTTTTAGTAGAAGCCCCTGGATGATTTATATAACCTGTGCCAGGTGATCTGGAGGAAGATGGGAAATGGGAAGGGAAGCAGGGAGAGTACAAGACTCAGTGAGAGATAATGCCTTGGGAAAGAATAGTTATTGGAGATGTCTGGAGAGAGCATTGCCAAGCAATGTCTCAAAAAAAAAGTTCTTGGAGGGGAGCCCCAAAGTGGAGAATAACCCTCTTTGGAGATTCATCCAGGAGAGTGCTCTAAGTCATGGAGTTATATAGGTCTTTGGAAGAGAAGGTGTTCCACTGGGGTTCTCTTGATCATCCATGGTCTAAGAATGATGTTTTCTGTCTTTTAATTTGTTAACAAAACTATTCCATTTAGAGTCTTGTGGACTTGAAAGTTGTTTTTGAAGGGAGTTGGTGGCTATCCCTGAGGAACTACTACATCCACATATTTCTAGATTACACCTGGATGGAGATAATGACTCAGAAAAATGAGAAGTCCCAAAGCACCACAGGCCTTCCATGTTAGGAGAAATGATTTTTATTTTAACGTAAAGGCTTTTAAAACTAAAATTAAGAGTGTTGGAACAGCACCTTGGAAAGCACAGATACCTACCTGAGCCTAGAGAGTTTTGTATAATTGTGCATTGGGATGTTTTTCCTTTTTCTTCATGCTCTAGATAAACTAAAAAGTCTTTTAAAACATTCTTAGCATGTAAATGAGTTTGTTTTGGAATGAAAGGTAAACTGTGGAGGCAGATCCACTGTTCTTCACTACTTAGCTCCCATTCTCATCTTTATTATGCTTTTTTGTCACTAAAAAGGACACATTGCTTTACTATTGTTTTTGGCCAGCAAAAAAGCTTTCCCCTGGGAAAGAATTTGTATTAGTAGGAGATTACACAGTTTAAACGTGAATATCTGTCATTGTACCTTATAAACAACACAAACTGACAAATAGGCAACTATATACTACAGTGTACATATAGATACTGAATTCTACTGCATAATCTGCACTGTCCCATAATATGCACCCAGTTTTTTTCAGTCTAAAAATCGGGTTTTAACTTTTCATTGTGTAATTGTTGCATGGTATAATTCTGTTTGTCATGCCTCTTAAAAGGTGTCAACCTGGAATTTTTGTTAAAAAAGGCAAACAAGCAAAATGCATATTGTTTATTCCCTTAAAGCT
Source organism: Bettongia penicillata ogilbyi (assembly GCA_023548195.1). Taxonomy (NCBI): domain Eukaryota; kingdom Metazoa; phylum Chordata; class Mammalia; order Diprotodontia; family Potoroidae; genus Bettongia; species Bettongia penicillata. The sequence continues at coordinate 3,539,856 of JAJHZJ010000009.1, read as the reverse complement.
AGTGGTTACATGATCATGGAACCAGAAAAAAACTTCTGACTGACTAATATAAGAATGAACAGGCTTAAATCTGTTTAGGACAATCCAAGGTTGTCTGTGTCCTTCAGATTTATGGTCTCCATGAGTGATTAACTATACCATGAGAAAGGAATTTCTTAATTGAATAGATTGTAAATGCAGTAAGATGTTGACAAAGTTTCAAGTGAAATTAAGACCCAAGATATCTGTGTTTTCTTTACCATTAACATGCCCTAGCATAGTATATGTCCACAAAATAGAAAGATTTGGAAAAAGTCCCATTATTCAAGATAGTGTCTAGGGTTAAGGGACTCATAAGGAATGTTAAATCAGCCCCATCTGGCTTTGTTGACATAGGAATAGGTATTCTCTGAGCTTACTTCAGAGAACAAAGAGACTGCTAGGTCCAGGCTCTTCTTCAAGCTCTGGCCCTTATTAAAGCTCAAAATTTATATTAAATGATTATCAAAGGTAAACACAGCAACAATGTATTCACCAGTGCCATATGGATACACATTTATCTCTTGTGTATTTTGACCTGCGAGTCTAGAATTCTTACCCTGTTCATTGTCAGTATTCAATTTTAATATATATTCACAAGCATTCTGTGTATTCTAATCTTGCACCAAAGACAGTGTAGTAATAAATGATTTTTTAAGTAATACCAGTACAATTTTTTTTAAAGGTTCACATAATGGTCTCATCTCACTTTTTTGCAAAAAAAATTGGCATAAAATCTGCGACAATTATGCAGGTGAAATATGATACTTAGTAAATAGCATTTACAGTGGATCTGCATAAAGCTAGAGTTAGTGCATGCACAAACATACTACATAGCATATAATCAATAGTGCAGTTGAAAGGTTATTTATTAAACTAAGAACACAAATCTCAGTGCAGTACAAAACACATAGTATCACCTAGCACAGATGTGTTCAGTAACTAATAACACAGAGAACATCAACCATATCAGTAGTATATGCATAGTAATATGACATTGTCTATGAGAATATACACCAATGATACTCAACGGAGTAATAAAAGTATTATTGTAGAGCAAATATATAAATCACATGCAATTCAAGTATAGGGCTTAACATTTATTTTGTTTAAATTTCACCAGTTTTGCACTATCATTCTCTAGAGGCAGCTAAGTGATATGGGGTACAGAAGTCTAGAAGACCTGAGTTCAAATTTGGTCTCAGATACATAGCAGCTATTTGACCTTGGACAAATCACTTAAAAAAAAAATCACTGTCTGCCTCAGTTTCCTCAACTGTAAAAATGGGGATAATAATAGCATCTACCCCACAGAGTTATGATGATCAAATGGGATAATATTTGTAAAATGCTTAGCACAGTGACTGGTGCATAGTAAGTACATGCTTAATAAACACTTGGTCCCTTTCCCCTCCCCTCTTCCTTCAGAATAATTTCAAATCTTTATTCTGGTAACCACTGGATTATCCATCTCTTTCAGCTTTGTGTCATCTGAAACATTAACCAGGATAAAGCCAAGGACAGAGCTTTGTGGCAAAATACTATACCGTTGTGACACTACAAGTCCATTAATCAACATACTTTGAGTATATTAATTTAGTCAAATTATTATTTGGTGACTTTAGATTATATTGAGGTCAGGGACTATTTTTTTTAAAGGGTCCCACAGCTATTAAGTGCCTGAGGTTGGATTTGAACTCAGGTCCTCTGGGCTACAGGTTGATCCTCTATCCACTGCACCACTTAGCTGCCTCAGGAAATCTGTTTTGACTCTTTTTGTGTTCCTAGAACTTATCATGGGACCAGGCACATAATAGGCACTTAATAAATGTTGATTGATCGATTGACTGTTATGCTTAACTATATTATTATTATCTGAAGTTTCATCATTCTGTCTACAAAAATATAATGAACTTTTTGTTTATTCCTAAAATCTAGATCCAGTAAGTGTGAACTTGTTCTGATTAGGCATATCTATCCCCCACCAAAAAAAGAAAAGAAAAAAAGGAAAACAAAAGAGGTTAGTTTGATGCGATTTATTTTTACAGTCTTCATTCATTTCTAGTGATTGCTGCTTCCTTTTCTTTGTGTTCACACATCATGTGTAATATTTGGTTCTAGAATTTTTCCAGGGATCTAAACAATCTCACCAATTTCTAGTTCCTGGAATTTACTTTTCTTCTTCTTTTGAAAATTTAGGCATTTGCCTCTCTACGCTCATTTGGCTTTTCAACATGATTCATTGAGTAAAATGATAAGTTTCCCTGGAACAGAATTTGTCTGGGCTTGTAGACAGAGTTCATTTCAAGAAGTTATTTTACTCACTTATCTCCTTTTACTATCTCCTCGCTCATCTCAGGCTTTAATTCTCTATTAATCATGTTTGTTTTTGCATTTGAATATCTTTCTTTTTGACAGAGAAGATGAAAGTAAATAGTGATTGAGTAATTCTGTTTTCTTATCTCTGTCATTTACAAACAATATATTAACTATCCCAAGCAGTGGGGTGCTCTTTCTTTTTTGTGGTACAAACAAAACAAAAATTTAACACCCTTGGCATCTTGCACAATTTTCAATTCATTTTCTGGGCCTTAGTCTTTTTGATATTATTTGATACTATTTATAAAAATAGTCTTATACTCCTTATTTATGAATACCTTCCATCTTTTGTACAGGTCTTTTCAAAATCTGAGCTCATGTACTTTCTTTATATATTTCTCTTTTCAAGATGATTTGCAATTGTATCACCAGAATTCGATTTTTTGAAAGCCTCTTATCTCTTATGATCTAGTTTCCCTTTTAGAGTTTCTGCTCATGATATACCGTACTCATTCTTTGTGAACTTTCTCTAAAAATGACAATACATAACTTTTGTCTGTACTAAACTTTCAAATCTTTTCAAAGTTTTTTGGAATATATTATCAATGCTAAGCAATGATAGAATAAAGGTGAAGGTCAACTGGACCAATAAATCAACCATCCCCGCACCATTTCATATAACTAAAAAGATGCTTGACAACCTGATACCTTTCTCAGGTAAGAATACTTCTTTTTTTTAAAAATTTATTTAACTTTTTACATTCATTTTCACAAAATTTTGGGTCCCAAATTTTCTCCCCTTTTATCCCCTCCCCCCACCCCAATACACTGAACAATCTAATTTTCCCTATCTCCAATCTGCCCTCTCTTCTGTCATCCCTCCCTTCTCTTGTCCCCATCTTCTCTTTTGTCCTGTAGGGCCAGATGACTTTCTACTCCTCATTAACTGTATGTCTTATTTCCTAGTAGCAACAACAATACTAAACAGTTGTTCCTAAAACTTGAGTTCCAAATTCTCCCCATCCCTCCCTCCCCACCCATTCCCTTTGGGAAGGCAGGCAATTCAATATAGGCCCTATCTGTGTAGTTTTGCAAATGACTTCCATAATAGTCGTGTTGTGTAAGACTAATTGTATTTCCCTCCATCCTATCCTGCCCCTCATTGTTTCTATTCTGTTTTTTGATCCTGTCCCTCCTCGAGTGTTGACTTCAAATTGCTCCCTCCTCCCATTACCCTGCCTTCCATCATCCCCCCCACCCTGCTTATCTCCTTCTCCCCCACTTTCCTGTACTGTAAGATAGGTTTTCATACCAAAATGAGTGTGCATTTTATTCCTTCCTTTAGTCAAATGTGGTGAGGGTAAACTTCTTGTATTTTTCCTCAGCTCTCCTCTTTTTCCCTCCACTAAAAAAGTCTCCTGCTTGCCTCTTAAATGACATATAATTTACCCCATTCCATTTCACCCTCTTTCCTCCCCCTACCTTTCTCTCTCACCATTTACCTTAATTTCTTTTAAGATATGATCCCATCCTATTCAATTCACTCTGTGCTCTCTGTCTCTGTGTGTGCGTGCATGTGTGTATGTGTGTGTGTGCATGCACGTGTGTACGTGTGTGTGTGTGTGTGTAGTCCCACCAACTACCCAGATACTGAAAAGTTTTAAGAGTTACAAATATTGTCTTTCCATGTAGGAATGTAAACAGTTCACTTTTGGTAAGTCCCTTATGACTTCTCTTTGCTGTTTACTTTTACATGCTTCTTCTCATTCTTGTGTTTGAAAGTTAAATTTTCTTTTCAGCTCTGGTCTTTTCATCAAGAATTCTTGAAAGTCCTCTGTTTCATTGAAAGACCATATTTTCCCCTGAAGTATTATACTCAGTTTTCCTGGGTAGGTGATTCTTGGTTTGAGTCCTAGTTCCTTTGACTTCTGGAATATCCTATTCCACGCCCTTCGATCCCTTAATGTAGTAGCTGCTAGATCTTGAGTTATCCTGATTGTATTTCCACAGTACTGGAATTGTTTCTTTCTAGCTGCTTGCAAGATTTTCTCCTTGACCTGGGAGTTCTGGAATTTGGCCACAATATTCCTAGGAGTTTCTCGTTTTGGATCTCTTTCAGGTGGTGATCGATGGATTCTTTCAGTACTTATTTTGCCCTCTGTTTGTAGAATGTCAGGGCAGCTTTCCTTGATAATTTCATGAAAGATGATGTCTAGGCTCTTTTTTTGATCATGACTTTCAGGTAGTCCCATAATTTTTAAATTGTCTCTCCTGGATCTATTTTCCAGGCCAGTTGTTTTTCCCATGAGATATTTCACATTCTCTTCCATTTTTTCATTCTTTTGGTTTTGTTTGGTGATTTCTTGGTTTCTCGTAAAGTCATTAGACTCCATCTGTTCCATTCTAATTTTGAGAGAACTATTCTCTTCAGTGAGCTTTTGAACCTCTTTTTCCATTTGGCTAATTCTGCTTTTGAAAGCATTCTTCTCCTCATTGGCTTTTTGAACCTCTTTTGCCAATTGAGTGAGCCTATTTTTCAAGGTGTTATTTTCTTCAGCATTTTTTTGGATCTCCTTTACCAAGGTATTGACCCATTTTTCATACTTTTCTTGCATCTCTGTCATTTCTCTTCCCAGCTTTTCCTCCACCTGTCTAACTTGATTTTCAAAATCCTTTTTGAGCTCTTCCAACGCCTGAGTCCACCGGACATCCCCCTGGGATGTCTGGGATACAGAGGCCCCAACCTCCACGTCTTTCCCTGATGGCAAGAATATTTCCTCGTCATCAGAACCGAAAGGCAGGAACATTTGCACCTGCTCAAAGAAGCTCTCTATAGTCTTATTTTTCTTCCCTTTTCTAGGCATTTTCCCAGCCAGTTACTTGACTTCTGAGATTCCTGTCCACCCCTGCCTAGATCTGCCCAGCTAGTGCTTGGAGTCTGAGATTCAAATGGGCTTTCCTTGGCAGGCGCAGCTGCTATTCAATGTGAACTTAAGTTCTGGTGCTGGGGTGGGGGCAGGGCCGCCTCCCAGGCTCAGTTCCCTCAGGGGCTTTATGCACAGATCTTCAGTAATGGAGTGGGTGGGGCAGGGCCGTCTCCCAGGCTCAGCTCCTTCAGGTGGTTTATGCAGAGACTTTCAGTAATGAAGATCCTGCCTGCTTGGGGAGTCCCTGGCCACCTGCCACCCCCACCTTTGCCTCTGCCCACTTCCCCCCAAGGGGGCCTGAGCCACGGAGACACCCCGCTCACCTCTCGGCCAGCCCAGACGTCTCTCTCACTGACCTGTAGCGTCTGTGGGCCGAGGGACCTTCCCGGCCACCAGAGATTCCATCCCTGAAGCCTGCTCGGATCTGCTCCTCTGGGGCCGCCTGGCCAGGGCAGGGCAGGGGTGGACTCCACTTTCCAGGGCACGATGGACCCTGGGGACCACTCTCCAGGGCTCTCTGGAACGGAAATCTCTTCCACTGTGTTTCTGCGCACCTTGCAGTCATCCAGAACTTGAGGGGAGCTCTTCTTACATTAAATCCATGGACTGTGGGTTCAGAGCTAGAATAGCTAGCTAGTCTTTCTACTCCACCATCTTGACTCCGTCCAAGAATACTTCTAAGGAAACGATTGATCAATCTTTCAATCAAAGACATTAAATGAGATATGGGAAAGTTTTTAATCAGTGTGGAGGGAGTGAAAGCCACTAGATGAAATGAAATGATGCCAACCAGGAAATATATTGGGATTGATTGAAGAGCCTCAGCCATACCCTGTGGTCTTGTGATGAAATAGCAAGCTCTGCCTTTCTAGTGGTGGGCTAGACTGGAATTGGAAGCAATTCTAACCAAGTCTATGAGAGAGAGTCATTTGTGGGACAGAGGAGAGAGCCTATGTCCATTTCCCTCTCTCCTTGACCAGAGAGGTCAGAAGACTTCAGACCTGCCTGGGTACCACGACAGTGCATGCTAGATCAATATTGGCTGATGGCCGTATCTGCATTGGTAGACACATTCAAGAAGGGCAAGCACACTTCAAGACCCTATAAGTAACATAACAGAAACTCCAACATCCTTTTGGGAATTTTATGAGGGGGACAAAAAGACTTTTTAGCTATCAGGTGCTATAAATCACCTCTTTGTCACATATACTCTCTAAGCTTTAATCTACTTCCCTTTGGACTTTGTATGTATTTGTGTGTGTTCCTGTTTTGGGGAGATGCTTTATACCAGTTTTTTCTTAACACTATCACTTTAACTGATGAGTTAACTGTTCTCTTTGACCAGTACTTTCCCCTGCCCATCACCCTGCCATTCTCTTCATAAATGGGGTGGGTGTTCAAAAATCTTTGTGGAAGGGGACTTGAAATATTGGTAGTTCGTATTCATAAAAGCCATTATCTTGTAAGGTGGTGAAGGGAAGCCTCATGTCTTATCCAAGATTCCAAATGCCTTTAAAAATGACTGTCTGATACTTTTCCTTATAAAGGATTGGATGGCTTGAGTTTAGTAGATAGTTCAAAGTTCTTTGAAATTTGGAATTTCTAGGGTCTTTTTTTCAGTAGATCTTTCTATATTTTCAAAGTATTTATCACCAGTGTAGCATCTTTTTCACTCCTTTTTTAAAAATAAGTTCTATTAAAATCATTTTCTTATGAAAAAAGAAATATTTAGAAATATCATTACTTCTATGAAGGTAATTAAGTCTGGCTAGCTCATTGAAATAAACTTTATATCAATGAAAAGCACACTAGTGGGGACTCACAAACTATAGCTTTAGGAAAAAAATAATAAGCAAGCAACATCTCAGGGTTACTCCTAAATCTCTGATGGAAGAAGTAGTAGCCACCCAATGGAGATCTAGTCTCCCACTGCAAAGGAGAGTTTAGAATAATGGCTTCTGGGTGTGGTCCATAGTAGACACACAGTAAATATTTTTTGAATGAACAAATGATTCCTTTTGATCATCATATGGAGTTAGGACATTTTATCTTCATGGAAATCTTCCTGAGAGAGGATCTCTCTCATCCTTGTACCACATTCATTGGTACCTAGACTATGCTATCTTGTATTGTTATCTGTAAAAAGATATCTGTTGTATCTCCTTAACTAGATCATAAATTCCTTGAGAGTAGGAAATAAACTTAGAACTTTTTTGTACATTTGCATGGAATAGTGTCATAGAACCATAGATAATTGGATCATAGTTCTAGATGAAGCACTTCTTAAACTGTGGGTCATGACTCCACATCATGAAAAATTTGGCAACAGTAAAATGTTTCTGAAGGCACGACTGAAAATTAATTAAAAGTTTAATTAATTACATTTAATTAATTAATTAAAAATCAAATATGCAGTGGATCCAAGGTGTTTCTAACAGTGCTTGCCTTTGTGGCATTGCTCAACTTCACTGCAGCCTTGGTTCTGAACACAAAGCATGTGCACTTTGCCCTTCGCATGCCCTCAGGCCATGCTACTGAACTAAAAAAGGATTTGGGAACAGAAAAATTGAAGAAGCCCTGCAAATCTGGAGCTGGAATGAATGAGCAAAAAACCACTTATGAAGTAATTACTATGTGCCAAGTACTATGCTAAAAAGCAAAGTAGACCCTATACTCAAGGAACTTATATTCTAACAGGTAGAACCATATTCACCATATTTGAAGTCTCTCAATGCCTATCCTCAGCTGTTACTTTCCAAAACTAACTTGTATTCATTTTTTTTAATGTTCTGTATATACTTACATGTAGTCAATTTCACATTTTTTCCCCTTTCTAGCCATGATTGATTGAAGTGCCTATAAAATCTTAGAGCATTGCAACAGGACAAATGCTCTGGACAGTATAAGGGGCTGTTAGGGATTTCAGAGGCCATCCCCTGCTCTTATTTTACAAAAGTGGAAACTGAGGCCTGGGAAGGGCCTGGGTCCTCAGTTTTCTGAGGTTATATGTGAAGCAAGCATCAGAAGTGGAATTGACTCAAAGTAAGCATTTTTTAAGGATAATAATAATGATTAGGTTCAATTTCCATTTAAGAGATGAGAAAACTGAAACTTGAAGTGCTTGTCATTTGCCTAAAGTCACAGATGTAGTAGAAAAATGGGGGAGTTATGCTCTAAACTCAGGCTTTCTAACTCCTAACCCACTACTCTTATAATTTCCAATTTTTTTTTGGTGGGTGGTGGGAAGCTGGACTTGTAATTTCATCATTGTGGATAGTCCTTGGTATGGAAGCTCAAAGGAGCAACTCACATGTGACTTATAGTCTTGGAGAGTTTCCTAGAGCATCAAGAAGCTAAATGATTTGATTAATATGGCACAGGTATTATGTACCAGAGACAGAGGCTGGACCCAGATCTTTTGGACCATCCCTTTAACCTCTTTATCCCACTGATCCTCACTTTGTACTAGTACATAGCCTCTGAAAAGTCCCTGTTCATTCAAAGTCCAGTTGCTCTCTTGACCACACTTGGGTTTCATTGGAATGCTAACGCTCTGGTCTGTAAAATGGCCAGCATCTTGGCATCAGTTCATTTTCCCCAAGACTTAGCCCTGAAGATTTATAGCCAGGCTCATAGCTCTTACTTGCAATCTCTCCACCTGTAAGTTATTCCACCTGTAATTAGATTTCTTTCTATTGTAGGAAGCCAGGCTGTGTAAATCCAAGGGAACATGGGATTGGATGATATAAGGGTCACCTGAGTCTCCACACTGCCTAAAAAGCATCTTCTAGGAAAATGATTTCTACAGGTACATAAGTTACTATAGTCCCAGGGCAGCTATAGCTTAGATTCTGACCATTCCCATAATGTCGTGTTCAAGTGATGTAGTGTTCGCGGCTCCCCCGATGTGCTCTCTTTCCTCTCCCAGCTCTCTTGGAATGAAACTATTCTCACCATCACTTGCAGTTGTTGGATTTAATAAAAATAAAGTGAAGGAGGGCAGAGGGAAAGGAAAATGCTACTTTTCTTTCCTTTTCTTTTTCCTTTTCTCTCCTTCCTCTTCCTCTTTCATCCCTGTCCCCATTGCTGTATCTCTCTGTTTCCCTCTTCCTCACCCTCTCTCATATTGTCTCCATCTCCTTTTACCTCTTCACCTCTTTTTTACCCTGCTTTCCGGGTCACAAGATGCTACAGACATTCTATTGCTATTGATTATTCTGGGATTTCTTTGCTTTTTCTGATTGAGTGTTTAGTGTTCCTTCTGGGTTACACAAACTTGCCCCCAAACCCTCACTATCTGGCTTCACTGAAAGGAATGACTATCCCTAGGTTCAAGGTATCCTGCGAATATATATTCTTAAAAATTAAAGCTCACAAGCCCTACTGGTATATTTCTATTTAATGGTCATCCATAGGACACAATTAGTACAAAGCAAGAACATTAACTGAGATACTATCATAAAAGCAATAGCTCTAATAATAAAAAAAATATTAACCCATAAACCTATGGTACACTCTCCCATAAATACACACAGTATCAGGCATGGAAATAGAGTGAACTAACAGAGAGGTACACACTTAGGGCTCCTATGTAGCCAGATAACTCACACTTCTGGCATTGCAGGGCCACTTTGGCTTTTCATCTTTTTTAACTGATCTCATATTTTTCTTCCAGATGCAGCATCTTGTGTCTTTTCTGTCTGGGCCTGTTCCACCATTGGTTATAGTACTATTACTAGGTGAATATCTCAGCTGCAATACACCATGACCAATGAGGAGGGGGAGAGAAGGAGAAGAGAGAGAAATTGATTACGCCCCCCCCAGATGAGGAACAATTCCTTCTCAAGGGAGGTTCTTGCCTCAAAACTCTCACTTCTTAGAGTTGTCTTCTCCTTTGACTGACTTCCTAGAGATGTGCTGCTTTAAAAAAAATATATCACTGAGATCATGGTTGATCCTTTGTCCAGTCAATGGCTAGCTGTCCTCATATTCCTTGACTCAAGAACTTCCTGCTTTGTAAGGGGATAACAAAATGTAGACATATATTTGCTTGTACTTGAACACCTTAACACTTGCTTTTCTCTTGTCCCTTCCCTTTGCTTTCCATAATTTCATTAGATGAGTTAAGGGGAAACCAATTGATCCAAGGTGTCCTGATCAATTCCACCCTAACCTTCCCCCTCATTCCCCAGTGCCTACTAGTTTTTCTCAAACTTTTGGGAATGATCAATCAGTATCTTTGGGACCAAAAGAACTTGTGGAACAAACACTAACTCCTCAGTAACTATAATAAGTTACTATCAAAGAGTGTGTTTTTTGAAGGGGGAATACAGAGTACCATTGGAGGACTCTAGGAGAGGGTATGAGAAGTAATATCATGGAAAAAATTCCAGATTTGGAGCCAGAAGCCCCTGGTTCAGCTTTGGGCTCTACTATTTATTATGCATGACTTGGGGAAAGTCATTTCATCTCTCTGGACTTCAGTTTCCTCATTTCTAAGATGATAGTATTGGACTAGATTACTTCCTTTCCAGCTCTTTTTGAAAGTCTCATTGATGTCATCTTAAAATTCCATGGTCATTTCCTGAGATTATATGATGTTACCATTGAACCTTTTTTGTAACAAAGAAAAACAGGCAAAACTGACAAAGGGAAAGAGCACAGTATTTTCCATTAGAATGGCTTTCCCACTTACTACCTGTGTGACCTTGATGAAGTCACTATATCCCTCTTTGGTCTTCAGTTTCTGCATCTGTAAAATGAATGTGTTGGATAAGGTAGCCCCTGAGGTCTCCTGCAGCTCTAAGAAAATGGGCCTAAGTAAGAGATTGTTCCACGTCAGAAAAAAATAGTCATAGATAACCAGGTCATAAATTATATTATTTTTAAGAAGTCTTGTTAAACTATGCCCAAATGGCTATAAAACTGTACATACCCTGACTCAGAAATACTACTACTATGTCTATATCCCAAAGAGATCTGAGAAAAATGAAAAGAACCTATATGTACAAAAATATTTATAGCAGCTCTTTTTTTTTTTTGTGGTGGCAAAGAATTGGAAATCAAAGAGATACACATCAATTAGGGAGTGGCTTAACGAGGTGTGTTTTATGATTGTGCTATAATGATAAGCAAAAATCTGGAAGGATTTACATGCACTGGTGCAAAGTGACATGAGCAGAACCAGGAGAACATTGTACACAGTAATAATATTGTAAAATGATCAACCATAAATGACTTAGCTATGCTGATCAATACAATGATCCAAGACAATTCTGAAAGACTTATGATGAAAAATACTATCTGCTTCTAGAAAAAGAACTGAAGGAATCTGAATGCAGATTGAAGCATACTTTTTCTTGGGAATTTATTTTTATTGGGGATATTTATTTTTTGCGTTCTTTTTTTGGTCTGAGCCTTCTTTTGCAACATGGCTAATATGGAAATGTATTTTGAATGACTGTACATGTATAACCCATATTAAATTGCTTCCCTTCTTAAGGAGGGGGGAGAAGGGAGAGAGAGAATTGAGAGCTCAAGATTAAAAAAAAAAACAAATGTTAAAAGCTGTTTTTACATGTAATTGGAAAAAAAACATAAAATAACTGTCAAAAAGTTAACTTCTTAACATTTTTGTTTTATACACATGCATACACATATATACATATATAATAAAATATAATAAATATACAATCTAATATAACATAATACAATATACTATAATATACTATACTACAATATAGTGTAGTATAACATAACATAATATAACATAACATAGCATAACATAATATAATATAATATAAATTTTAAGAGGCCAGTCTGTGAACCAAAGAGATCCCAATTTAAGAACCACTTCTCTAAATAACAAATTATTTTGAAAAAGAATGCAGGGTTCACAAAGCACTGCATAGTATGCTTAATTTACCTGTACCTATATTTTAGCATGTGTATGTTCTCTCTGAAGAGAGGACTGTCTAGAAGGCATGCACTGGGTCTTTTCTTTCCTTGATTAATGCTATAAAGTATTATTTATATAATGGATATTTATATAACGGATTTATATAATGGATTATTTATATAATGGATGTTGAATTAACGGTGTTTACTAGTTCTCTCAATTGTCTCAGAATCATTGTCCCTACCTTCAGTAGCAAGTAGGTTTCCTTTCTCAGTTCAAGCTATCTTTTGAGATTTATCACACATTGCTCCTCTTCACATCCTCTATGGATGGAGGAGGTGCATAGAGGGTGAATTTGGTGTGTGAGTCCACACCCTATATATGACCATGTCTGCTCATCAGCCAAACTGACCTCTTGGTATTTCTCACACACAATCTTCATCTTTCGTAAAAATACAGGCTGTCCCAATGTTAGTAACATACTCACTTCTTAATTCTATCAGTTAAAATTCCTAGCAACCTTCAGATCTCAGCTCGAAGAACCCATCCTACACGAGACCTTTCTTGATTGCGCCCCCTGCTCCCATCTTCTCATGCATCCCAACCAAAATTTCCTGGTATTTTCTTTGTATATATTTGTATATAATTCTAAATGTACATGTTATTTCTCCCTATAGAATATAAGGCCCTTAAGAACCGGGACTGGGGCAGCTAAGTGGTGCAGGGGCTAGAACACTGGCCGCATAGTTAGGAGGACCTGAGTTCAAATCTAGCCTCAGACAATGATAATGTATGACTCTGGGAAAGTCATTTAACCCCAACTGCCACAAACAAAAAAACAGAGACTATTTCTTTTTTGTCTTTGTATCCCTTGTATTAGCACAATCCCTGGAATGTAGTCAGTGCTTAATAAATATTTGTTGGTTGAATGATTGATGTATTAAATCTGTTGATCTCCTGGTTGGCACAGGCAGCTCCTTTGGGGATGATGGCACAGGGTTGGGATCGAGGCATATATTGTTCACCATTTGGTTGTTATTGCTGCTGTCAAGCATGCTTTGCTAACTCTGCAGATCCTTGCACTGTCAGGGCACCTCCTTTTCTTGAGGACTTAGCAGGGTGATGATATTGTTTGTTGGGTTCGTTGGGTACAGCGGTAGCAGACAAAATCTGAGTTCTCCTTCCACATTCCTGAAAAGACCATATTTCTGACAAATAGCAAAAGAAGGAATTCACCTTTTTCTTGATATACTGTCTGCCCTATGATCAAATGAGATAGTATCTGTAAAGCACTTGAACAGTTCCTGGTACATAGTAGGCACTTAATAAAAATTTGTTCCCTTTCACTCCCCTTATGATCCCCTAGGGAGTTGAGGAAATAGGGTGTATATTTTGTAAAAATTGTTTCCTCTATCTTCTAGCAACTGCTAGAGGATACTCTATATTTCAAGGGGTCTTAACTTGGGGTTGAAAAATTGGTTTTTTGAAATGTATATTTTTATTGCTGTATTTCGATAGTATTGCTTTCCTTTGATATCCTATGTATTTGATTTTAAGCTTTTAAAAACATTCCTCTGAGAAAGATTCCGTGGTCTTCATCAAATTGCCAAAGGCTTCTATAACTCACAAAAAAGATTAAGAACTCCTGCTCTTCTTGCATAAATATCTATGTGTAACAGCAAACAAAGTGGGATTTGTTTGTTTGGAGTTGCTTTCCAGGCTAGGGCTAAATTTTGAGCAATCTCCTTTGAACCTTGATAATTCAGTTATACTGAGTTATGTAGGTTTCATGCCTACTGACCGAGCCAATCAAGAGCCAAGTCTTCTTTATATATACTGGTAGGTTGGTATTTTGCTTTGGGGGTTCACTTACAAGAAGGGTCTTGTGATTACCTGATCAAGACTCTGGGTGGCCATATGTTCAGAACCCCCTGACTGCTCAGATGTAAAGGCTCTCTTGATCCAGGGATGTATGTCAAGTGTATAGCAATAGTGCTTTGATTCAGGCAGTAGAGCCCTGTCTGTTGATTTTTATTTCTCTGTTTGTTGAATGTAACTAAAATGATTGTTGATCCCTCAAAAGTTGTCCTTTCTTTTTTAAATGCAGATCTAAGAACCTGTAGTAGCAGGCCCCCCATGTATGTCAGGATGCTTACTGATACACTATGCTAGATTGATGGCGACTTGGCATTGTGCTGGGGAACTGAAAAGAGGCTGAGTTAATGACTGACAGCTTCTGATCTTGACCTGACTGATCTTGGAGATCAATGGACAGCCAATCATTATCACCTGATTGGAGACCTTTGACCTGATAATGTCAGAGGACTTAACCCAGGCAGCATCAGACATTTGACTTGGATGGGGGAAAGGAGGGGAGGAGTTGTTGTTGGGGAGCTACCATTTAATTCCAAGTCCCACCCTTCCATGATCTTTCTTTTGCACTGAATTCCCTCAGCACAGTCATCCCCAGAAGGATATTGCTTTGGCTCATATATTGCTTTAGAACTTTTCTCATGTGATTTTGTGTACATGAATTTTTCTCATAAAGTTGAGCTTATTAAAATTCACCCCAAAGGTTCATGATCAGTCTCCTAAACCAAGCTCTTTCTGATTCATTCATTCAGAAAGACATCCGAATCATCCTCCTTAATCAAGCAACTCTGTACTTGCTTTGAAGAAGAAAGGCTCAGGAGGCATTCAGGGCATCAAATGGCTCTTCCAAAGCAGTGTTTCAGTGCCATAGTGAACATGAATATATAACAGGTGAGTGATGTTTTCCTTAAAGCACTCTCAAAGAGTTATAAGTTAAAGAAGACAAAGAAAGCCTTTGGTCTGAGTTCTTTTGTAGTATTCGTCAATCAGAAAACACTTGAAAGTCTTTGCAGATATTAGAGCAATCTACAGTGAAACTCTACTAGGTCTGTGCTGGCACCCTGACTGACCCAGTGTTCTATGGATTCTTCTTTCCCCTGCCCTCCTGGCCTGCCTGCGTGGGTAGAGAACTGAAATCAGAACGTTTGTGGTTGGCATTCTGAAAACTCTCAACCTCCGGCAATGACTCTCTCCCCTTATCCCCAACAAAAGACTTTGATCTAAAAAGAATGTAGTGGAAGCAGTAGAGTCATATTGTCATCAGAAATTCAAGGTTACTTTTGAGAAGAAATGAGATAACTAACTTGTGTGTTAATGGGGAACAGACACAATTCAAATTGATGAACCTTATGGGGAAGTCAAAACACTCATCTTAGCCCTAATTTTAGCTTTCTCGCTGGATCAGGGATTCTTAACCTGGGATTTGTGAATGTTTAAAAATACTTTGATAAGTGTGTTTCAATATAATTGGTTATCTTTGAATTTCTTTTGTAATTCTGTATATTTTGTGTATGCATTAAAAATATTCTGAAAAAAGGGGACCATGATATAGAAAAGGTTAAGAACCCATGAAAAATTCCAAACAAGTGGTGAAATGAGTGGATTTATTAATTTTTTCTCTTTTCCCTTCTCATTCTGGTAGAGCAGTGGTATGGTCAGAAGGGAAAGGGGAAGGAGGTGAAGAAGCAAGGGACCTGGATAATGCAAACTGGATAATTGGCTCTTAAATAACGGAGAGTCAGCTATGGTTCCCTGGGTGGTCATCTCTTTGCTCTTTTCTGGGACCATTATTTTTCTGCTGAAACTATGACCCATAGGGACTAGCAGTTCATGGCACTTGGAGATGCAAAATGTGGGATGAATCAGAAAATGAGCAGTCAGCATCTCATGATAACTAGGCTACAGTAGAAGTTTGTTGAGGGCTGGAACTTACTTATTATCCATGGACAAAGCCAAAAGATATGTGGACAGTATGTCCAATGGGACTTTGGAAAACCAGTGACAAATCATTGTAATTTCCTCTCCATCCCCTGGTGGGGAAATCTCTGGGCTCTGGGTAACCACCTCGGCTTGTGGTGATGATGCAGGAAATGGGATCTGAGGGCTTGCCTCGCCCCCCACAAAATACCCTGCAATCTCTCTGAGGCCTTATAAAATTACATCCATTGACTTGGGCCACAGACGTTAAAATCCCCCAGTGATGGGCCCATTTTCTTTGCAAAATGTTTGCATATGTACTGGGGCTTGGATAGTTCTCCTCTCCACTCAATTTCCCCTGATACAGACTCTTTGTTTTGGAGAAAGGGATCAACAGTCCCTTGCTTTGCAACCTTAAATGGTCCCCTGCAGCATACCAAAAGAAAACCCAGACTCTAGTCTAGAATTTAAGGCCCTTCCAAATCTGACTTAGACCTTCTCATTCAGGCTTGCATCATGGTAGTATTCCTCATATACACCACATCAAGATACTTTGGCTATTGGGCTAGTTTCTTTAAGAAGCTGAAAGGATGTGATTTCTGCACTGATACTTCTTGAAAAGGAGTCCATAAATCATTCTACCTTGTTGTAGGACAACTTGTCGCAGCAGTGACCATTGATGGTTTTACCCAGGCTTTCAGGTCTAGTTTTCCTTTGTTCCCTTGATGACAGTTTCATTATCTGTCCTATCTCACTGTGACTGACTTGGATATTCTTACTTCCCTTTCAGTTAATCTTTTCATTTGCCCAGTTTTCTCCCTACACACAGCATCAACTTCTCAGAAGTGACAGTCCCTGGCAAATTTGACTTCTTCAGAGTATCAGTACCAACCTTAGGGGACCTACATCAATGGTGCAATAAGTCCCATCAACATGGGTTTGGCTTCCTTCTTCAATCTTGGAGGTGACATCATTTTTAGGGCATCAAAAGGTCTATTTTTCAAGGCAACTAATGGAAGGCAAGATACCAAAAGGGTAGGAGAAAAATATCAGTCTATTATTCTCTTCAAAAGATGACTGAGAGAATGTCAATTGTTGTCAGCCCATAAGCCTACTTTGCCACATATTTTACATTTTAGGAGAATCATCAACCTATGTATCAAGGACATCCTTGATGATGGTATTAAAGTAAAACAGTCTGGCTTTTGCAAGTGATATTTCATGGTAGGTCACATTTTTACTATTGCATAATTGAGTGAAAGATGTAGTGAATTTACCCCCATGTCATTCTCCCTTCTTTCCCAAGGAGTTGCTGTTGAGTTGCTTCAGTACTGTCTGACTCTTCATGACTCCATTTGGGATTTTCTTGGCAAAGATATTGGAGTGATTTGCTGTTTCCATCTCCAGCTCACTTTACTGATGAGGAAATTGAGGTGACAGGATTAAATGACTTGCCTAGGGCAACACAGTTAGTAAATGTCTGAGACTGAATTTGAACTTAAATACTGAGTAGTTTGCCATTTCCTTCTCCAGCTCATTTGAAAGATGAGGAGATTGAGGTAAATGAGGGTAAGGGACTTGTCCAGGATCATACAGTTAGCCTGAGGCTGGATTTGAACTCAGGAAGATGTCTTCTTGATTCCAAGCCCAGTGTTTGATCCGCTGTGCCACCTAGGTGCCCTTCTCAAGGAGTTTAGTATATGGCTATATCTCCACCCCAACTGCTGTCTTCATACTAGGTGACCTCAGCATATATACTCTCTTAAACAAACTGGTTTTCCAAGACTCTTCGGGTGCAGTGATCTGTACTTCTATTCCATTGTACACATCATGGGACAGTCACATCAATAGTTTCACCCTGACTCGTAAGTATTCTAATTCCATGGTCAAGAATTCTGAAATTCCTTTATCTGACTATCTGATCAGTGCCTATACTTCTTCCTTATGGAACCAGTTCTTTGCCTTCACTGTGACCTCTGCTCCTTCTTGCCCCTCAGTTATCCTATCTAGTTCAGTGTTACAGTGTCTTTTGCTCTTGAATTCTTTGGCCTCTTGTCCTGTCATTGCTCATGCCTTACCAAACCTCAAAAGTCAATCCCTTTTGGGGAGGAGCCAAGATGGTGGAGTAGAAAGACTCACATATGCTAGCTCCGAATCCACAGCCAATAAGTTTCCTGTAAAAAGAACTCCCCCCAAATTCTGGAGCAGTGGAAGCCACACAGCAACACAGTGGAGGAGATTTCTGTTCCAGAGAGCCCTGAAAAACCACCACCAAAGGTCCCTCAGGCACTGGACAGTGGAGCCCAGCCTTGGCCGTGCGCCCCCAAGAGGAACAGATCCGAGCAGTCTTCAGGGATGGAACCTCCGGTGGCCGCGAAGGTCCCTCCACCCACAGGCACTACAGGTCAGTGAGAGAGACTTCTGGGCTGGCCAAGAGGGGAGCAGGGTGCCTCCATAACTCAGGCCCCCTCAGGAGGCAGTGACAGAGACAGGGACAGCAGCAGATCCGGGCTCCCCCAGCAGGCAGGAGCTCTGCTCCATTACTGAAAGTCTCTGCATAAAGCCCCTGAGGGAACTGAGCCTATGAGGCGGCCCTGCCCTCACCTGAGCACCAGAACTTAAGCTCACATTGAATAGCAGCCATGCCTGCCACTGAAAGCCCTGAGGCTGGGGAGCAGCATTTGAAGCTCAGGCCCCAAGCACTAGCTGGGCTGATCTAGGCAAGGGTGGAGAGGAATCTCAGAAGTCAAGTAACTGGCTGGGAAAATGCCCAGAAAAGGGAAGAAAAATAAGACCATAGAAGGTTTTTTCTTGGTGAACAGATGTTTCCCCCTTTCATTTCTGATGAGGAAGAACAATGCTTACCATCAGGGAAAGACATAGAAGCCAAGGCCTCTGTATCCCAGACATCTGAAATAGATATCCAATGGGCTCAGGCCATGGAAGAGCTCAAAAAGGATTTTGAAAAGCAAGTTAGACAGGTGGAGGAAAAACTGGGAAGAGAAATGAGAGAGATGCAGGAAAAGCATGAAAAATGGGTCAATACCTTGCTAAAAGAGACCCAAAAAAATGCTGAAGAAAATAACACCTTGAAAAATAGGCTCATTCAATTGGCAAAGGAGGTTCAAAAAGCCAATGAGGAGAAGAATGCTTTCAAAAGCAGAATTAGCCAAATGGAAAAAGAGGTTCAAAAGCTCACTGAAGGTAATAGTTCTCTCAAAATTAGAATGGAACAGATGGAGTCTAATGACTTTACGAGACACCAAGAAATCACCAAACAAAACCAAAAGAATGAAAAAATGGAAGAGAATGTGAAATATCTCATGGGAAAAACAACTGACCTGGAAAATAGCTCCAGGAGAGACAATTTAAAAATTATGGGACTTCCTGAAAGTCATGATCAAAAAAAGAGCCTAGACATCATCTTTCATGAAATTATCAAGGAAAACTGCCCTGATATTCTAGAACCAGAGGATAAAATAAGTATTGAAGGAATCCATCGATCACTGCCTGAAAGAGATCCAAAAAGAGAAACTCCTAGGCATATTGTGGCCAAATTCCAGAGTTCTCAGGTCAAGGAGAAAATCTTGCAAGCAGCTAGAAAGAAACAATTCCAGTATTGTGGAAATAAAATCAGGATAACACAAGATCTAGCAGCTTGTACATTAAGGGATTGAAGGGCGTGGAATAGGATATTCCGGAAGTCAAAGGAACTAGGACTAAAACCAAAAATCACCTACCCAGGAAAACTGAGTGTAATGCTTCAGGGGAAAATATGGTCTTTCAATGAATTAGAGGACTTTCAAGCATTCTTGATGAAAAGACCAGAGTTGAAAAGAAAATTTGACCTTCAAACACAAGAATGAGAAGAAGCATGAAAAAGCAAACAGCAAAGAGAAGTCATAAGGGACTTACCAAAAGTGAACTGTTTACATTCCTACATGGAAAGACAATATTTGTAACTCTTAAAATTTTTCAGTATCTGGGTAATTGGTGGGACTGCACACACACACACACACACACATACACACGTGCACACACACACAGAGACAGAGCACAGAGTGAATTGAATAGGATGGGATCATATCTTAAAAGAAATTAAGGTAAAAGGTGAGAGAGAAATGTAGTGGGAGGAGAGAGAGTGAAATGGAATGGGGTAAATTATCTTTCATTCAAGAGGCAAGCAGGAGACTTTCTAGTGGAGGGAAAAAGAGGAGAGCTAAGAAAAAAACATGAAGTTTGCTCTCATCACATTTGATTAAAGGAAGCAATAAAATGCACACTTATTTTGGCATGAAAACCTATCTCACAATACAGGAAAGTGGGGGAGAAGGAGATAAGCAGGGTGGGGGGGATGATGGAAGGGAGGGCAATGGGAGGAGGGAGTGATTTGAAGTCAACACTCGGGGAGGGACAGGATCAAAAGACAGAATAGAAACAGTGGGGGGCAGGATAGGATGGAGGGAAATATAGTTAGTGTTACACAACACTACTATTACGGAAGTAATTTGCAAAACTCCACAGATATGGCCTATATTGAATTGCCTGCCTTCCCAAAGGGAATAGGCGGGGAAGGAGGGATGGGGAGAAGTTGGACCTCAAAGTTTTAGGAACAACTGTTTAGTATTGTTGTTTCTACTGGGAAATAAGAAATACAGTTAATGGGGAATAGAAAGTCATCTGGCCCTACAGGACAAAAGAGAAGATGGGGACAAGAGAAGGGAGGGATGATAGAAGAGAGGGCAGATTGGTGATAGGGAAAATTAGAATGCTCAGTGTATTGGGGTGGGGGGAGGGGACAAATGTGGAGAAAATTTGGAACACAAAATTTTGCAAAAATGAATGCAAAAAGTTTAATTTGTATTAAAAATAGTCATTCCCTTTTTTAGAAATTATTTTCCATTTTTATTCTGAATTACACAAATGGCAAATAGTCTTTCCATGTGTATAGTGGAACAGAAAAAACAAATTAAGTGCTAGTACTTATATAGCACTTTGATGCTTGCAAAGCCCCTTACAAATGTTTTGTCCTTTCATCCTCCCAACAACCCAGGGAGGTTCATGCCATTACTGTCCCCATTTTATAGATGGGGGAACTGGATAGAGATAGAGGACAACTGACTTGCTGAGAGGCATGAAGCTCTTAAGTGTATGAGGCTGGATTTGAACTTGGATCTTTTTGACTCTGGGCCCAACACTCTATCTACTGAACCACCTAGCTGCTTCTGAGGTATACAGCTTGTTTTTCTTTTAAAGTGTATAAAGACATCAATAGATTTCAAAGCTGTTATGCTTGTTTGTGATTCTTTCTGACCTTCCTTCAATCTTCTGCTTACAAAAAATAGATATCTCAAGGACCTTCCCTCCCCACCTCCAATCCTGCTGCTATATCCCTGTGCCTTTTCATCCTCTTCCCTTTGAGGAAAAAGAGAAAAACAAAGCCCTTACAACAAATATGTGGAGTCAAGTAAAGCACATTCCTACATTCATTCAATAATTGTAAACACCTCCCAGGCACTGTGCTAAGCAATGAGATTCCAAAAAAGGCAAAAGACAGTCGCTGCTCTCAGGGAGCTTGCAGTCATGTGTGTGTATGTATATTTGTGTGTGACATACACAGATAAAGCAAACTATATTCAGAATACATAGGAAATAATTAACAGAGGAAAGGCACTGGAATTTAGAGGAGTTTAAGAAGGAATTCCAGATCATGTTATTTGTCTCCTGAGGAATCTGTATGTGGGTGAAGAAGGAACAGTTAGAACCAAACATGAAACAACTGATTGGTTTAATTGGAAAAGCAGTACGTCAAGGTTGTGTATTGTCAACTTATTTATTTAACTTACATCCATCATATGAAATGCCAAGCCAGATGAATCAAAAGCTGGAAGATGAAATACCAACAATCTTAAATTTGCAGGAAGAGGAACTAAAAAGCCTCTTGATAAAGGTGAGAGAGTGTAAAAGCTGGCTTGAAGCTCAACATAAAAAGCCAAAGCACTAAGATTTTGGCAACTGGTTGCATTGCTTCCTGGAAAATAGAAGGAGAAGACATGGAAGCAACATTGGATTTTATATTCTTGGGCTCAAAGAACATGACGTATGTCAACTGCAACCATGAAATTAAAAGACACTTGCTCCTTGGAAGGAAAACTCTGGCAAATCTGGAAAGCATACTAAAAACAGACACGTCACCTTGCCGACAAAGGTTCATGTGTTCAAGGCTATGGTTTTGCTAGTAGTAATGTAAGAGTTGGATTGTAGGGAAAGCTGGGTGCACCTAATTGACTCAAAATGTCATGCTGAAGAAGACTTTTGAAAGTCTTTTGGACAGCAAGGAGATCAAATTAATCAATTCTTAAAGAAGTTAATTCAAGCCATTTATTGGAAGATCAATTACTGAAGCTGAAGTTTAAATACTTTGGCCAAGTCATGAGAAGATGGGACTCATTGGAAAAGACCCTGATTTTGGGAAAGATTAAAGGAAAAAGGGGTGGCAGAGGATGAAATGAATAGACAGCGTCGTGGAAGCAATGAATATGAGCTTGCACAGACTTCAGGAGACAGTGGAGGATAGAAGGACCTGGCATACTGTGGTCCATGGGATCACAAAAAGTCAAGCATGACTGAATGACTGAACAATAACATAGGGAAGACTTCCTATAGAAAGGAGGATTTAGATCGGAATTTAAAGGAAGGTTAGTTTTTGCAATGGAGGAGGGACAGTGTCCCAAATATGGGTGACAGCCTGAGAAAATGCCCAGAGCTGAGATAGAAGGACATGTCCATGGAACAGTCAGGAGGCCAAAGTCACTTGACTGAAGTATACCTGTTGGGGAGTAAGGTGTAAGAAGACTTAAAAGGGAAGATGGGGCCAGGTTATGAAGAGCTTTTAATGACAAAGTATTTTGCATTTGCTCCTGGAGGGACTAGAGAACCATTAGAGTTTATTAAGTAGCAGGGGGTTAGGATCAAACCTGTGTTTTAGGAAAATCGATTTGGTAGATGAGTGGAGAATGATTTGGAGTGCAGAGAGATCTAAGGCAGGCTGACCCACCAGCAGATCATTGCTGTAATCAGCTTGCAAAGTGATGAAGACTTGCCCTAGAGAAGTGACATTTTTCATTTCTCGAAATGTCTGTCTTGTTCTGACCCTTGGGGCCATCAGCTCTCTGTCAAGAGGTGAGTAGGTAGCATGATTTATCAACAGTCCTCAGGAATCATGGCTGGACATTGCATTGATCTGAGGTCTCACATCTTTCAAAGTTATTTTTTTTATAATGTTGTTATTTTGTAAATTGTTCTTCTGGTTCTGCTCACTTCCCTCTATCTGTTCACACAGAAGCTTTTCTGAAAGTATTCACTTCATCTTTTCCCCAGTGGGGGTTTTGTTCTTCTTACCACAAGGTTCCCTTGCCCCTTTGTTGGTGACCTAAGGTAAGGCTCTATTTGTCCCATGCTAAGTTATGACTCTGGTTTAGGACTTAACATTTGCTCAGTATAATGGGGGTGAATCTGGTATTGCCCTGAGGTTCACAGAGGTCTGAGAGTGATTGGGGGGAGAATGGACTCTCAATGTACAAAAATATGACATTTACTCGTTCGTAGGACTCAGATGTTGGAGTAGGTCTTAGACTTTGGATGGTTGAGAATGTCAAGATAGAATATTCCGAGAGAGAAGAGGAAAAGTCTCAGTGGGCATCATGGGAAGGTGTCAATGTCCTGTAGGATCATTAAGTTGTTGGACCTGTAAGAGATTTTAGAAATTTTCTAGTCCAACCCCCTCATGTTACAGAGAAGGAAACTGAGTCCTGAAAGGGAACCAATTTCACCTCCCTGTCCCCAAAAGGAGCTAGTTCAGTGCTGCTGAGGATACTTAGACAGAATATAATATTATTAAATGCATGATTAAGGATAGGAAAGGAAGGAGTCATTCCCAAAATATAAAGGGAGTTTTATATCTTCCCCAGCTCTTAGCACAATGTATTGCCTAATTAGGAACTTAATGAATATTAGTTAAGTTGCACTGAATATGGCAAATAAGATGAAATGTAATAAGAGTACATATAAACTGTTGCATTTGGGTGGGAGAAGATTTGGATCGCTGATTTCATCAGTAAAGAAAACTTATATTATTAACTCATTTATGGCTTTTTGTTCTAGTGTTAGAGAGTTCCCAAGAACAATGAGAAGTGGTCAGCCAGTGAGCACATGCAGGAAGCAGAAATTGAACCCAGATCTTCAAGGCTGTAAGGCTGACTTCCTCTCTACTATGCCATGCTAGCAATTTACACACGCACACACACACATGCACACAACACACACACACATAAAATGAAGCCAGATGAACACCTAACAATTCCAATTTATTTCTGGTTCTAGGTTCTGCATGTTTTCATTTTTCAGACTATCTCTTTCTCTCTGTACATCTCTGTCTCTGTCCATTTTCCCCTCTGTTTCTCACTTTGTTAGTATTGCCTCCTCTCAGTACTGAGCCCTGCACACTTTCCCAACCATGTCCCCTCTCCATACCCCAAATGTTAAGGATCCATTTTGCGTGTGTCTTGTATTTGTTTCCTGGACAGTCTGTGTAAGTTTCTTGAGGGCTTTTTGTCGCATTTTCATCACTAGTGCTTAATGTCATTCCTGGCACATATAAAGTGCTTAAGAAATGCTTGTTGATTGAGCAGAGTGGCTCCCAAGGACATCGATCACTGTAGTCCCATCACATCCATGAAGCAGTTTCTGGACCAATAGTTTTCACCCCCTATGCTATTCTCCTTAGTGGGTGTTTTCAATAAATCGCTACACGACCTGCTGAAAAGAGGTATTTGGGCTTCAGGGTCTATGCCACTATTCTCAGCTTCTCATTCCATCAGCCCCTCTCCTGCCTTTCTGTTCAGAGTGATTCTCTGTCTTTGTGACTTACAAATTAGGATCTCTCTCCATCTGCGTGTTTCAGTGACAGCCATCAGATGGCTGGGCCTGGTTTTTATAGTAACTCATTAACCTCTTGCCGTCCTATAATTAAGAAAGCATTTAATTGCCTTTTCTCAAGCCATAATATGAGTGACTAAGACAGCTTGATTTTTTCATATGAGCAGATTTATATGTAGGGCTGGAGCCTGAACAACTCGGCGTGGTGTGAATCAGGATGAAGTGAATTTTCATTGCTGATTGAGTTTGCTTTTTGGAAGGAAGGATGGGTAAATTGATGGATGGCAGGGAGGAGGGTGAAACATAGAACTGTGTACTGTCAGAGCTACCAGGAACCTTAGTGATCACCTAGTCCTTTTACAAATGAAGGCTTGAGGTTCAGAATGGTGAAGAGACTTGCCTGTGGTCATGCAACTAGTTATTAGTAGAGCTGGAAATAGAATCCAGCTCCACTTACTCTGATTCTGGTGCTCTTTCCAACATACCAAGCTGCTTTGCTAGTGTTATGAAGTGGACAGTGTTTCAAGCCCATGGCACATAGTATTTCCTATTTATCCCTAGAAATATATCTATGTCTTAGAATGGAATAGAGGTGATCCTGGACCCTAGAAAACTGGACTGATGAATCTGCAATATCTGGAATTCTACCATTTAAATCCCACCCCATAGCTCACTGTTTTCAGGAAGCCTTTTCTAACCTCTTTTAAGTCTAGTACATTCCCTATTATTTCCTATCAATACCTTATATAGCTTGTTAATGTAAATTTATTTTCATGTTGTCTCCTTCATTAGATGGTGAGCTCTTTGAGGGCAGGAACTTTCTTCTGCTTCTTTTGTACCCCCAGGACTTAGCATAATGCCCAGTACATAGTAGGCACTTAATAAATATTTGTTAGTGGATTTATTGGCAAGCCACCCTGAGTACAAAGACCTTGAGTTCGAGTCAGGTTATGGAACGTATGTCTGTCATCCAAGGACTAGCTTAGCTAAGGGCAGAGAGGCTCATTACCAGAAGGTTAACCACAGAGCTTCAATTGTTTTTTCCTTGGTGATGCATGAGATGTCCCAGAACTGAAAATAGCCCTCAATCTCTAGCAGTTCTCTTTTTTCAAAATGGTAGCAAAGGGCATTGGATACTCAGAATCACACAGAGCAAACAGCAGTTTTGAATATAAAATATGTTTGCTTATGAATGAAAATATCTACCTTTATAGTCCTGAAAAATATTTTACTAAATAATACTCAATAACAGTTATATTAGGTAAGGGAAGCATGAGATGGTAAATGATTTGTTCCAAATTGCATAGTCAGACATTGACAGAACTGGGAGCCGTGTGTAGACTTCTCTTGCTCTTAAATTATGTTGAAAAAATCAGGCAATGCTGAACTGTTTGATTGACATGTTCAGGTAAATTCTGCTACATCTGTGATAGCATACTTTAGTTGGCTAACTGTGACTGGTCCTTTGTGACTGCACCTCAAAAGTATTAGACAAGTCAAGAAGACCTGAGTTTGAATTCTTAGATCCTCAATTAGCTGTGTGACCCTGGGAAGATCACAACTTTTCTCACTCTCAGTTTATTCATCTGTAAAATGGGTATAAGAACACCCACATCTACATGTGGGGATCAAATACAATAGCATATTCAAAGTGCTATATGAATGCTATTAGTATTATTATAACATTATTTCCTGATTCAAATGTGACTAAAGTGTGAAAAATATCTAATTTCCTTCTTCAAACAGCTATGCCTTCTGTAGAGGCAATTAAACAAATTCATATTACCTTCTCTCCTGTCCCTAGTGGACAGAGAGTCTAGTGTCCGGAGAATTTGAGTCATATTGGGAGATCAATGGCAAGATGAAACAATGTGAGCACATCTCATTAGATAATAGTATGTCCTCTATCCTGGATGCTTGTAACATGAATAGTTCTAACCACTTGTATGTGTTTAATATGTTATGTGCTGTCCCCACAATGGGGTTAGAGAGTCATAAAGCCAAGGAAGTAAGAAGAGATAATTGGAAATAAGTGATAAGGAGAAGTAAGGCAGGTAGTGAAATCAGTCCATCAACTAACATTTATTAAAGTCTTACTGTGTTTTACACAATGTCCTAAGCATTGGGGATACAAATATAAGGAAAATGAAGGAAAGTCCTTACCCTCAAGAAATTTATATTCTATTCAGGAAAGACAGTATGTCAAAGAAAGTTGAAAGGGGGAGGGGAGGTGAAAGTACCCAAGAGGTGACTGTGAAATCGGAAGAATCAGAAGCAGGACTTGGAGAGGAATGAATGATGGTTGAACTAGGGTCCTTCTTCAAAATAGAGACTCCAAGAAGAACTTGCCAATGGGAGACGGAGGTTACATGGGTAAAGGAATGGTTTGGGTTGAGAAGGCAGTGGAGGCATGGTAGAAAAGAAAAGAGAATCAGAAACTGAGACAGTGTCAAATTTTAAGTTGAATCAGCAGAATCACAGGGAAATAGAAAAGATAATCAATAATTGTATTTCTGCTGCCTGTGGATCACTTGTATCTTTCTGTCTGCATTTGGTTATGCCAAGAATGTACCTACTGCTTGTTAAACGTAGCTGAACAAATTGTATTGCCCTATATCCAGAAATTAAATTTAATAAGCATTTATTAAATACCTACTACTGGCACCATGATGCTGTGGGTTCAGTGATCAAAATAAAAATAACATCTGCCCTAAAGTGCCCACAAAGAGTGGGTCACAATTCTTGACAGGTATTAGACAACAGAGCTGTGAAAAAGGAAGATAAAAGATACTTGCTTCAAACTAATATGGAGGTCCAGGGGAATTTTCCAGTTACCTGCACAGAGGGTGCTATGTTTTTGTTTTTTTTTTTTAATTTCTATCAGTACTGAATAGCCTTGGTACAAGTACAAAATGCAAATTGGTCTGCATCCTAAAAGAGAGAGTGGAAGGACTATGGAAGTTATAGGGTCACAATTCATTCTATAAAGGACATTAGAGATCATTCTGGGAAATTCCTTCATCTTACAAATGAGGAACTAGGATTCAGAGCAGCAAAGTGATTTGTCAGAGGTCATGTTTGAATGAACACCCACTGACTCCCCATCTAGCACTTTACTATATCATGATGCCTGCCTGTCCAGGTAATCAAAGGGAATGAAGTATTCCTTGAATGAATGAAAGATGTGCTTCAAGGAAGAAACAAGAAAAAAAAGATATGAAGAGACAGAGGAGAATTCTTACCTATACCAGGAGGATGATGTGTCAAAATATGTGACTTTGGGAGGGAAAGGAAGAAAAAGGATCCTTGGGTATTTACTGTTACAAAATGTTGGACAAAACCTTTGTACCTTAGGAACAGAGGGAGTGCCTTCATTACTGCTGCTGATTACTAGTAAGCAATTCCAAAGAGAACAAGAGTCTTGTCTGAGAAAGGGATTTGAACTTTCAATTGCCAGCTTAAAATAGAGAAATGCACTCGTAGATTCATAGTGATGGGTTCTTGGCCAGGGGTGGAGTAAATTTAATGAAGAGTAGAAAAAACCATTTCACTGGAGTCTTGAAAATATTATCAAGAGGACTTTATACTGAGAGGAAAAAAGATAGGATAAAAATGTGCACATAGCCCTGCCAAGCCTGGACTCATTATAGAATAGCAGGTATAGCACAGGAAGAAGGATGCCAAAAGAGTGGGCCAGTAATTCATGGTGCACAAGACCCAAGAAAAGAAGCAGCCATAAAGCTTTACATCTCTTTATACAGTTTGATAAAGCATAGGAAAGGAACAGAGTGAACTAAAGACTCTAGCACAAGGAAGGAAACTAACTTCTTATGTAGTAATGAGACTGGGTGGGAAAGTATTATAAGTTTTTAAAAAGGACTCATGTGAGAGAATCTTGTAACCTGAAGGAGGAAAATATGGAAGAGAGTATTTGATTGATAATCAACAGAGAGAAAAAGATTAGTAATATTGTTATTACAGTATATTTCAGACAATCTGGACAAAAGGAGGAATTAGATGAGTTTAGGAAATGGATGATCAACCAGGTGTGATATTTTTATGGTAGGGACTTCAGGTCTAGATTCTTGCCAGAACTCTCCTCTGCCAAAGTAGATCACTTGATAAATTTGTAACTGAATAATCTATCATTCTTTAAAAAAATAATTTTTCCTCAATTACATGTCAAACAGTTTTTAACATTAATTAAAAAATATGAGTTCAAATACTCTTCCCCTCCCTTCCTGCTTTTTGAAAGGGCAAGCAATTTGATATAGATAATCTATCATGCTATATAGATATGTAGATATAGATGATCTATATATAATCTATCTAATATGGATAAACTATCATTCTTTAAGAGATGACGGGAAGTCACATGAGAAATGGATACTCTGGACAAGATTCTGACAAACAAAGAAGAATTGTTGAAACAGAAATGAGTGAAACCCCTTAGGAGCGAGTGAACATGCCATCTTAGAGCTCCTGATAGAGGAGGAGAAGAAAGCCAAGCATAGTCTGAGGCACATCATGCTTTCCATCTGCCCCTACCATCATCATCATCTGCTTGGGATCAAGAGAGAAAGTCTGTGAGTAGAAGTGATGCAGCCTGACCAATAAGGTAGAGGACTAGACACTTAGCGCAGTCCTCACAAAATCTTAGAACTCTGAACTTAAAAGTTATGTGCAAGAAGCAATTACAGATATCTTCCCAGACCAAGATGCCACGAAGTCTAATGAAGTAATAACCTTATAAATCAGTAACAGAGAAGGCTAATTCCAGATGTGCTCCCTCTGCACCTCTCCCCAACCTGCTCTTAGCTCAGGTAGAGTGACGCAACTCTACACATGAGCTTCTGCTCTGGGACCCACTCAGCAATTTTCTTGCTGTTGTTGAGGTGTATGCCAATCACTCTGCTTCTTCCCTCACCTAAACATTCTGTGTCTGAAAGTAGCAGATTTCAATGTGTGAACCTCTTTTCTTTCTCCTTCTCTGTTCAGTGCAAAGGAAGTGGAGAGCTAGGAAAACAGAAGCAGGCTCTGCCTGGGGTATACTGCATTGCAGCAGCACTCAAATAGTGAACTAAAGAAAAGCAAGAACTGGGGCAGGACTCCGCTTGACCTGAAAGAAAAGGGACAGGCATCCAGATGGGACCAGTTCTTTTTCCCACAGTTATTTGGAGCAAGGACTGAGGCTGATGAAAAGTAGATTCTTCAATGTGGGAGGAGGCTGAGATAGCTCTAAGATCCAGCCCTGGGGGACCCACTATCAAAGGGAAAGGTCCAGAAAATGAAAAATAGGAAAATGTAAGGAAAAAATACAGAAATTATCAAAAAGTTCAATGGAAAGAAAACTCAGTTAAAAACTTTGAGCACAAGTAAATCAACAGATGATTTGGCAGGTCTGACTCTAAATTGTTTTCCAGAATGGCTGAATCAATTCAATGATCCACCAACAGTTTATTAGTATGCCTGTTCTCTCATACTCCCTCTAGCAACTGCAATTTTCCTTTTTATTTGTAATATGTTACTATTTTCTCTAAACTATTCCAAACACAACTTAGTCACTAATTTTTTAATACTCTACTCAGCACTACTTGCATTTGCCTTTGTGTTATCTTCATTTATCCATCTGATTTTCTAATCCAATATGAAATATTCAGCTTTCCTTAGCTTGACTATGCAACTTATTAATTTTCTGTGTCTAGTACTTCCCTTGCAGTCAACTCAAATCGACAAATATTTATTAAACACTTGCTATATGCCAAATCATGGTTTTAAGTTCTGAGGATGCAAAGTAATGCAAAAAACAGTTCCCACTCTCAAGTAGCTCAGTCTAATGGGGAACAAAACATGCAAACAACTAAGTACAGCAAACTGCATACAGGATGGGACTTGGATGAAGCCAAGGAAACCAGGAAACAGAGATGAGGAGGGAGAAAATTCTAGGCATGGGGAACAGCCATAAAAAACCCCCAGAATTGGAGGCAAATCCTAAATGATGGAGTAGAGGCAGGAAGTCACTTGAGGTTTCCTAACATTCTCCTCTAAACAACTTTAAAATAATCCTTCAAATCAAATCTGGAGCAGCAAAACCCGCAAAATGTCAGGATGAAACAATTTTCTAGCCTAACACAACTTAAGAGGCCATCATGAATGGTCTCTCACACTTGGATGAATGAGTGAGTGAAAGAATAAAACATAGAAATAAATAATTTCATGAAAGAGAATGACAAAAATGAGATAATATGCAAAAATTTATGGAATGCAGCCAAAGCAGTATTTAGGGGAAAATTTATATCTTTAAACTATTAGATCAATAAAATAGAGACTTAATGAATTGAGCATGCAACTTAAAAAAAAACTGGGGAAAAAGAAATTAAAAATCTCCAATTAAGCACCAAAGTTGAAATCTTGAAAATCAATGGAGAGATTAAT
This sequence comes from Bettongia penicillata ogilbyi, assembly GCA_023548195.1. NCBI lineage: Eukaryota > Metazoa > Chordata > Mammalia > Diprotodontia > Potoroidae > Bettongia > Bettongia penicillata. The sequence continues at coordinate 3,508,533 of JAJHZJ010000009.1, read as the reverse complement.
AAATGTGAAAGCAAGTAAACCATTGAACCAAAAAATAAGAGTTGGGGCTGGTTTTGTGAAAAAAACAAACAAACAAACAATAAAATAGACAAACCATTGGTTAATTTGATTAAAATAAAGAAGAAAATCAAATTACAAGCGTAAAAAATGAAGAGAGTGAATTCACCACTAATAAAGATGAAATGAAAGCAATTAGGAGTTATTTTGCCCAATTATATGCCAATAAATCTAACAATATAAATGGAATGGATGAATATTTACAAAAAAATATAAATAGCTCACATTAAAAGTAGAGGAAATAGAGTGTTTAAATAAGCCAATCTTAGAAAAATAAATTAAGCAAGTCATAACTCACCTTCCTAAGAAGAAATCCCCAAGACCTGATGGACTGACAAGTCATTTCTACCAAACATCTCTAGAACAATTATATAAACTGGGACAGCTAAGTGGTGCAGCGAATAGAGCACCAGTGCAGGAGTCAGGAGGACCTAAGTTCAAATCTCACCTCAGACATTTCACACTCACTAGCTATATGACCTTAGGCAAGTCACTTAACCCAATCCTGTCTCATCCTGGGTCATCTCCAGTCATCCTGATGAATATCTGGTCACTGGATTCAGATGACTCTGGGGGAGAAGTGAGGCTGGTGACCTGCACAGCCCTCCTTCACTCAAATGCAAAGTCAAGTGTCATTATTTCTCTGATGGCATGGTCTTCTTCAGCAACGAAGGGCGAACACACACACACACACAGACACACACACACAAACTATTTGGAAAAACAGGCAAAGAAGAAGTCCTACCAAATTCTTTTCATGACACAAATATGGTGCTGGTGCCTAACCCAGGAATAGCAAAAATAAAGAAAGAAAACTATCAAGAAATTTCCTTAATAAATATTCATGTAAAAATTTTAAATAACATACTAGCAAACAGATCACAAAGATTACGTATATAACCAGGAAGGCAGGACTGGTTCAATATTAGGAAAATGGTATAATTGACCATATCAATAGCAACACCAACAAAAGTCCTATGATTATCTCAATAGATGCAGAAAAAGCTTTTGATAAAATATAACACTAATTCCCATTAAAAACTTTAGAAGGCATTTCACATTTCAATAAGTGAAATTTTCCTTTAAATACTTAAAACCATCAGTAAGCATTATCTGTAATGGGAACAAACTGGAAGCCTTTCCAAAATGGTGAGTGGTAAAGCACGGACATCTGTTACCACTACTATTATTCAGTATTTTACTAGAATGCTAGCTATAGTAATAAGAAAAGAAAAAGAAATTGAAGGAAACAGAATAGGCAATAAGGAAACAAAACTGTCACTCTTTGAAGATGATATCATGGTATCCTTAGAGAATCCTAGAGAATCATCTAAAAAAAACTAGTTTAAACAATGAATACATTCAGTAAAATTGCAGCTTGTAAAATAAACCCACATAATGCATTAGCATTTCTATGTGTTACCAATGAAACCCAACAGGAAGAGATAGAAAGAGAAATTCCACTTAGAATAACTGTAGACAGTATAAAATACTTGGGAATCTACCTTCCAAGACAAACTCAGGAACTTTATGAACACAAATACAAAGCACAAATAAAATCAGATCTAAACAATAAGAGAAATATTAATTGCTCATAGGTGGACTGAGCCAATATGATAAAAATGACAGTTGTAGCTAAATTAGTTTATTTATTCAGTATCATACAAATAAAATTACCAAAGAATTATTTTATAGAGCTAGAAAATGTAGTAACATAATTCATCTAGAAGAACAAAAGATCAAGATCAGGGGAATCAATGAAAAAAAATGAGAAGGAAGGTGACCTAGCAGTATTGAATCTCAAACAGTATTGAAAATTGGTTATCATTAAACAACGTGTTACTGGCTAAGAAACAGAGTGGTGGATCAGTGGAATAGGTTATGTAGGCAATATACATTAGTAAGTAATAATAGTAACCTAGTGTTTGGTAAGCCAAAAGATCCAAGCTTTTGGGATAAGAACTCAACATTTGACAAAAATTACTTGGAAAACTGTATTACATTTTGACAGATAGTATGCATGGACCAACATCTTATTCCATATACTAAGATAAGGGGAAAGTGGATACATGATTTAGACATAAAGGGTGATAGCATAAACAAATTGGAGGAACACAGAAAATTTTATCGTTCAGCTCTATGGAAGAAGGAAGAATTTATGACTAAAGAAGAGATGGAGAACATTATGGGATGTAAAATAGATAAGTTTGATTATATTAAATTAAATTTTTTTTTTGCATAAGCAAAACCAATGTAACTAAGATTACAGCAGGAAAGAAGAAAGGTGGGAAATAGCATGTTTCTATGATAAAGTCCTCTTTTCTCAAATATATGGAGAACTGAGTCAAATTTATGAATGCGAATCATCCAATTGATAAATGACCAAAGGATAGTAGGAAAACAGGCATTTTTCATAAGAGAAAATCAAACTATCTATAGCCATATAAAAAAATGCTCTAATTCACTATTGATTAGAGAAATGCAAAAAATAAAACTACTTTGAGGTATCACTTCACACTTATCAGACTGGCAAATATGACAGAAACTGAAAATGACAAATGTTGGGGAGAATGTGGAAAAATTGGGACACTACTGCACTATTGGTGGAGTTGCAAACTGATCCAACTAATCTAGAGAGCAATTTGGAGCTATACCAAGGGTTATAAGGGTTTGACTCAGCAATGCCACTACTAGATCTGTATCCCAAAGAAATCACATAAAGAGGGAAAAAACCTATAGGTATAAAAACATTTATAGCTCTTTTGTGGTGGCAAAGAATTAGAAAGTAAGAGGTTGGCCATCATTTGGGGAATGGCTGAAAAAGCTGTGGTCTATGATTGTGAAGAAATATCATTTTGCTATAAAAAATAACGAGCAGAATGGTTTCAGAAAACACTGGGAACGCACATGACGCAAAATGAAATGAGCAGAACCAGGAGAAGAACACTGTACAAAGTAAGCAATATTGCATGATGGCCAACTACTACGAATGACTTAGCTATTCTGATAAATACAATGATCCATGACAATTCCAAAGGATTTATGAGAAGGATTTACTGAGAAAGAACTGATAGAGTCTGAATGCAGATCAAAGCATACTTTTTAAAAATTTCTTTTTTTTCTTACTTTTTTTAGTTTATGTTTTCTTTTGCAATGTGGCTAATATGGAAATACGTTTTGCAAGACTGCACATGTATAATCTATATAAAATTGCTCACTTTCTCAAGGTGTGGAAGGAAGAAGGGAGAAAATTTGAAATTCAAATTTCAAAAAAATAAGGTTAAATTATTGTATGTGTAATTAAAAAGTAATTAATGAAATAAAATATTTTTAAAATGAAAGAAAACTGGAAGATGAAGTATTTTTTGGAAGGAACAGTTAAGGCAGTCACTGGATCATGGAGTATGTGGAGGAGAAAAAGTATAAGAAGATGGGAAAGGCAGGAAAGGATCAAGTTATGAAGACTTTAACAATCAGACCTCGAGGGAATAGGGAGCCACTGACTGCAGTGGGTAGGTGGCATGGTCAGACCTATGCTTTAGTAAGATCAATTTCATACCTGAGTGGAAGATGGACTGATGTGGGGTCAAACTTGAAGTAGGGTAAAGAAAAAACCATAAAGTACTGGGTCAATTCTTTGACATCTGCGGGTCAATAATTATTACAAAAACGTAGTTCACAGACTCCCAGTGAAGTGTTAACTTACTAGTCATCCAGAAGACATAATTTATTCAAAGCAAAGGCATTTAATGAAATAAGATCCTAGTAAGAAAAGTCATAATATAACATTCCCTACCCTAACCCTCATAAAACTGAGGCACACTCTCCTACAAGTATATACATCATCAGTGGAAAGGGGATGAACATATTTAAGGAACATGTGTCAGTGCATATATACATGTCAGAGCACATATGTGAGGGGATCTACACATAGGGAACATATAGCCAGGGTACATGTGTGACTAATGCAGGGCTGCTATTGTTTCCTGCTGGGTCTAATACTCCTAGATCTGCCCACTCTGGGTCTTGTGTGAGTTATAGTCTCTTTGGGGTATATGCTCTCTGCCAGGTAGTCAGTCCTCTGCTGACCTCATTGTCTGTTCCATTAAGTTCACAGTTATGGAGTTTCTCTCTACAAACAGCTTCTGACTTCACTTGTACTCTTAAATCTCCTTCTCTTATAAGAGGGAGAGTGAATTTTGACCTCCTATTCCTTAGTGTAGAGCCCAAAGGCTTAAATTCTAGCTCTTTTCAGACCCTACTGCATTCAGTCAGATTACTTTTTCTCCATAGGAAAGTAATCTGTCAATCTCCAGAACCTTATCTGTGTTTAGCTTTTCTCTCAGTACAGGGTGCCTTTGCCTGCAGAGGCATTCATCCAGGAAGTTAAGTGGACCTCTAGATTGGAGAAATGCAAATGAAAGCAACTCTGAGGTGTCACCCCATACCTACCCTATTAGCTCATATGACAAAAACAGAAAAATAACAAATGTTGAAGGGGATTAAATTAAATTAAATCTATCTTTGAATCTCCTTGCTCACTAAGGATAACATCATTGCTCCTGGCCCCTCTCTGATTTAGGTTTAGAGTGTCCCCCTTAAATCCTATCCATTCCTTACTGCCAGCCTGTGCCCCTTTAAAAATCATTTTTCAGATCTGTCTTTTACCCAGTACCTCTCTGGGTCTGAGACCCTGCAATGCCATAATATTCTTTAGGTCTCCCATGCAAATGAAGATTGGGAGGAAGGCAAGGACAAAGAACCCTAAAAGGAAACAGGGACCAACATTTCCTTTCATGTGAATCTTTTCATTCTAAATCTCTGCCTTCATTATATAGTTGCAAGGCTTGGCAACTAGCCTTCTAAGCTTCAAACGTCCCTACAAAGGTATTATCCCTACTTAACACACTAGGAAACTGAGCTTCAAAGTGATCTCAGAGTACAGAACTAGGAGTATAGGGTAGAATTTATTGGGAGGTAGGGCAAACAGAGAAGGTGGGGGTGGAATGGGGAAAGAGAGAGGGAGAGGGAGCACATAATATTGTTATATGTAGCAGTTAGGTATCCCATTGGATAGATGGCTGGGCCTGGAGTGAGGACTTCTTGAGTCCAAATTTGGCCCCTAACATTAATTGTGTGACCCTAGGCAAGTCACTTAATCCCTGTTTGCATCAGTTTCCTCATCTGTGAAATAAGGTAATAGCACCTCCTTCCAGGGCTGTTGTGATGATCAAATGAAATAGTATTTGTAAAGTACTTTGCACAGTGCTTGGCACATAATAAATGGTATTACACACACACACACACATATACAGAGGGATGTGTATGTGTATGTGTGTGTGTATACTGGAAGCCTTCCCTTACACATCTTAATTCTAGTGCCTTCTCTCTGTTAATTATTTCCTATTTATCCTGTTTGTATTTGTCTGTATTTGTTTGTATATTGTGTCCCCAATGATTTCTGGTTCCAGGAGTCAAGACGGTGCTCCCTCCTTTTGTTGACCTTGACCAGCCCAGATTATTTCCCCGGAAAAAAACCCTGGAACAGTGAGAGAAGCAGAAGGGGTAAACAGACTCTCAGCACAGGGGGATAGAAAGATTGATAAGGAGGGTTCCTCTTACTGTGGTCAAAGGCGACCAGTGCAGGATCAGAGCTGTCCCAGACAGGCCCACCTCAACAAACCAGGTGAAGATCCTGAACCCAAGGGGTGTGAAATCAGCAACTGCCAACACCAGGACTGTCTGAGGCACAGGTGTGCCTCAGCACCCCAGTGGAATTGGGAAGACACTAGCACAGAAAGCTGAGCTTGCCTGTGCCTTAGCTCACCAGAGGAGCCTGCTGTGTCCAGACAACCCCTCCCCCACACTTAACGAGCTACCTCCAGGGTAACTTCGAGGAAACCCCAAAAGACCTAACCAGCCATTACTTTCAAACACCATCCAGCTCAGCACTAGGTAAGCTGCGGCATTTAATTTCTAGCTGAAAGAACCAGAGGCCACAACACAAAAAAGCCTCAAGTTTTAGTCACAAGAACTGTGGGGCAGAGCTCCCAGTGCCACAGATGCAGAGATCTACCTTAAAAGCTAGGATAAAGGTTATTACCATGAGTAAAAAACAAAGCAGAAAAGAAAAGACCATAGAATCTTTCTATGGGGACAAGGACCAAAACACAAATACCAAAGAGGTCAGCATTGAGACTGTACTCCCATCTGAAATTTCACAAGGGAATATGAATGGGTCAGAAAAACAAAGAGCTTTGTTGGAAGAGCTGTGGAAGGATTTTAAAAGCCAAATTAGAGAAATATAAGAAAAACTGACCAACCATTTTAAAATATGAAAAAAGAATTCAGAAGAAAATAGCCCCTTACAAAGGAAAATTGGACAAATGGAAGAGGAAATACAAAACATAACTGGTGAGAATAACTCCTTAAAAGGAACAATTGGACAGATGGAAAAGGAGATGCAAAAGTTAATTAAAGAAAACAATTTGAGAAAAAATAGAATTGGGTAAGTAGAAGCTAATGAATCTATGAGACATCAAAAATCAATCAAACAGAATATAAAGACTGAAAAGATAGAAGAAAATGTAAAATATCTAATTGGAAAAACAACTGACTTGGAAAATAGATCCAGGAGAGAAAATATAAGGGCTATTGGGCTACCAGAAAGCTATGATGCAAAAAAGAGCCTGGACAATATCATTCAAGAAATCATCAGGGAAAATTGCCCAGAATTCCTAGATCCAGAGGGCAAAATAGTCATCAAAAGAATCCTCCATTCACCTCCTGGAAGGGACCCCAAACTAAAACCAAGGAATATCATTGCCAAATTCCAGAACTATTGAGTGAAGGAGAAAATACTGCAGTCAGCCAGAAAGAAGCAATTCAAATATTGAGGTGCTACAGTCAAGATCACACAGGATCTCGAAGCTTCTACATTAAAAGACCGAAGGAATTGGAATACAACATTCCATAAAGAAAAGGAGCTGAGATTACAACCAAGGATTAATTATCCATCAAAGTTGAGCGTAGTATTTCAGACAAGGAGATGGAATAAGAGATTTCCGGAACTTCCTGATGAAACAGCCAGAGCTCAACAGAAAATTTGATCTTCAAACGCAGGTCTCAAGAGAGGCATAAAAAGGTAAACAGGGGGAAAAAAAAACTTGTTACCCAATATGGGCAAACTCTTTACATCCCTATAAGGGAAGATGATACTTCTTAATCTCTAGAATTCTATATTTATTAAGAAATGTAAAAGGGATATACATAGAGAGAGGAAGTGAGTATAAATTAAATGATGTGATAAATGTGATTTAAGGGTGTGGGGTTATAATGGGAGATGTGAAAAAGAAGCAGAAAAAATAAATTCCATCACAGGAAGAGGCACAAAAAAATATATTACAGTAGAGGGAAAGAGAAAAGGGAGATGAGTATTGCTTGAGAGGTGCTCTCATCTGATTGGATTCAAGGAGGGTGCAACAAACTCAGTTAAGTATAGAAATACAACTAGCTTTACAGGCAATAGAAGGGGAAGGGGGAATGCAGGGGAGACTAAAAGGGAGGGAAGAAGTAGTAAGGGAAAAGAGAATTTGTCCCGTTATTCGGGGGGTCGAGGGGAACCCAGCCTGAAAGAGAAACGGGCGAGAAAAGGAGGGAGACCAAGCAGATTTGTCAAGGTCTCAGTTTATTGAGCTCAGGGTACAGCTTATATAGTAGAAGCAGAAGCTTAGCCTTAGCAACAGCGGATTCTTGTCATCATCCTATTGGTGGAAGTATCTATCTAGTCACTATTCTATTGGTAGTTGAGGGGGCCCAGAAAGGTCGTCCAGGTGCGAGTTCGGAAGGTTACCAAGGGGAAGTTTGGAAACCCGAGAGCCGTTACAGGGGGTGTGGTTCTCTCACGGGTGGAGGGGCACGTGGGTTTCAGGCACTTAGGCCCCAACAGGAATTAAAAGGGAGGGGGGATGAAATAAGGGAGGGAAGACTGAGGGAGGCTGTGGCCAAAAATTAAAAGTCTTTTGGGAATGGGAAGGGAGAAGGGAGAACTAAAAGCATGAACAAGGGGAAAGGAGATGGAGGGAAAGACACAAATAGTAATCATAACTATGAATATGAATGAGATGAACTCTCCTGTAAAACAGAGATGGATAGCAGAATGGATTAAAAACCATAATCCAACAATACCTTGTTTACAAGAAATACATTTGAAAAGGGGAGATACACATAAGGTAAAGGCAAAAGGTTGGAGTAGAAGTTATTGGGCTTCAGCTGATATAAGAAAAGCAGGGGTAGCAATCCTAATCTCAGACAAGGCAAAAGCAGAAATAGATCTAATCAAAAGAGAAAAGGAAGGAAACTATATCCTGCTAAAAGGCACCATAGACAACAAAGCAATTTCATTACTAAACATATACGCTCCAAGTGGAATAGCATCCAAATTCTTTTTTTAAAAAAAAAAATTATTTATTTAACTTTTTACATTCATTTTCACAAAATTTTGGGTTCCAAATTTTCTCCCTTTTTATCCCCTCCCCCCACCCCAATACACCAAGCACTCTAATTTTCCCTATCACCAATCTGCCCTCTCTTCTATCATCCCTCCCTTCTCTTGTCCCCATCTTTTCTTTTGTCCTGTAGGGCCAGATGACTTTCTATTCCTCATTAACTGTATTTCTTATTTCCTAATAGCAACAACAATACTCAACAGTTGTTCCTAAAACTTTGAGTTCCCAATTCTCCCCATCCCTCCCTCCCCACCCGTTCCCTTTGGGAAGGCAGGCAATTCAATATAGGCCCTATCTGTGTAGTTTTGCAAATGACTTCGTGTTGTGTAAGTGTTGTGTAAGACTAACTGTATTTCCCTCCATCCTATCCTGCCCCCCATTGTTTCTATTCTCTCTTTTGATCCTGTCCCTCCCCAAGACTGTTGACTTCAAATTGCTCCCTCCTCCAATTGCCCTCCCTACCATCATCCGCCCCTCTTGCTTATCTCCTTCTCCCCCACTTTCCTGTATTGTAACATAGGTTTTCATACCAAAGTGAGTGTGCATTTTATCCCTTCCTTGAGCCAAATGTGATGAGGGTAAACTTCTTTTTTTTCTCAGCTCTCCTCTTTTTCCCTCCACTAGAAAGTCTCCTACTTGCCTCTTGAATGAGATATAATTTACCCCATTCCATTTCACCCTCTTTCTTCCCACTACATTTCTCTCTCACCATTTACCTTAATTTCTTTTAAGATATGGTCCCATCCTATTCAAATCACTCTGTGCTCTCTGTCTCTGTGTGTGCATGCATGTGTGTATGTGTGTGTGCGTGCATGTGTCTATGTGTGTGTGTGTGTGTATGTGTGTGTGTGGTCCCACCAACTACCCAGATACTGAAAAGTTTTAAGAGTTACAACTATTTTCTTTCCATGTAGGAATGTAAACAGTTCACCTTTGGTAAGTCCCTTATGACTTCTCTTTGCTGTTTACTTTTTCATGCTTCTCCTCATTCTTGTGTTTGAAAGTCAAATTTTCTTTTCAGCCCTGATCTTCTCATCAAGAATCTTGAAAGTCCTCTGTTTCATTGAAAGAGCATATTTTCCCCTGAAGTATTATACTCAATTTTGCTGGGTAGGTGATTCTTGGTTTCAGTCCTAGTTCCTTTGACTTCCAGAATATCCTCTTCCATGCCCTTCGATCCCTTAATGTTGAAGCTGCTAGATCTTGTGTTATCCTGATTGTATTTCCACAATCCTGGAATTGTTTCTTTCTAGCTGCTTGCAAGATTTTCTCCTTGACCTGGGAATTCTGGAATTTGGCCACAATGTTCCTAGGAGTTTCTCTTTTTGGATCTCTTTCAGGCAGTGATCAATGGATTCTTTCAATACTTATTTTGCCCTCTGGTTCTAGAATATCAGGGCAGTTGTCCTCGATAATTTCATGGAAGATGATGTCTAGGCTCTTTTTTTGATCATGACTTTCAAGTAGTCCCATAATTTTTAAATTGTCTCTCCCAAATCTATTTTCCAGGTCTGTTGTTTTTCCCATGAGATATTTCACATTCTCTTCCATTTTTCCTTTCTTTTGGTTTTGTTTTGTGATTTCTTGGTTTCTCAGAAAGTCATTAGACTCCATCTGTTCCATTCTAATTTTGAGAGAACTATTATATTCAGTGAGTTTTTGAACCTCTTTTTCCATTTGGCTAATTCTGCTTTTGAAAGCATTCTTCTCCTCATTGGCTTTTTGAACCTCTTTTGCCAATTGAGTGAGCCTATTTTTCAAGGTGTTATTTCCTTCAGCATTTTTTTGGGGTCTCCTTTAGCAAGGTATTGACCCATTTTTCATACTTTTCTTGCATCTCTCTCATTTTTCTTCTCAGTTTTTCCTCCACCTGTGTAACTTGACTTTCAAAATCCTTTTTGAGCTCTTCCAAGGCCAGAGCCCACTGGACATCCACCTGGAATGTCTGGGATACAGAGGCCCCGACCTCCATATCTTTTCCTGATGGTAAGAATAGTTCCTCGTCATCAGAATTGAAAGGCAGGAACTTCTGTACCCCATCAAAGTAGCTTTCTATAGTCTTCTTTTTCTTTCCTTTTCTGGGCATTTTCCCAGCCAGTTACTTGACTTCTGAGATTCCTGTCCACCACTGCCTAGATCTGCCCAGCTAGTGCTCGGGGTCTGAGATTCAAATGGGCTTTCAGTGGCAGGCGTGGCTGCTATTCAATGTGAACTTAAGTTCTGGTGCTCAGGTGGGGGCAGGGCCGCCTCCCAGGCTCAGTTCTCTCAGGGGCTTTATGCAGAGACCTTCAGTAATGGGGCGGGTGGGGACAGGGCCACCTCTCAGGCTCAGTTCCCTCAGGGGGTTTATTCAGAGACTTTCGGTAATGGAGCTCCTGCTTGCTCCCGGAGTCCCGGGCCGCCACCACTGCCTCTGCTGCTGCCTCTGCCGCTGCCGCTGCCTCTGCCGCTCCCTCTGCCACTGCCTCCCGATGGAGCCCGAGTCACGGAGACACCCCACTCCCCTCTTGCCAGCCCAGACGTCTCTCTCACTGACCTGTAGTGCCTGTGAGTGGAGGGACCTTCGTGGCTTGCTCAGAGCTGCTCCTCTGGGGCTGCGCAGCCAGGGCAGCTCAGGGGTGGACTCCACTGTCTGGAGCATGACGGACCCCTGGGGTCAGCTCTCCAGGGCTCTCTGGAACGGAAATCTTTTACACTGTGTTTCTGCGCGCCATGCAGTGCTCCAGAATTTGTGGGGAGTTCTTCTTGCAGGAAATATATGGGCTGTGGGTTCGGACCTAGCATATGTGAGTCTTTCTACCCCACCATCTTGGCTCCACCCCAATACATGTTCATTTTGATAAAGAGTAACTCTAAAGGTGGACATTTCAATCACCCTAGTGGAGCAGAGTAGTGAAGGACATATTTTTGGACAGGTGGACATTTCAGCACTACCTTCAGTCACAGCATTTGGATATAAGACCAGTAGTTAATATGGATACCCAAGGGGGTGGGAGGGGTTGCACATAATTACAGTTGTCAATTTATGAAACAAGGTCAATACTGATAAGATCACTTCTCTGGATGAAGCCATTAACCCAGAAATTCACTCTTCTCTCTTTCTGTAACAACAATTCGGCTCCAATCCTGTCTTTCTAGACTGATTTCACATTATTTCTCCCTATATAACTAGTTCCAGACAAACTGGACTAGTTACTCTTCCCCTTTCACATCATTCCATCTGCACTTCTCACTCCTTGCCTCTGCCTCCTGGAATGATTAAATCTCTCTGAGGTTTGACTTAAGCATCACATACTTCAAGGGACCTCTCTTGATCCCAGTATTTATTAGAGTTCTTCTCTTTCCATGTTACTTTATAATTTTGTAATGCCTATTTTACATTTCCTTCTCTTTGAACATGTTTCTATATAGTAAAATATAGTTAAAGTAGAGATTTCATTTTCATTTTGGAATCTTCAGAGCCTATGACAATGTCTGGCACATAGTAGGTATTAAACACTTGTTGAACTGAACTGAATTGAGAGACAATGTAATGTTGTGGAGAAGGTATTCAACTTGTTGTCTGGAGATATCTGGACTTGAGTCCTGACTCTGAAACTTACTGTGTGACCATAGACAAGTCACTTACAAAATCTGAGTGTGGGAAAGGACCTGACAAGTGGTCATCCAATCCACCCTGTGAAGGAAAATCTATAATCTTCCAGAGCATACTCTTTGGATAGCTCTAATTTTCAAGAAGTTTTTCCTTATATTGTTCAGATTTGCCTCTTTGGGACCACCATTTTGGGAAAGATACTAGTCATTGGTGCCTACAGGTAGTTCAGTGAATGAAGTGCTAGGTCTGAAATTCAAGCCAAGACACTGTCCTAGTTTATGTAATCCTGGACAAGTCATTTAATCTCTATTTGCCTCAGTTTCCTCATCAGTATAATGAGGATAATAATAGCACCTATCTCTCAAAGTCGTTGTGAGAATCAAAGGAGATATTTGTAAAGCATTTGGCACAGTCTTGCACATAGTGGGTGCTATATAAATGTTAGTGATGATGATGATGATGATGATTTATTTTGCCTCATCTTGTTCCAGATTCCAAGTGTTTCTCATCTCCTGCCTCAATGTCATATATAGATATAGATATATACATATATATATACACATATATATATTGCCTTTCTCCATTAGAATATAAACTCCTTGAGGGCAGAGACTTTTTTATTTGCTTATATCTGTAACCCTACTGCTTACAATTGAGTTACATGTGCCTGGAACATAATAAGTGATCAGATAGATAGATTGATAGACAGATAGACATACCCATCTCTCTCTTTCTCTCTCTCTCTCTCTCGAGATCTATAGATATAGATATATACATATACATGTACACATATATGCACACTTACATATAAACATATATTTATGTATACATACATATATAAATGTTTATATATATATACAAATGTTTATACAAATATATGGGCAAATGTATATATGTGTACGTGCATCCATGTGGATGTATATACCATCATGCACACACACACATTTATTGAGCACCTACTATATGCCAGAAACTAAACAGTGGGGATACATAAAAAGGAAAAAGACAGTTCATGCCCTCGAAGAGTTTACAAGGTAATGGGGGAGACAATGTATAATCTATTGAGATAATCATGTGATTTCTGTTAGTTTTGTTATTGATATGCTAATCATTTTCCTAATATTGAATTATCCCTGCATTCCTGGCATAAATCCTACTTGATCATAATGTATTATTCTCATGATTAGTTGCTGTATTCTTTTTGCTAAAATCGTATTTAAAGTTTTTGCATCTATATTCATTAGAAAAATTGGTCTACAATTTTCTTTCTCTGTTTTGGCTCTTTCTGGTTTTGAAATCAAAATCATATTTGTATCATAAAAAGAATTTGGGAGGATTCCTTCTTCCCCAATTTTCCCAAATAGTCTATATAGTATTGGAATTAGCTGTTCTTTAAATGTTTGATAGAATTCACTTGTGAATCCATCTGGCACTAGAGATTTTTTTCTAGGAAGTTCATTGATGGTTTGCTTAATTTATTTTTCTGAGGTGGGGTTATTTAAGTATTCAACTTCCTTTTCTGTTAGTCTGGGCAATTTGTATCTTTTAAAATAATAGTCCATCTCATTTAGATTATCGAATTTATGGGCATACAGTTGGTCAAAGTAATTTCTAATTATTGTTTTAATTTCCTTCTCATTGGAGGTGAGTTTGCCCTTTTCATTTTTTATATTGGTAATTTGGTTTTCTTCTTTCTTTTTTTTAATTAAATTGACCAAATGTTTATCAATTTTATTGGTTTTTCCATAAAACTGACTCCTGCTTTTATTTATTAGTTCAATATTTTTCTTAATTTCAATTTTACTAAACTCTCCTTTGATTTTCAGTATTTCTAATTTGGTATTTACTTAGAGATTTTCAATTTGCTCTTTTTCGAGTTTTTTCAGTTGCATGCCCAATTTATTGATCTCCTCTTTCTCTATTTTATTCATGTAGGCACTCAAAGATATAAAACTTCCCCTAAGAACTGCTTTTTCAGCATCCCATAAAATTTGGCAGGTTGTCTCATTATTGTCATTCTCTTGAATGAAGTTGTTGATTTTTTCTATAATTTGTTGTTTAACCCACTCATTCTTCAGGATTAGATTGTTTAGTTTCCAATTAGGTTTTGGTTTATGTTTTCATGGCCTTCGATTACATGTAAGTTTTATTGCATTATGATCTGAGAAAGATGCATTGACTATCTCAGCCTTTCTGCACTGGATTGTAAGGTTTTTATGGCCTAGCACATGGTCAGTTTTTGTATATGTGCCAAGTACTGCTGAGCAAAAGGTGTATTCCTTTCTATCCCCATTCAGTTTTCTCCAGAAATCTATCATATCTACCTTACTTAGAGTTCTAGTCACCTCCTTAACTTCTTTCTTGCTTATTTTGAGGTTAGTTTATCAAGTTTAGACAGGGGGGTCGAGATCCCACACTAGTAGAGTTTTGCTGTTTATTTCTTCCTGTAACTCCCTTAACTTCTCCTCTAAGAATTTGGATGGGAAGCCAAGATGGTGGAGTAGAAAGACTCAAGTATGCTAGCTCTGAACCCACAGCCCATATATTTCCTGCAAGAAGAACTTTCCACAAATTCAGGATCACTGCAAGGCATGCAGAAACACAGTGGAAAAGATTTCCATTCCAGAGAGTCCTGGAGAGCCATTCCCAGGGTCTGTCATGCCCTGGAAAGCGGAATCCACCCCTGAGCTGCCCTGGCCACGGCCCCAGAGGAGAGGATCCGAGCAGGCTTCAGGGACAGAACCTTCGCAGGTCAGTGAGAGAGACTTCTGGGCTGGCCGAGAGGAGAGCGGGGTGTCTCCATGACTCAGGCCCCCTTGGGAGGAAGCGGCAGAGGGAGCAGCAGAGGCGGCCCCCCGGGACTCCCAGACCAGCAGGCAGAAGTTCAGGGCCATTACCGAAAGTCTCTGAATAAACCCCCTGAGGGAACTGAGCTTGGGAGACGGCCCTGCCCCCACCCGCCCCATTACTGAAGGTCTCTCCATAAACCTCCTGAGGGAACTGAGCTTGGGAGGTGGCCCTGCCCCCACCTGAGCACCAGAACTTAGGCTCACATTGAATAGCAGCCACGCCTGCCACTGAAAGCCCATTTGAATCTCAGACCCTGAGCACTAGCTGGGCAGATCTAGGCAGTGGTGGACAGGAATCTCAGAAGTCAAGTAACTGGCTGGGAAAATGCCCAGAAAAGGGAAGAAAAAGAAGACTATAGAAAGTTACTTTGATGGGGTACAGATGTTCCTGCCTTTCAATTCTGATGACGAGGAACTATTCTTACCATCAGGAAAAGATATGGAGGTCGGGGCCTCTGTATCCCAGACATTCCAGGTGGATGTCCAGTGGGCTCTGGCCTTGGAAGAGCTCAAAAAGGATTTTGAAAGTCAAGTTACACAGGTGGAGGAAAAACTGAGAAGAAAAATGAGAGAGATGCAAGAAAAGTATGAAAAATGGGTCAATACCTTGCTAAAGGAGACCCCAAAAAAATGCTGAAGGAAATAACACCTTGAAAAATAGGCTCACTCAATTGGCAAAAGAGGTTCAAAAAGCCAATGAGGAGAAGAATGCTTTCAAAAGCAGAATTAGCCAAATGGAAAAAGAGGTTCAAAAAACTCACTGAATATAATAGTTCTCTCAAAATTAGAATGGAACAGATGGAGTCTAATGACTTTCTGAGAAACCAAGAAATCACAAAACAAAACCAAAAGAAAGGAAAAATGGAAGAGAATGTGAAATATCTCATGGGAAAAAACAACAGACCTGGAAAATAGATTTGGGAGAGACAATTTAAAAATTATGGGACTACTTGAAAGTCATGATCAAAAAAAGAGCCTAGACATCATCTTCCATGAAATTATCGAGGACAACTGCCCTGATATTCTAGAACCAGAGGGCAAAATAAGTATTGAAAGAATCCATTGATCACTGCCTGAAAGAGATCCAAAAAGAGAAACTCCTAGGAACATTGTGGCCAAATTCCAGAATTCCCAGGTCAAGGAGAAAATCTTGCAAGCAGCTAGAAAGAAACAATCCCAGTATTGTGGAAATACAATCAGGATAACACAAGATCTAGCAGCTTCTACATTAAGGGATCGAAGGGCATGGAAGAGGATATTCTGGAAGTCAAAGGAACTAGGACTGAAACCAAGAATCACCTACCCAGCAAAATTGAGTATAATACTTCAGGGGAAAATATGCTCTTTCAATGAAACAGAGGACTTTCAAGCATTCTTGATGAGAAGACCAGAGCTGAAAAGAAAATTTGACTTTCAAACACAAGAATGAGGAGAAGCATGAAAAAGTAAACAGCAAAGAGAAGTCATAAGGGACTTACCAAAAGTGAACTGTTTACATTCCTACATGGAAAGACAATATTTGTAACTCTTAAAACTTTTCAGTATCTGGGTAGTTGGTGGGACCACACACACACATACACACACACACACATAGACACATGCACGCACACACACATACACACATGCATGCACACACAGAGACAGAGAGCACAGAGTGATTTGAATAGGATGGGACCATATCTTAAAAGAAATTAAGGTAAATGGTGAGAGAGAAATGTAGTGGGAAGAAAGAGGGTGAAATGGAATGGGGTAAATTATATCTCATTCAAGAGGCAAGTAGGAGACTTTCTAGTGGAGGGAAAAAGAGGAGAGCTGAGATAAAAAAGAAGTTTACCCTCATCACATTTGGCTCAAGGAAGGAATAAAATGCACACTCACTTTGGTATGAAAACCTATGTTACAATACAGGAAAGTGGGGGAGAAGGAGATAAGCAAGAGGGGCGGATGATGGTAGGGAGGGCAATTGGAGGAGGGAGCAATTTGAAGTCAACAGTCTTGGGGAGGGACAGTATCAAAAGAGAGAATAGAAACAATGGGGGGCAGGATAGGATGGAGGGAAATACAGTTAGTCTTACACAACACGACTATTATGGAAGTCATTTGCAAAACTACACAGATAGGGTCTATATTGAATTGCCTGCCTTCCCAAAGGGAATGGGTGGGGAGAGAGGGATGAGGAGAATTTGGAACTCAAAGTTTTAGGAACAACTGTTGAGTATTGTTGTTGCTACTAGGAAATAAGAAATACAGTTAATGGGGAATAGAAAGTCATCTGGCCCTACAGGACAAAAGAGAAGATGGGGACAAGAGAAGGGAGGGATGATAGAAGAGAGGGCAGATTGATGATAGGGAAAATTAGAATGCTTGGTGTATTGGTTGGGGGGAGGGGATAAAGAGGGAGAAAATTTGGAACCCAAAATTTTGTGAAAATGAATGTAAAAAGTTAAATAAATAAATTTTTATTAAAAAAAAATGAGCATGTATTGCCTGGGGAAGGGTAACGCACTAATGAATTAGCACTTATTAAAATATCAGTTTGGATTTATTTTCACATTGAGAGGATGATAAATTTATAGTGGAAGACATGTTGGAGAAATGAAAGGAGGAAATAAACATTAACTAAGTCACTGCTATGTGCTAAGTGCTTTACAAATATTATCTCATTTAATTCTCATAATGATCTCGGGAGGCATATGCCAGTATTATCTCTATTTTATAGTTGAGGAAATTGAAGTAGACAATTACTAAGTGTCTGAGGCTATATTTGAACTTGCATCTCCCTGACTCCAGGGCCAATCTGTTAGACCACTTAACTGTTCCTAGAGCTCATCTTTCACCCCCTTATTTTATAAATGAGGAAACTGAGGTCCATAGAAGATATACATCCATGAACACATGCATATATACAACCTTTGTTCACCACACAGATACACACATACCTATGAAAAACAAGGACATACACACACTCACATTTATATACTTGCTTGCAACTTTTCTTGGGGTGTATGGGATGTTCAGGGAAGACTAGTAGCTCCAAGAAGCTATAGTATACACAGTGACCACATCCTAGTGAAACCATCTCAGTAGATGACTAAACCAGGTTGAGAGCAACCCACAGATCTCAGACTTCTTTGTGACTTAAGGGAATGTCTATCTCAAGCATACGAAGCCTTCTCCCAGTAGAATGGGCCGATGAGACCAACTTGTTTCAAGGCTATGATTGCGTCTTAAGCAGGAGCTATTGAGCACTTACAGTTGATCAAAGATGCCACGGTCTTCGACTGGGCTCTGAACCATCACTAGTTATCTTTACTTCACTAACTCCATTGATTCTGGAAAAGAGTGTGACTGATGACTTTGCACAACTCTGCCTCACTTGAATCCAATTCATATGCAAGTCAAGACATCACCCAAAAGTGAAGGACCACCCCCCACACCAACCAGCTTTGCCTCTCCTTTTCCCCTTCCATCCCCCTTCTTAGTCATATAATATATTTTGCTCACCTAGTTATTGGCAGACTGACTGAAGTAGGTGGAAGAAGGTAGTCAAGTGTAACAATTCCCCTGGGCTGTAGAGCATTGAATTACTGAGCGCACTTTTGGTTTCTGCAGGACTGAGAGTATGTCTAATAATGACATTTTAAAGGGTTTAAAAATGAAATAGTTTTGCCACCTGCCTAGTTTCCTACATGCGGCAAAGGCTGAGGAATGACCATCAAAGAAGATCTTCCATCAATTTGAGACGCAATTTGAGACAGTGATTGGAGTGGCTTCCTAGGTAGGACCTGTGCCAAGGTAAAACCATTCATTTGGAGTGTGCTCAAAGAGTCATTCATTTACTTTTAAATCAACAAGGTTTTTTCTTTTCTCCCTTTCTAGAAGAATTTAGAGTGTTGGAATTTGGCAACTGGTCATGTTCTTCCGTTGCTCCAAAGATGGCTGGGTTCTTGCTCTTTCCTCCCATCCCTATGCTCCTGTGATCTTTTCCCACTCATCTACATGTGATACTGAAGGCAATAAGAGGGAAAGATTGTCATTAGAGATGTTTACTCATTGACCACTTGGGAACTGGGATTGGGGGTGGCATAGAAGGTGAGAAAGGAGGGGAGTAGCAATTCTCCCTCATGAGTTCAGGAATCAGGGACCAAGGGCGGTATGGCAGTGGCATCCAGAGGTTAGGCTTAGGCCCCTTAGGAAAGGTAAAGAGAGAGTGACAGTGGGGAGAAGGAGCTAGAAGGACTGAGGAGTGAATTAAATGAAGCCTTTGACTCTGAAGGAATTCTACCAACCCCTATTTTCACCTTTATCTCACGCGTGGAGGATGTGTTCCAAGGTAACTGGAGTCTGCTTACCTGATATTGGTACATTTTTAAAAGGCCCCTTTGTCTTCTGAGTATAAACTACTACTGCTCTTAGCTTGGGCCAATGGGAAAGATCCTCTAGTTTTGAAATGGGTGAGTTTTTCTTTAAAATAACAACAATAGCAATGATAACAATAATGATAACAGTAGCTAGCATTTCTATAACATCTTAAGGTTTGCAAAGCATCTTATACATATTATCTCATTTTACCCTCACAAAAACCCAAGAAGGTCATGGTTTGACCTTTGTTTTTCAAAGAGGATCATGACATCAGGGAGATGATGACATGACTTGCAGCTGATTTTGATTTGAGTGAGGGGGGCTATGGAAAGTCACCAGCCTCACTTTGTCCTCCAGAGCCATCTGGGTGCAGTGGCCAGATATTTGTTAGGATGACTGGGGCTGGCCCCCGATGCCGTGTGAGACCACAACTCTTTTAAGCTAAAGTCTTTTCAGATTCTCACTTTGAGTGAGACTATGCTCATTCAGCGAATAGGTCTCTTTAAGAAGTGAGTCAAGGGATGGACCCTTCAATTTAAAAGCATCAAACTGGGAGGGCAAGACCCTTAGGATTGCTGGCCAGAAGAGAAATAGTTACCATTGACATTCATTCTGAGCCAGGAGGGTCCAAAAAATAACTATTAAGTGGTGCTTGGGCAGGGACTATTGTTGTCCAATCCATGGAATCCAGAGTGAATTGGGTTTAAGGCTTGGTCTTTGAGAAAGAAATCTAGCCAGTCATCCCCAAGTTAACTAGGTAGTTTTGGCCATCAAAATTTACCTTCCTTTGGGCAGAATACTCTCAGTAAGGGGAGAGAAGAGAGGAGAGGAGGTAAAAGGTAGGTGCTGTCATTACCTCCATTTTACTACTGGTTTCTTTACCCTGCACTCCCTTGATTTTCCAGATACCTCCCACTGAATGCTCTCATCTGAAGAGGTCTAGCTCAGTTCCTCTGTAATTGACCCTTGCCTCATAGGAGCCTTAGAAAAGCCCAGAAGCAGAGGAATAGTGGTGACCCAGTCTCTGGCCAAGAGCCCTGCTGTTCTTTCCTTGTGACTCTGACTTTCTTGTTAGCTTCTGCCCCACTGTCCCCTTTACTAACCCACCCTTACTGTACTCTAGTTCAACCTTCCTTCCTTCCTTCCTTCCTTCCTTCCTTCCTTCCTTCCTTCCTTCCTTCCTTCCTTCCTTCCTTCCTTCCTTCCTTCCTTCCTTCCTTCCTTCCTCCCTTCTTTCCTCCCTTCTGTCTATTGCTGTACATTCATTACTCACTGCCTGAGAGATAGAGGAGTGCTAGGTGCTAAAAAGATGAATACGATAGCTCTGCCTTCATGAAGCTTATAGAAGGCAAGGAATATAAGATATGATGTTTAAAAAGCAAGAAAGGAAATACCAACTGCCCAATGAATTCATACTTCATGTTTTAGGATTGACTGAAGGGAGAGATTTGTTTGAGGATGGGGTTGAGTTGTGCAGGTTACAGGAGAGGTTTTACTAAGGAGGCAGGGCTTGAGTTGAGCCTTAAAGGATGAATAAGGTTTGGATAAGAGGGTTGAAGAGGAAAACATAAAAAATGACACTGGTGGTAAAGAACAGAGGAGATCTTGGCTGCTGCCCATTGGCTGACCCTGACCTTATTTGCTGCTCTCTCTGCTAAATCTGTAGGAAGCTACCAGCTGCATCACTAGCCCTTGGTATGCATTGGACATTTGGTCCTGGCTCCTTCCCCTTCTGATGACCCCCAGAATGCCCATGTTTTGGCACTGTTAATTATTCATTTCAAGCTGGGCCCCCATTCTCTCTGCAGAGAGAAAGAAATTGCTAGCCTCCCCCAGATTCCTAAGCAATGTGTTTCAGCCCTTTTCCCAATTAACATGAAACTTAACTCAGAGATCTAGAAACCAGACAAAAATGTAAATCACAGTTTTATTTTCTGTTCATCATCATTTCTACAGATGGAGCATGGCAGAGTGTAGTTCTGATTAGATTATCTGATATTTTGCTAAGGAACACCCTGTTCAGGGAGAAAGGCTTTTTGGGTGGAGTGGAGTGGGGTGTTGGCTTCTCATTTGACTATACCTGAAGTTACTGGTTCTGGGTTGGGAGGTAAGGTTGGTGGATGCACTAAGCCTCTTTTGCCATGGACAGATGTGGTTCAGGCCTGGGTCCCAGGCTGTTGTTCTTTTCCAGATCCTTAGTCCTCTTCGGAATTGACAGCTGACTCTTCTCTTGGGGCAGATAGCCAAATCTTTTCTCTCTGAAACTACATTCCCTTTAATCACTTTCTAGAAGTAATTACTGCATGCACTGGGAAAGTGGGGGCTCATCTAATTAATTACCTGACAATTCCTTTACTCTGCAGGGAGAGGACTGTCTCTCTAAGGAATGTTAAGATCTATTCTCTTCCATCCAGTAGCTTCAAAGTCACTGTCTGTGGTGACTCCTAGGAAGGAGTGAGTGGTGGAGGAATGGATATGGAGTCCAAGGGACAGAAGTCTCTATTCTGTCTGCTTCAGAAATAACTATTGGCAACAAAAAATACAGCTTTCTGTAGCTTCAAAGGATCAGGAGTGGGTCCTGGTCAAAAACCTAGATGATGGAAGGAGGTAGCTCTTGGTCAAGTCTAGATCTCTAACAGCAAAGCAGATGAAATTGGTCTTTTCCCCCTCTCCCAGATAATTCAACCTTCATGATCCAGATGTTTCAGTTTCATAATCAGAATATATATGTTCTACATTCCATTTCCTTAGGACTCTTCTAGATGAGAGAAGCCAATCTCACAAACCTATCCATGATAATATGTTGACAGACCACCATAACTTAAAGTATTACTTATTTACATTTTTAGAGCCTTTTAATATCTTAACTCATAGGAATTAGTCTAATGGGAGAATCTTAAGCAGTGGAGAAGATACTTTTGACTTCAAGGTCTTCCTGGGTATCTTCAATTTGAGTATGCTTGATAGTATCAAACTGGTATCCTTTCCCACTTAAGGAGAGATGTATTCTAGGTAGACTTAAAGATAGCCCTGCTCACAATGTTCCCTTTTTCTTGGGCTTGGGTGATGGTGTTGGGAGTAGCCTCAGATCCTTTCCCTTGCATTGATATACTATAAGTTGAGTCCTATTGACACCTGATTTCTAAGCCCTAAGTGATTGCCCTTTTTCCAAATAATATTTTCTGAACAAGTGTTACAAAGAGTTTGGACAGTTCCCTGGAACTTGCTATACCAGCAAATTTCTGTGATATATGAAGGACCACATAGTGAGTGGAAGGTGAGGAAGAAGACAAAGAGATTTCCTCCTAGTCAAGCGAGAGGATTTATGCATATGTGGTTTTTTAATGAATTCTATCAACCATGGCATCACTCTTGAGCCTTAGCCATCTTTTGCTTTCCTTGGTGTTTCTATGATTTCAAAGGAGATCCAAGGTTGATCTCACCCCTGTGCTGAGAGAACTTTGCTGAACCTCAACAGAGTGAACATTTTCCAGAGGAAGACTTATTTTCCTGACCTTTTTCTAGAGGAAAGAGAAGGATGACAAAGAACCTTCTGAGTCATTGGATCTACGGTTTAAGGAAAAGAACACTGTCTCTGGATTCAAAGTACATGGGTTAATATTTTGACCTGATAACTACAATTGTGACCTGAGATAATTCACTGTGGCAAATCATTCACTCTCTGTGCCTCAGTTTCCTCATCTGTAAAATATAGAGGTTGAACTAGAAGACCTATAATATCTTTTCCATCTTCGAATCTATGATCTTATGACCTGTGTGATCTTGAACAAGTTACTTCTCCTTGGGCCTCAATTTCCTCTTTATAAAATGAGAAAGGTAGACTATTTGGCCTCTGCCCACTGACCTGACTTTTGGAGGATGAGTTGACTAGGATTCCCTGGTTGGCTGTTTAGAAGGTCAGTACAATGGAGGCTGATGTGTTTCTAACAATTATACCTGCTACTTGAGATTTTGTCAAAAGGATCATCAGGTTAAAAAATGTGTTTTGGATTTGGTAGGGAATGAAAAACAGTGAACTTTCCTTAAAGACAGATAAATAAGAGAATGTAGGTTGTCATGTTAAAAATATATATAGGCATTAAATTAACAGTATAAATTCTAATTAACTCAGTATATATGCATAAGTAAAAAACACACTAGCTGGGGCAAGATGTAAAGAAATATAAAGACAAATGCTAATCAGCCTCATTGCCCAAATACATAAACCTTTTCAGGATTTTCTTCTATTTTAAAGAGATCCTTTAGCTTTTATTTATGGTGTTGTCAAGTCTAGAAATACAAATATGTAACATGTTAAAGCCTGCAATATAAAATTCCTTTATAGTCTTCCTTCAACAAATGAAAGAGTACTCTGGAAACTGTGCTTCTATACCACTCACTTCCCCCTCATTTGAAGCTCACTCTCTGTACAAGTTTATACCAAGAGGTGAACTGAATTAATCCTTTCTAATGTTAACCTTTAGCCAGTCTGGGTGAAAGATCTATTAGTATTTTCGATGATCTTAGTGTTAGCCATTCCTTGCTCAATAAAGGGGACTTATTCCCCTCCCCCACCTTTCTGAACAATTTCAACCAAAATTTAACAAATCATAGTAGGACAGACATACAATAGTTTTCTTATTCAAAAATTCAAGCTAACCAAATGGGGATTATATACATCTGACTCACATAAGGTAAAGTACATTAAGATAGCTACTTACATAATATCATTTGAGGGACTCTGGGCAGAGTGTCAATTCGTGAGTCTATTATTGTGGCAGTTCTCCTTTAGATCTTGAAGATTTTTTTTAGTTTCTAATTTTTATCTTTTTATCCTTAAAGGACTATAGGCTAACATTTAATCATCAGTTTATGTCCTGGTACTGATAGCCAGCAGAAAGCAGGAAGAGGATATAGGCTAGGAGTTGCAAGAACATTTGGAAGAAACGGCTGTAGACAGGGAAAATGAATGGTTAAAACCAAACTTGCTTGATTTAGTATCATAGATCTAGAGCTGAGAGGAATCTCTGAGGCCATCTAGTCCCAAACTCTTATTTTATAGATAAGAAAACCAAAGCATATGAAAGTTGTGACTTCTCAAGTTTACACATTTGATAAGAGTGATAAGCACAGTTTGACCCAAGTTCCTCTGATTTCAGAGTCAAAATTCTTTCCCTTGTGCCATTCAGTCTACAATTTCATAGTTTTACTTCTTGGTGTACTAGTACTACACATACTACCATTTTTTAGTGAGCCCACTTGCACATTCCAAGAGAAATTCAGCAAAATGGCTTGCTTGCCCTCTGGAAGTATTTTGTAGGTGTCTACCTACACAAGGTACAGATAGGATGGAAGTATTTATAGTTACCTTTGATTGCCTATTAATTCAGTACCCTTTCCCAAAACATAAAGGACCAAGTTAAGATCTTAAGTCTTTTAGTGAGCTGAAAAGTTAAGAATAATCCCATTTTTTTTCTATCTTTCCCCAGACCTCACCAATGCAGCCAAGCAGAAGTGTCACTAGTTGGGGTAGGGGGCAGCTTTCTTCCCAGACCATCCTTCCAATTCCCATTTCCCCTTCCTCCTTTCTGGATAGATATCAATACCCTCCCACATTTTTGAAAGAGAGTCCTTAGAATCTCACTCCACTCAGTATCTCATGCCTAGTCCCTAATTTATAATAATCGTATGAGCTGGGGAGTCACCAATTACAGTCCTTCTGGTGAGATAAAGGATCACCAGGATTCACTTACCATTTCCCTTGTCAATGAATCTTAAGGTCCACCATTCTTTACCATAGTCCATGCCTTTATGCCTTCCAAATCAATGCATCCTGACATGCTGATCCATCCTCAGATTCTGAGGCCCTGAATAAGCCTCAGGATTTTGAGATCTTTCTAGCTCTAAGTATTTTCTCCCCTAAAATCCAGCATGACTCTTTGAAAACAGTGACTCCTTTGATTTTTTTCATTTGCATCACCAGTGCTTAATCCAATGCTGGGCACCCAGTATTTATTTGTCTCAGATATTTATTGAATGCTTAGAGATCCCAGAATCTTGTATAGGTATTTAATTCAAAAGAGATTTATTAAATGTGTGGTATACATAAGGCAGACACTACAGGTATAAGTCAAAGGTCTAAGGATTGTAGTGTGAGGGATAGTGGGGTGAAAGGAGAAGACATACAGGTAAATGAAGCTATAGTAGACAGTGATGTAATAAATCATTCAAGTTCTTTGGCAGTCCAAGAGCACAAGATACCATTTGACTTGTGCCCGTCATCCTATTTCTTTATGTTTCCCAGTGGGGTATTGCCCCAGAACATTTGTTGTACTTAGATTCCCTTAGTTACAATGACAATGAGTTGTTCAGATCAGGAAGTCTGGTCATAATCTTTAGGAATGTCCTAGTTGGTGGAAGATACAAAACTATATGATCTCATACAGAGACCATAGAATCATAGAGTTAAATATCTTGTATCTGGGAGGTACTCAAGAGATCCTTGATCTCTATCTTTAGGTAAACAAATTATTATTTCTACGCAAGAGGGATCTGAGGGCTAGGTTACTTGCTCAAGGTCACACTCCTAATTGACAGTGGACATTTTTTCTCCCATTCATCTTTACTTTGGATGCCTAACTAATCTTGCTAAAGGTCAGAATTGAAAAAAAAAGTTGGTGGGAAAATTTTTCCATCTAAGAAAACTTTTGGGAGAATGTGCTGTGGAGGAGGGAAACTCAGGAAATCCTTCTCAAAACTTCTGCCTTCCTTCCTGCATAGGATGACACTTGTCCAGTTATCATTCACAGAAACATGTGCAAACCCAAGGCAAAAATATGGAACCTTAACTTTCAGAGGGAAAGGAATATGATGAAATGAATAAAACTTAACCTGAAAATGTAGCTAATTATAAGGATCAATGGAATTTCATGTTGTATAATATATTATCTCCATTAAAGTCCTATTCCAACATTTCTTCGTATTCATGGAGGTGACCTTGGAAGTTGTGCCAAACAGAGTAAAAGTCTGGTAGCTCCTATCAAACTGGAATGATTTTGAGTATGCCTATTAGCTGAGGTCTAGCATGGCCCATGTTTGGAGAAATTCATCATCAGAAGGCTGGTCACCAAGTGATGAATTGGTTTTTTTTTTGTTTGTTTGCTTTTTTTTTGGCCTCAACAACTCAAGAAGACTATCTACTAAATAGCAAAGATGATATGATCTGTGCTGTCGAAAAGTGTCAACATCAATAGAAGTCTGCATCCTGAGAGTAAAAAAAGTGTATTATCACTGTATGTTTATTTGCATGGGAGTAGACAAGTGTATATGAATATATGAAAAGTAAAATAAGTCTGTTGTCACAAATCCTCAGGGAGTTGAAACTAAGGTGTCCTTGTATCTTCCCTTGATGACTTCGTGGACTTTTTGGACAAACCTACCCCTGATCAGGAGAGTTTGTGGGCAAGCTTTCCAGTACCAGCCAGCAGTCCTCATTTGGCCGTTAGCCAGTCCCCTCCAGCTAGTCTTTCTGTGAGAGGCAGAATGGCAGCCACACTGTTTGAATGTGCAGACAATGGCTGGAACAGTAATGTAGGAAGCTAATGGCATGTTGAGCATGTTGCTAATGGTGGAACTTCTTTTGCTATTAAAATGAGAACTTAATTGTTACCAGGCCACCCTGATGTAACCACAGTCCCATTAAATGAAGTCAAATGAAAATAACAGGGGTGGTTTGATGGTGCATTGAACTAGGAGGTGATTACTCCCCCCCTTGCAAGACAAAGATGCAAACTTTGGTCAGATGCCTTTACTCACACTATTCCCCATGTCTCGGCTGCCTTCCCTCTTTTCCCTACCCACTCAAATCCAATCCACTCTTCCAAGCCCAGCATAAGGTCTACCACTTCCATGGAATCTTCTCTAATATTTCCAGTCCATCCTGTTCTCTCCTCAGAACTCTTTTATGTTATTGCTTCTTAATTGTACCCAGCAGTGATCTGGTAAATGTTTAATGACCAACTCTCTCTGAAAAAAATGTATGCAAGTTTCAAGTTCATTCTACATCATTAATGTTTCCCCATTGCTTTTATAAGTTTAAACAATCGACAAAGAATACAATTATGCCTTGCTTTGTAGCATTGCCAACTTCTGAGATGTAAGTGCTCACACTGAGAATTAAGCATCAACTCTTGCAAGCCAGGTCAAGCTGACTCCAGTACACCTCTGTTTGCACCACTCATTTGATACTATAGTTTCTATAGTTCTGTATGACTAGTTAACTTCTTATGTGTATATTGTCTCCCCAACAAGACTGTGTGATCCTGAAGGGCAGACCATGTATGAATTCTACGTATTCCCTTCCATGTCCTCTTGTACGTATACAATATTTGTAAACATTGGTTCAAGCATAAATCAGACAAAGGGCAATTCACAGTTTCCATTGGAATGCCTAAAGAAAACCTTTCTGACATTTCAAGCTGTCCAAAGTTGAAGTGATTACTTGGATGAATAGTGAGTTCCCCCCGTCAATGAAGGTGTTAAAGCGTGGGCTGCATGGGAGTGTTGTGGACAAGAGTCATGATTTGGGTCAAGGTTAGACTGAATGGCAAAAATGTAACATGGGGCCGAGTGCTGGATTCGAAGAGGGGAGGTCTGTGTTTGATTCCTTTCTCTGGCACTTGTATGACCTCCATCCGAATGTTCTCTCCAGTGACGCAGATAGCAACCTATGCATGCCTATCCATGTTGTGTGGCTCTTATTCACACTCTCCTATAAGGATGCTCTGGAGGACCTACTTAATGTACTGGGAACCTTTTTTTGATTTCTGTAGGCAAATGAGAACACCATACTGGTGCACACGGTCATCCAATGATTCTTTCACTGTCTTGTGGCACAACCAACCCATTTATGAGATGATAACCTTTAATCTGGCTTGATGTTTTAGTGTCTTTTCATAATAAAACTTATTAATCTAGACTTCAGTGAAAAGTATCTGTATAAGTTTTATCCACATTGGTACTGCTAATTACAAAAGGTTCTTAGCTCTTCATTAAAGCAGACCCAGCAAAATCATTACTATTTGGATAAATTCCATTAACAGACAGTTTTGCTATATGTGTTTGGAAGTAATAAAAATTATATTCCTTTAAAAAGAAATTAAGTACTTCAAATTTTTCATGAAAGCAATCTCATCTTCCTTCTTAAACTAGCCTGAATTAGTGAGGATTATGTTATTTGATTTCTCGATGTTCTACTTAGAGATTTTTTTTCCCATAGCCACAGAGAAAAGGAACTTTGAAAATCATCTAGTGTATTCCTCTAGGTTTCTTTGTAAGGAAGAATTTCTCTTCCTTCTAATTTTCTCTTCCTCTAACGTATTCTCTTGATCTGCTTTGGCTCTCCTACCCCTTCTACTTTGCTACCATTAACTGACACCTATACTGAGAACAGCCTCTCTATTAAAGCCCATCCATCCAACAATTTTCATCATTGCCTTTGGATAACTGCTAATGGCCCATCTGTTCAGATATGTTTTCCAGCCACAATGGTCACTTTATCGTGTGTGTGTGTGTGTTTGTGTGTGTGTGTGTGCATGTGTGCACATTGCGTTGTTTGTATGCATACAAAGCATTGCCCTGAGTAATCATCCACCCAGGAATATAGGCTGATTGCTCATGGTGTGTGAGTTGCCAAGTGCACCTGGATGTTGGGGCCAAATGGAATGCTGAGTATTGCTCTGAACTCAGGATATGAATTTTTAAGGAGCCTATCAATATTAATAAACATCCTGAGAAGCTAGTGATTCCAGGGCAAAGGAGCTTCATTACATGTATGCCTTTTCACTGGTTATTTTAAATCCTTTTCAAAATTTTTTACTCTCTCCTCACACCTATAGATAGAGGCTGAGTATTCTCAGTCTTTCTGGGAATTCCTTTGATTGCCAGAAAGATAATTTTCCTTTCCTTTCTCTCTCCTCAGTGTCTGGGAGAGAGCTGTGCACTCCATGGACATCCAAACTGAGAGATGCCAACATTAGTAATGCAGTAGAGAGAACACTGTATCTGGAGGTAGATGACCTGAATTTAAGTCACTTTGCTTCCTTGGACCTCAGTTTTACTCATGCATGAAATGGGAGAGATCATACTATAGCATCTAAATTTATGTAACTAGTTGGCATCTACGGTAAGTATCCTAAAGCATCTAAGAAGCCAAGTGGTAAATTAAAGAAAATGATTGGCTTTCCCTTGGAGGGTCCAAGCAAGCTTTTGCCATGCTTTGTCTCCTAAATTCTCAGATTACTCACTAAGGTTACTATAACAGTAATGTTCTAATGGGAAAAAGCACTGCATGTAAGCCTTATCAAGGGCACTGTCACATGGTTTTAACTCAATCAACTTCAAATGAAACAGTGTTCTAGCAGTTTGTCTCAGCCCTGGGAATTATTAAGCAGCTATTATAGAATTCATTAGGTTGCTTGCAATCTTTTAATGACTCCTATCTCTCTGGCATAGGGCCATGTCAACTGTGACAAACTCCAGCAATTTATTTGGCTTATGGTTGATGATGGAGTATGAGGAGAAGGTAGAATCACCTTTCTTGGAGTAGGGTGCGTGTTTGTATGGGGGGGAGGGTTAGGGGTGAAATTAAGTGTCTTGGAATTGGAAGAAAGTTGTTGTTGTGTTTGTCCTTCATTTTTGAAGAGGTCCATGAGATCAGGAAAATGACATGACCTACACTTGACTTTGTTTTGAGCGAGTGAGGACTGTGCAAGGTCACCAGCCTCACTTTCTGCCCCTGAGTCATCTGGATCCAGTGACCAGATATTCATCAAGATGACTGGAGACGGCCCAGGATGCAATAGGATACCTTGGCCTTCTACACTAAGGCCACTTAAAAGTGAGGTAATTCCCATTCAGTGAATAGGTCTCTTTAAGAAGTAGTCAAGGGATGGCCTCTTTACATAGAAAAGAATAAACAAAGAATCAAAGAAACAAACACATAAACAAATAAATAAATCAATCAAGCTGGGAGGGGCAGGACCCTCAGGACCCTCAGGGTCTTCTCCAAAGAGAAGCAGTTATGATGGGAGGAAAGTTCTCAGAGAGCAGAGAGGCATCATAGTGTGGTAGAGAGCTGGAAGCCAGGAGTCCTGAGCAGAAGGATTGTTATTAACTGGAGGGATTGAGCATGGCTTCTGTTATCTTAAAGGATACCAACTGGCCCGATGTCATTTGGGTAAGAAGTACCAGCGTCAGGTCTCTCATCTCCTACTTTGGGGTTCTTTTCTTTTTTTTTTTTTCAGCCACCAAGGCAGACTTCATTTAATCATCAGCCAAAATGGAAACACCATAGTTCTGTGTTCTTGCTTTCTGTGACTTGGGGTTCCTGGTTTCCATTGGGTTTCCTTTCACTGATCAAGTACATCCAAATATCAAATACAAAGTCTACTGAATGGGGAAGGACAAGAGCTTTCCATGGCTCACCTCCCCTTTCTGTTTTTGGTGCCATGTTTCTTGGAGTGGGTCATTGAGTCAATCCTGAATGCTGGCATTCATATTCCTGTTCCAGGAGGTCTAGAGTACCAGGAGGGACCTACTCTTTAACTTCAAAAACATGGCTGGATCCCTGGTCCATTTCCTCCTCCTCTTCCTCAGAGAGGTCATCCTCACTGCCACTGCAGAGGCAATTGAGCTCATAGTAATACATGCAGCTCTGATCCCAGCAGGGCTGAAGGACTTTTGTGTAAGGATTGCAGAGTGAGACCATGCTCCCCTACCCTCTCAGGGCACCACGGGGGCAGTACAGAGGAAGGCAGACATTGGTGCCATAGCAGCAGGCTTGCTCACAGCTAGACTCCATGTTCCTTAGGCAGAGAGTTCTGCTAGAAAGTGTGTGATAGCCATGGGTTTTCCACTGGATCTCCTCTAGCCTCTTCTCTACAACAAGCTGAGGTAGTACACTTTTCCTAGCTGGCAAAGAGAAGGAAATTTCCAAGCCTTCAATGTCCTGGACTCCTAGGGCTCCAATCAATGGTTTTTTTTCCCAAACATAGTTTGTGTGGCACAAGTGAGAGTTTCCTAGGTTAAAAGAGGACCATGACGTAGGAAAATGATGACATGATTTCCAGTTGACTTTGATTTGAGCGAGAGAGAGCTGTGCAAGGTCACCAGCCTCACTTTCTCCTGCAGAGCCATCTCCTGCAGAGTTGAATCACCAGATATTCATCAGGATGACTGGAGATGTCCCAGGATACAATGGGAGACCCTGGTTCTTTTAGGCTCTTTTCAGGCTCCCACTTTGAGTGAGGTAACACCCCTTCAGTGAATAAGTCTCTTTAAGAAGTGAGTCAAGGGGGCTGGGGCAGAACCAAGATGGCAGAGTAGAAAGACTAACCTGCTGTTGTTCTGTCCCCCATAGCCCATAAAAAAATCTGTAAAAAATGACTATAAACAAATTCTAGAGCAGCAGAAGTCACAAAATTTCAGAGGGAAACAGATTTCCAGCCCAAGACAACCTAGAAGGCCAACAGAAAAGGTCTATCATGGATTCGGAACAGAGTGCAGCTCAACCTAGGCCGAGCCACAGGGATGGGACTGGAGTAGGTTTCAGGGCATGGAATAAAGGATAGCAGCTGCGGTTGCCAGATTTCTCAACCCACAAAGGCCAAAGACAGCTTCAAAGGTCAGTAAGAAAACTCTTTCAGCTAGGTGAGAGGGGAGCATGGTCTGGCACCAGCCCTGGCCTCAGGGAAGTGACAGCCACTGTGGAGTCCTCAGACTAAAGACCCTGGGGGACTTGAGCAGCTGATCTGAGTTTCAGTCCTGAGAGGTGGTCCTAGGATGAGGAGAAGAACTGGTGCTGGAATGATGGAGCTGCTGGTGGGTGTGGAGAGGAAACCCTACTCAGTTTCAGGGCAGAAAAGAGTGCATGTGGTTGCTCATGTACCAGAGTTCAGGCCAGGAAAGGACTAAACTCCTCTCCCCTGATTGTGCCACCTTGATGGAACTGAGAACTTACAGGTACCTGGAGTATACCCTCCACTTGACAAAGGACTCAAAAGTCAGGTAACTGACTGGGAACATGCCCCAAAAAGGGAAAAAAATAAGAATATATAAGGTTACTCTCTTGGTGTAAAGTTATTTTCTTCCATCCTTTTGGATGAGGAAGTACAAAACATATCATCAAAGTAAGGCATAAAAGAAAAGTCAAGGCTTGTACATCCAAAACCTCCAAAAAAAATGCAATGGTCTCAGGCCATGGAAGAGCTCAAAAAGAACTTTAAAAATCAAGTAAGAGAGGTGGAAGAAAAATTGGGAAGAGGAATGAGAATGATGCAAGAAAATCATGAAAAGTGAGCCAACAGCTTGCAAAAGGAGACCCCCAAAAATGCTGAAGAAAATAAAATTTTAAATTAAATTAAGTTAAATTAAAATTAAAATTTAAAAATAGACTAATTCAAATGGCAAAAGAGGTCCAAAAAGCCAATGAGGAGAATAATGTTTTAAAAAGCAGAATTGGGGTAGCCCATAAAATATTAGAGCAGCAGAAACCACCAAACAACAGAATGAAAGAGATTTCCAACTCAAGGCAGATTGGAAAGCTGATAGGAAAGGTTTATTGCACTGGTCTCAGAGCAGAGCACAGCCCACAGAGCACAGCCCAGCCTTGGTCTAATGGCATGGCATAGACAGGACTGGAGCAGGCATCAGGGCATGGAATCCCAGGCAGTAGCTGCAGTTCCCAGATTTCTCAACCCACAAACAGCAAAGAGCTTCAAAGGTCAGTGAGAAAGCTCTTTCACTTGGGTGAGAAGGGAGGCCTGGTCCCAGGCAGCAGCAGCAGCAGCAGCATTCATTTTTGGAGCCCTCGACCTAAAGATCCTGGGGGAATTGAGTAATTGATGTGTATCTCAGCCCTGAGTGGCAGTCTTGAGGTGAGGAGGAGCACTAGCTGGTGGAGGCTCTGCAGGAATCCTACTCACAGATTCTGGGCAGGAAAGTTTGTGGTTGCTCCCAGATCAGAGCACAGGCCAGGAGAGGAGTAAACTCCTCTGCCTTGATTGTGCTACCTTGGAGGAACTGAGAACTTACAGGTCCCTAAAGAACACCCTCCACTTGACAAAGGACTCAAAACTGAAGTAACTGGCTGGGAAAATGCTCAAAAAAGGGAAAAATAGGACTATAGAAGGTTACTTTTTTGCTGAATAGATGTTTTCTTCTGTCTTTTCAAATGAGGAAGAACAATGCATACCATCAGAGGAAGATATAAAAGTCAAGGTTTCTGCATCCAAAGCCTCCAAAATAAATATACAATGGCCTTAGGCCATGGAAGAATTCAAAAAGCATTTTGAAAATCAAGTAAGAGAGGTGGAAAAGAATTGCGAAGAAAAATGAGAACGATGTAAGAAAATCATGGAAAGTGTGTCAACAGTTTGCTAAAGGAGACCCAAAAAAATGCTGAAGAAAATAACACCTTTAAAAATAGACTAACTCAAATGGCAAAAGAGGCTCAAAAAGTCAATGAGGAGAAGAATGCCTTAAAGAGAAGAATAAACCAAATGAAAAAGGAAGTTCAAAAGCTCACTGAAGAAAATAGTTCTTTAAAAATTAGAATGGAGCAGATGGAAGCTAATGACTTTATGAGAACCAACAAATTACAAAACAAAACCACAGAATGAAAAAATAGAATACAATGTAAATATCTCATTGGAAAAACAACTGATCTGAAAAATAGATCCACGAGAGATAATTTAAAAATTGTTGGTGCACCTGAAAGCCAAGATCAAAATAAGACTCTAGACATCATATTCCAAGAAATTATCAAAGAAAACTGCCCTGATATTCTAGAACCAGAGGGTAAAATAGAAATGGAAAGAATTCACTGATCACCTCCTGAAAGACATTCCAAAAGGAAAACTCCTACGAGAATTGTAGCCAAACTCTACCGTTCTCAGGTCAAGGAGAAAATATTAAAAGCAGTCAGAAAGAAACAATTCAAGTATTGTGGCAATACAATCAGAATAACACAGGATTTAGCAACTTCTACACTAAGGGACTGAAGGGCTTAGAATATGACATTCCAGAGGTCAAAGAAGATAGGATTAAAACCAAGAATTACCTACCCAGCAAAACTGAGTATAATACTTCAGCAGGAAAAAAATGGAATTTCAATGAAATAGAGGACTTTGAAACTTTCTAATTGAAAAGGCCAGAGCTGAATAGAAAATTTGCCTTTTAAATACAAGAATCAAGGAACTCATTAAACTTGAACCATTTACATTTCTACATAGAAAGATGTTATTTGTAACTCCTGATACCTTTGTCATTATTAGGGATTGTTAGAGGGAATGTGTGTGTGTGTGTGTGTATACATATATACATATATATGTAGTTGTATTGATATGTATGTATGTGTATATTATATACGTATAAGTACATGGGTGTATGTGTATACACACACACATATATGTAGACATAGACAGAGGGCACAGGGTGAGCTGAATGTGAAGGGAGAATACCTAAAAAAATAAAATTTACTGTTGAATGGAATGTAGTAGGAGTAAGAGAAAAGGAGAGGTAGAATGTAGCAAAGTATCTCACATAAAAGAGTGAAAAAAGAGCTTTTACAGTGGAGGGGAAGAAGGAGGAGATGAAAGGAAATAATTGAGCCTTACTCTCATGGGATTTGGCTTAAGGATGGAAAAGCACACACTCCACTTTATATGGAAATCTGTTTTACCTTGCAGGAAGGCAAGAGATAGGAGAGGGAAGATAATAGAGGGGACAGCAAATTGGGGAAAGGGATCATTAGAAGCAAACACTAGTGTGGGAGGACAGGTCAAGGGAGAGAATGGAATAAATGAAGGGCAGGATAGGACAGAGGGAAATGTGGTTAGTCTTTTATAACTTAACTATTATGGAAGTGTTTTGCATTGTTACACATGTGTGACCTTTATTGAATTGCTTGTTTTCTCAATGAGGGTGGGTGGGGAGGGAGGGAAAGAATATGGAACTGAAAGCTTTAAGAATGAATGTTAAAAATTATTTTTGCATGCAACTGGAAATTAAAATATATAGGCAATGAAGTATAGAAATCTATTTTGCTCTATAGGAAAATTGAGGGGAAGCAGGGTGACAAAATGGTGGGTAATAGAAGGGAGGATAGACTGGACGAATGAATGGATGGGGTGTATGCTGTCCTGGGGTGGGGAGAGATGGGGAGAAAATTGTGAATTCAAATTCTTGTAGAAGTGAATACTGAGATCTGAAAAATAAGTATATTACATATTTTTAAAAAAGTAGTGAGTCAGGGGTGGTTGCTTTAATTTAAAAAGAAATCAAACCATATAGAACATGTATGAGGGTGGTGGGGTGGTGGATGGTGAACAGTCCAGTGTTGTTGAAGCTTAATGTACATGGAGGGGAGTGCAGAGAGGTAGATCTAGAAGGATTAGATTGCACCATTTTGTGGACAGCCTTGAATGCCTGGCTGATCCATAGCCAGGCTTAGCAGCTAATGGGTGCAGTGTTGACTGCCCTTGAATCAACAAAGTGAGACTCAGAAATCAGATACAAGCGTGTCAGCTCATTGTCCTGACATAACTCCACACCACCCTTCTCCTGGTCACAGCCCACTGTAATCACAGGATTATAAGGTTTACCACTCCTGTGGACCATAACAGTCATTGAGTTCAACCTTTTCATTCTACAGATGTGTAAACTGAGATGTTAAGCCATGTGTCCCAGGTTACACAAGTAGGAACAAGTGGAAGAGCTGGTATTCAAAACCAGTCTCTAAACTGAGCACTCTGCCCTCTTAACTGGCACAGTAATTCCTATGGTAAACTTTATCCTCCATTCCTGATTCCTTTCCTTAAAAGTCCCCTAACCCTAGCTCCTGGAAAACCTACCCTGACTGTTATTGGATGTCTTTGCAAAGCTTTTAACCTGCATTAGGTTTTTCCCTGTAAGTATTATCCTTCTTCAGATTCATATTGAAGGCCTACTGTTCCAGTTCATGACATATCTTCTTCCTGCATTCTGATTGCAAGAGAGATTCTTTATGCCTACATGTGGCATAAGAAGATAAGCCTGTTCATTACTTTTCCTACCATTCCTTAACTATCTCCCCTCCTCTTGCCTACCAGCTGAAAGTGTTTTCTTCCTCAATCATCAATAATGTTTAATTCAATTATTATTTTTTGTCATGTGTGTGTATATGTGTGTGTGTGTGTGTGTGTGTGTGTATGTAGGCAATTGATGTCAAGTACCTTGCCCAGGTTTGCCAAGTTAATAAGTATCTGAGGTGGATTTGAACTCATGTCTTCTTGACTGCAGAGATAGTCCTTTATCTACTGTGCCACCTAGCTACCCCAATTTAATTATTTTAAAAACTAATTTGAAATTGTATTTATTAAGCACCTTCTATGTGCCTTGCTTAGGGGGTACAAAGACAAAAAATAAATAGTTGCTACCATCCCTGTAGATTCTTAGAACAGAAGTGTCAGATATGGTGCCTTAGTCTCATTGCTGCCAATACTATCCAGTGCTGCTGAACTAGATTAAAATGTGATTGGAAAATAATTAACAAAATAAATAAAATGACAATAGTACATATAAAGTTGTGGCTTTCTAAGTCGATATGATGTGGCAGAGATCCTTTTGTACAGTTTTGTGATCAGTTTCCATTTGCCTTTGACACCAGTGCCCTTTGAACTTTTCCTTCACCCCCTATCATAGTCCTAGATTTAGATCTGGCAACAAAAGGGAAAAAAAGAAAACCAAACCTTAGGGGACACCAAGTTTGACCTCTTTATTTTATAGATAAGGAAACTGAGGCCTAGACAGGTTAAGTGACTTGCCCAATATCACACAAGTGGTAAGTGGTAGGGATGGAATTTGGACCCAGCAAAATGCCTCATACATAGTAGATACATAATATTTGAATCAAAGTTAATTATTAATAATAATATGCATTGGGGCAGCTAGGTGGCACAAGAGCACTGGCCCTGAAGTCAGGAGGACCTGAGTTGAAATCTGATCTCAAACACTTACTAGCTACATGACCCTGGACAAGTCACTTAACCCTGATTGTCTCCAGAAACAAACAAATCAAAACATATATTTATATAGTGCTTTAAGGTGAGAGTCAACATGGCATAGAGCACAGAGAGTTGACCTTGGAGTCAGGAAAACCTAGATTGGAGTTCTGCCTCTAACACTCACTGACAGCATAACCCTTTTGCAAATCACTTAACCTCTCAGTACTCTAGGCCATCACTAATGAGGATCCATATGCTCACAGTTTTAAAATTCAATATTATCTATATTTTTTGCATTTTTATTTTAAAAAATGTTTCCCAATAACATTTTAATCTCATTTGGTCTGCATTGGCACCTCCGTTGTAGATAACTCTGTAAAACTATACATTGTAGAAAAGGTGCTGACATGTCAGTACACGGGGTTTCCTTCCCAGGGGTTCCCCAAATCAAAGAAATCATAGGTCTAATCTCTGCGGTTTAATTAAGGTGGTTTCTTTAGAACAGCCCTGTGAGGCAGATAATGCAAATATTGTAATTGTCCATTCCCAGAAACTGAGGTTTAGAGTTTACATCATTTGTCTAGGGTATCATCTCTCTAGTGTTAGAACAAAGAATGACATATGGGGCTTTTGCCTCTAAAACCAGTGCTCTTTTTGCCATACTGCAAAGGACTATCACGTTAATCTATGCTAGAAAAATAACTGAAAGTAATTATAAGTGCATTTTAGAAGCTCATGAGTTGAAAGATCCTCCCAGTCATTGAATGGGTGCATCTCACTCAAAGTGAGAATGTGATAAGACCTTAGCCTGGAAGGCCCAGGGTCTCACACTGCATCCTGGGCCATCTCCAGTCATTCCTGATGAATATCTGGACATTGGATCCAGATGACTCTGGAGGAGAAAGTGAGGCTGGTGACCTTGCACAGCCCTCCCTCACTCAAATCAAAGTCAGCTCCAAGTCATATCATCACCTTGGCGTCACGGTCCCCTTTGAGAACAAAGGAGAAACACAACAACAGCCACCCTAGATTTATAAAGAGAAAAATCAGGATAAAGGAACATGAGTTAGGGAAGATATCCTCCGACTCAGAATCTATTGTCCTTTCCATTGTACCACATTGCCTTGTAAAAATTTATCCTTTCGTATAGATTTGTTGGATGAATGTATTTACTCTAAGCAGCTGTCTCATCTCTGGGTGATGCCAAAACACCACAACAAAAGATATATTTAATGTGACCAGGGCTACATTTTTCTTTTGTTTCAAATGAAAAGAAACTAATTTCTTAATAAAGTAATTTATCAATTTAAGATGAAATACTTGAAAACAAAGAGCAACCAGAAAAAAGATCTGTATATATATACCCAACTGAAAAAAGTTCATCCCTCTTTAAGGAATTTAAGAAACTCAGCTTTTATTGCAGATTGTTAATGGTCTGTAATG
Organism: Bettongia penicillata ogilbyi; assembly: GCA_023548195.1. Classification (NCBI taxonomy): domain Eukaryota; kingdom Metazoa; phylum Chordata; class Mammalia; order Diprotodontia; family Potoroidae; genus Bettongia; species Bettongia penicillata. The sequence continues at coordinate 3,469,679 of JAJHZJ010000009.1, read as the reverse complement.
AGTGAACTTTGCATTTGGATTTGACAAGTTGTGAATAGTTTTGTCTAAATGAATTTAAATGCAGGGACCTATTTCTGAACTAGTTCCAAGTCTTCTTGAGCTTGCAAATAATTTACTTTTAAAATAGAACAGAGAAATGAAGAGTAATTAGTAAATCTGATAATTCTTCTTCTATCCTATGTGTTAGCCTTAGGATTTTTGTAAGCCATAAGAAATATACACAGATTGTAGATCCTTATTGTTACAAGAATGATCAACTTAGAAATTAATATGAAGACCTGACATGATCTAACCAGAGTTGTAGGAAGGTTAGTTGGTCAGTGTGTGTAGCATAGATTAGAGAAGGAGCCTGGAGGAAGTACAAGGTTAGGATAATTATCCAGGCCTGTAGCAATCCCAGCTTGCACAAGGGTGATGGCATTGGGCATATGAAGATAATATTGTGAAGGCAGAATTGCCTGCACTCAGGGAATAAGTCTAAGCAATAATTATAAATATATTGGTCCTAATTTTTGCCCATGGGTTAATTGAATGTTTGCTTTTTGTCTAATAAAAGACAGAGGAAATATCAGCTAGCAATTTAATAATTGGGACACTTGCCTTGTTTATTATTATCAAGCACCAAAGGATTTGGGGATAGAAGAGAATGTGCATTTAGATCTGCAAATGCTAGTGTTGGTATAAATTGAGGCCACTATTCACAAAGTTGAACCTACTTGAGAAGGTACAGAGGCATGGCTACATAATGATGAAGTGAAACCAGTAAGAGTATTCTATTTCAAAAGTCCAAAAGCAAAAACTCTTGATTTTTAGCCATTGGATAATGGCAAAGGTTATAAACTCATAAAGATGCTGGAAGAATCTCCATGAACTTTTTTCTTTTCTTTATTGACTTTTTACCAATTTGAGTTTCTATTTCTCAAGAAGCACATGATATTAGGCCTGTTAATTTGTAGGCCTGATTATTTTTAAAGTTGAGAGCAATATACTAGAAAACAGCATTTATTCCCATTGAAGTTTGATCATTCATAGCAATAGAATGGGTGAGAGGACTGATCAACTAACGATGAGTAACTCAGGATTGTTCTGGGTTCTGTATAAGACACAGTAAGGGAAGGACAGAGAAAATATAGTGTTTGAGTTCAGCACAGAAGGCAGAGTCATTAAACCTAAGAATCTTGGCTTCGGAAGGGACTTTTAAGGTAGTTTACTTCAGCCTCCTTATTTCACACATGAAGACACTGAGGACCAAAGAAATGAAATGGTTACTTAATTTCACACAGCTAGCTTTTCCTACGAGAGTGAGAATTCACACTCAAGTCTCCTGACTCTTAGTTAAGTGTATTTTTCTGAATATAATGTTGCATTCTAAAATTTTCTTTGCTACCAGCTTAATAATTTTCAGCAATGAATATATATATATGTATATATACATACATTTGTCAATTTACATTTGTATATGTATATACACATATACACATATATACATACACACATATATATGTAGCTTATATATATATATATATAAATGTGTGTGTATGTGTAGAATTTTCATTAGAGGGAAAAGTTTAAATTTGAAAAGAGTAACTAACAAAAGGGAAATTAACACCACCTCCATAGCTAATCAGTTATTGGAGGCAGAGTGGTGTACTAGCCTATGCGTTGGGACACAGTGCAATATAGCAGAAAGAAAACTGGGTTTGAAGTAAAAGGGTATAGGTTCAAATCCTGGCCACTTCTATGAAGTGGCTGAATTCTTTCAGCTTTCTTTATTTCTCAGTGTCTTCATCTGTAAAATAAGGGAATTGGACTTCATGACCAGTAAGGTCTGTTTCAGCTATAAATTTTCAATCTTATCAAACTTTGGTTTTAAGACTAGCTCTGTCATTAATTGGTTCTAGTTCTCACTCTGCCATGGGCATAGCATTTGAATTCCTCAGTTTTTATATCTGTCAGATGGTGAGGGATCACCAGCAGGGGCAATAACATTGTTCTTCCTACCTTGATGGAGGTAATAGGCATTAGTGATCTTTGTAAGGTACAAGGAGTTATGCCAGTGCTAGCTGTTATTATATGCAAATCAGAGTAACAGAATAATCTTAAATCCTATCTCCTTAGAGGATACTAAGTCAATCATTTTGATTATTTTGACTCATCATCTCAGCTAAATAACTGATGGAATTTTATTTGTCATTGGATTGAGTAATTTGGTCATTATAGAGATATAAGTTTCATCCTTAACTCAAAAAAGATGGGATAAGGAGAGAGACTGGGGAAGGATTCTTTGCCAGGGCACCTACGTTCCTCTACTGACTCAAAATATGAAAGCCAGGATCTAATCTAGGACCAGGAAGATATTAGGATCATTGGGCTTTAGCTAATGTAATCACTTCCCTTAATGGGGCAATCCCTTCCCTAGGTACCCACAAAACTGTGTAAAAAATCAGTATATTTGAATAGAGTTTGGATATGTGGTTGCATAGACCTTCACAGACTTCCACTCATAGACAATGGTTATTAATAGTTCATAATCAATCACCACAAAGTTGCTTACTCCTGGAACTCAATTTCTCTCTCCCTGTCTGTCTCTGTCTCTCTTTCTCTCTCTCCCTCTCCCCTCTTGTCTCCCTCATCCCCCTACCTTCCTTTCTCCCTCCTCCTCCTCTCTTACTGTAGGAAGGAGTGCTAGCTTTAGATTCAGAGGACTTATTTGAAACTTTTCTCTGCCATTTACTGACTAAATGACCATGGGCAAGTAGCTTAACTTGTCTGGATCTCATCTGTAACATTATGGGGCAGTGGAGATGGACTAGACAATCACTAACTTAGCTTTAAAGCCATCATTCTGTGACCTACTCAGAGTTTTCATAGAAAAAGCTATTTGGGGAAAGATACTGTCTATAGGGATAGGATCATAGGATGACAGTAAAATATCATCCTTTTGGGGCTACTTCCCCATTGCATTGTTTTGGTTCCTCAGTAAGGCATATGTCTATTTTTCCTCTTACGTTTTTAGGGATAGGTGACTGGATTTTCTTGGACTGTTACTCAGGCTCCTTCCCTAGCGTCCTGTCCCCATCAACATTGAGTCAGCTAGAATCCCTGAGCATTTAGAAAAGGGATTTACTTGAGAAGGAATATCCAGAATAGTTGGAAAAATTTTTTCCTCTAAAACATGAGGTGTACTCTATTCATTCTTGGGGAAAGTGGTCTCCTTCAAATATAGAGGCAATGTAGGGAGCAAGTATAATCAAGGAGCACTACCCAACTGGCAGAAGGAGTAATTTCATCCCTTTGTGGAATCCCCACCAAGTCTAATTAAAGTGTTGTTTCCTGTTGGGTCGCCAGCCCAATTTGATCTCCATGCCTTTGTTGATTCCAAAACTAACCCTTCTCAAAGGGTCATAAGGGATTTCACTCCCTTCAGCCTTTCCTCTGGTGACTATCACTCCTCTTTCATTTATTCTTGATCTACCTCTGCCTCTGATGCCACCGATATTGCCATCAGTCATTGATGCTTTGGTGGACTCATCTACTGTTCAATCTCAGCTACTGATGAGGAAACTTATGGGACCTCTGGATTTTGTAGACTCACAAGTTGCTCCCTTCTGAGAATGCTCATTCACCCTGAGAGCAGGAAACAACAAACAGAAAAGGGAAACATCCTTTTCCTGGCACAGGTTTGCCTTGGTAGATCATGTACTTGATGTTACCCTTTATCAGGGGAGAGACATAGTTAACTACCTTTCTTCCCCTCCTCCTTCCCTCAGCCCACCCACCTGTGCACTTCTGTATGTATACTCACTGGGTTCAGCAATTCCTGAGTCATCAGTTTTTTCTACTATGCAGCCAAATAGAATACTTTTCCATGAGGTTATTGGGACTGGATCAAGACAGGAATTGTTTATACATGCTGTATACTCCCTATTTCCTTAGCATCAAAGATTTAGAAGAGGAAGGGACCATTTATGTCAACCCATTCATTCTCAGAGATGTCATAAGATCACATAAGTTTAGAGCTAACAGGGACCTAGGAGGCTGTCTGGCACTATCCTCTTATTTTACAGTTGAAGAAACTGAGGTTTAGGTTAATATGACTTACCCAAGATAATAGAAGTAGTAAGAAGTATAGTTGGGATTGGAACAAAGCCCTTCTGACTTCAAGTCTAGTATTCTTTTCTAATCAAAGTCAAGAAGAGATCTTGTACACAATAATCTCTGAAAATTAAATGAAAAGGAGAGACAACACACTCTCTTGTAAACTATTCCCAAGTGCCCCATGTTAGGAACAAATTATTGGGTTTGGATGGACCATGGCCTTCACCCAAAGAGAACATTTCCATGTGTTCTTGCCCTAGATGTAAATATCACACCATTATTTCCCATGTATATCAAGATTATTGCCATGATTTTATAATTAGAAAGAATTCAGTGCCTTGAATCATTTGGAACTCAAATGCTAAAACAGCCTCAGGAGATCAATCCATATTTTGGCAGCAGCTTTCAAATTACTAAAAAGTTTTGCTAATTTAAAAAAGCTATCCTTACATAGTGATATTGAAGGTCACACAAATCTCCATGAAATGCTTTACACATAGCACCCACTTCAGCTAAACCTTCTAAACATGTAGGAGTCACCCTCTTGCTAATGATTAGCTTGGTAGGAGTTAATTCCTTAGATGGCTCATGTCCATGCTAAGGAAGAACAAAAAGCAGTGGAGAGTAAGCTAGAATTAGAGTGAGGGGGCCCAGCATATCCTCTTTTCCTCCTTTTCTCTCTCCATAGCTAAATACTAATTAAGCTGTCCCTGCATTGTAGGAAAAGTGAAGAGTTGTTTTCAGTTAAAAAGTAGGTAAGGAGGAGGGATTCAGAAATATTTTTTTCTTGGGGAACCAGAACTTCTGGTTTTATCACTGGTATTTGTGTAAGATTTTGATATAAAGTGTAAACCTGGAAAAAGGGGAGCAAGGATAATGAGAGCCCCCACAGGAACAGCTGGTTAAGATGGTGATATGAAAGATCCTTGGGGAGTCCACCTTGCCTATAAACACTTCTGAGAAGGTCTAAAAGGGCACCAGATGAAACATGGATCAAGAAAACTAATGAGAAGCAGCAATAATCTCCTCTATACAGGCAGGACTGTATAAGAAGATGTCTAGAAGTCAGTGCGTGCTTAGAGAGAGGATTAAAAAAACAACAGGTTCTAAAATCAGTGAAGCTTTCGACCTGGCCTATTCAGAGCAGCACTGGGGGACAGAGCCAGGCCTCAATAGGTCCCTGCACAGGAAGGCAGGGTCCAGAATTCTTAGAGGCCTGAAATCAGCATCCCTTTCAAAGCCTCAGCAGAAGACAGGCCCAGTGTAGTTCCTGACTTGTCGCCATACTGGGGTGCCAAGAACTTTGAAGTCAGCACGTTAGAGACGTCAGTAGAAGGTTGTATGTTCATCCTTCATGCCATCAGAGAAATGATGACATGGCTTGCACTTGACTTTGTTTTGAGTAAGGGAGGGCTATGCCAGTCATCAACCTCACTTCTCTGGAGCCATCTGAATCCACTGACCAGATATTCATCAGGATGACTGGAGATGACCCAGGAGAAGGCAACTGGGGTTAACTGACTTGCCCAAGGTCACCCAGCTAGTGAGTGTCAAGTGTCTGAGGTGAGATTTGAACTCAGGTCCTCCTGACTCCTGCACTGGTACTCTATCCACTGAACCATCTAGCTGCCTGTAGAAAGTAGGACCAGTGTAATCAAGTGGGTCTGAGAGCTGAGAGACATTCCTAGGAAGCCTGAAACTGGTTTGATTTCTCCCATTTGAATAGAACCTATCATGAACACAGCATGAGAGAGAACCAACTTGAGATCTAAGGGCCAAAATTAGCTCTTGAGTTGGGACACAAAGACAATGGAGGTAGAAATCAGAGTATGTGGCAGAGGGCAGAGGTCCTCCCACCAGGTAGGGAAGCAGCAATAACATCAAGATTGCAGAAGAGAAACGACAAGATAGGACCTGCCCACCTCATATTCTGGTCCTAGCCTAGAGTCTCCATCTAGGATCTGAACCTAGAAATGAAAATAATCTAAATAAAATAAGGAAATATTATGGATTGAGAGAAACACAACTGGGTACAACCAGAAAAAAAACTAAGTCCAAGACAAACGTAAGTGTGACATTAGAGAAAAGACTAGCTGAGCCACAGAGACTCTAAACATGTCTAGGAAAAATCAAACAAGAGATAAAAAAATAAAATTATAGCTCTTGACTTTTTAAGAAATGGGAGGAAAATAAATGACTTAGAATAGAAATTGTAAGAGATTATCTGTGTAGGGGGGGAGGAGCCAAGATGGTGGAGCAGAAAGACACACATATGCTAGCTCTTACCCCACAGCCCATAAAATACCTGTAAAGAAGAACTCTCAACAAATTCTAGAGCAGCAGAAGACACAGAACAATGGAGTGGAGGAGACTTCTATCCCAGAGAGACCTGAAAGACCAATGGGAAAGGTCTGTCACATACCGGATGCGGAGCAGATCCGTTCCAAAAGGAGCAGATCTGAGCAGGCTTCAGGGACAGACTCTACAGCAGCAGTGCAGATCCCTCAACCCACAGGTGTCAAAGGTCAATGAAAGTGTCTTTTTGGCTGGCCAAGAGAGGAGCAGGGTGTCCCCATAATTCAGGCCTCCTCAGGAGGTAGCAGTAGAGGCAGCAGCAGACAGGGGCTCCCAAAGCAGGCAGTAGCCTGCATCCATTGTAGAAGGTCGCATTGTAAAGCCCCTGTGTGGCAGCCCTGCCCCCACCTGAGCAAGTGATCTTAATCTCACACTGAATAGTAGCCCTGCCCCCGCCTAAAACCCCTGAGGTTTTGGAGCAGCTCATCTGAATCTAAGCCCCTTGTGCTGGCTTGGTGAAACTGGAGGCCAGGTGGTTGTGGAGAGGAAACTCAAAAGTCAAGTATCTGACTGGTAAAATGCCCCCAAAAGGGAAAAAAAAATAAGACCATAGAAGGTTACTTTCTTGGGGAGCAGGTGTCTCCCCCGATCCTTTCAGATGAGGAGGAACAAGGCATACTGTCAGAGCAAGTCAAGGCCCCTTCCTCCAGGGTCTCCAAAGGGAACTTAAATTGGGCTCAGGCAATAAAAGACCTTAAAAAACAAGTCAGCAGCTTACTAAAGGAGAGCCAAAAAATGCTGAGGAAAATAACAGCTTTAAAAAGAGGCTAACTCAATTGGAAAAAGAGATCCAAAAAGCCAACGAGCAGAAGGAGGTTTTAAAAAGCAGAATTAGCCAAATGGAGGAGAAGGTTCAAAAGCTCACTGAACAAAATAATTTGTTGGAAGAGAGAATTGAGTTCAGGGAAATGAACGACTATGAGTTAAATCAAGCAGTTAGTAAACAAAATGAAGAATTTGAAAAAATAGAAGATAATGTGAAACATCTCATTGGAAAAACAACTGGCCTGGAAAATAGATCCAGGAGAAACAATTTAAAAATTATGGGACTACCTGAAAGCCATGATCGAAAAAGAGCCTAGACATCATCTTCCATGAAATTATCAAGGAAAACTGCCCTGATGTTCTAGAATCAAAGGGCAAAATAAATATTGAAAGAATTCACCAATCACCTTCTGAAAGAGACCCAAAAAGAGAAACTCCTAGGAGTATTGTGGCCAAATTTCAGAATTCTCAGATCAAGGAGAAAATACTGCAAGCAGCTAGAAAGAAATAATTTGAGTACTGTGGAAATACAATAAGAAGATTTGGCAGCTTCAACATTAAGGGATCAAAGGGCTTGGAATGGGATATTTCAGACGTCAAAGGAACTGGGATTGAAACCAAGAATCACCTACCCAGCAAATCTGAGCATAATACTTCAAGGGAATAAATGGTCATTCAATGATATAGAGGACTTTCAATCATTCATACTGAGGAAAAGACCAGATCTGTATTGAAAAATTTGACTTCCCATGACAAGAATGAAGAGAAGTATTAAAAGGTAAATAGGAAAGAAAAATCATAAAAGACTCCCTAAAGCTGAACTGTTTACATTACTACATGGAAAGAAAACATTTTTAACTTTTGAATCTTTTCTCAGTATTTGGGTAGATGGAGAGATTATACATACAAACACACATACACACATACACATATATAGATAGAGAGTACAGGGTGTGTTGAATCAGAAGAGATGATACCAAATAAAAAAATAAAAAAAATAAAAATTAAGGAGTGAAGGAGGAAAATTCTGGGAAGAGAAAGGGAGAAATGGAACAAAGCAGGCTATAACTCCTAAAAAAGATAAGAAATTACTCAATGGATGAGAAAAGGGAGGAGAGAAGGGAAAAATAAAGCTGCTCCCTCCACATATGGTGGAAGGAGGGAATAACATGCTCACTAAATTTGATATGAAAATTTATATCACATCTCAGGAAAGTAGGAGAGGAGGTGACAAGTGGGGTGAGGGGAATGTCAGAAGAGAGAGCAATGGGAGAAGGGAGTCACTAGAAATAAAGACTTTTGAGAAGGGACAAGGTCAATTGTAGGGAGAAAAAAAATAAGGGGGGATAAAATAAGACAGAGGGCAATATAATTAGTATTACACAACATGATTATTATGGAAGTCTTTTGCAAAAGAACACATATTTAGTCTGTATTGAATTGATTCCATTCTCAGTGGAGCTGGGGAGGGAGAAGGGGAGGGAGAGAGTTGGAATTCAAAGTATTAGAAACAAATATTGAGAATTTTTATTGCATATAATCAGGAAATAAGAACTACAGGGAATGGAGTATAGAAATTTATCTTGCCCTACAAGAAAAGAGAGAAGATGGGGATAAGGGAAGGGTGAGGTGTGATAGAAGGGAGGGTATATTGAGGGAAGGATTAATCAGAATGCAAGGTATTAGGAAGTGGGGAGAGGGGAGTGATGGGGAGAAAAATTGGACATGTTACAAAGTGAGATAAAAGCAATTAGTATTAAAACAAGTGACTGAATTAATTACTGAGAATAAATCAATGACATCTTTAGTTTGGGGAAAAGAATTTCAGTCTAAATTTCCTAGAGGAAGGTAACCTTGCGTAAAATTTGGCATTGATGGAAAAGTTAAGGTTTTAATGGTAAATTTGATTTTATGATTGCTATTTAATCATGAACTAGAACATGTATAGAAAGGCATGTAAGCCACTGAAGACTTACCTCAAAAGATGTTCCTCAGCCAAAGTGAAATTATAATCATATCTGAAACCTGGTTATTGGAACTTGCCATTTTTAGATGCTATGGACTATTAAGTGACTGTTCTTCTGAGTCTAGTTCCAGGTATGGGTAGCAAGAAAGGCAATCTGAACCTCCAATCCATGATGCCAGTATGCCTGTGAGATGCTGGTAGGAGCTGCAGAAGGTGATCTCATGGGAAGGGTGGGAGAGCGGCTGTTCAGCGTGGGCTGAGGTAGGGTTCTCCTGACTGAATTTCCCCACTGACACCTGACAGACTTTAAGCCTGACTGTTGCAAGTGGACAATCCAGTCCTGCCTGAAAATGACATGAAGTTGGGCAGATCTTGCATCCCTGCAATGTCCCTACTCTTGGTGGCAATTTCCTATAGTCAAAAGGTTTGTAAGCTTAATACCAGATCTATTCAATTATAGATTATGGGTAGGGGAACATCCGAGGTTAAGTCGAAAATTAAGCTATTAGGCATAGGACTTTAGACCAACAACAGTAAGTTAGGGTCCTCTAATTCTCAGTAATACTGTGGAGACAATTAGGTCAAGAGCTTGTGAAGTTAGAAACATAAATATTATTTGTGTCTCGGTTAATGTTTTAAAAAAAATTCTTTTGTGGTGTATATTGTAAATGCTTTAAAAAGAAGTATCACCTGACCAAAAGTCTGAAGTGTTTTATCTGTTAGAAACTATGTTAAAAATGAAAAATAAAAATTAAATTAAAAAAAGAGATTATCTGTGTAGTGGACTCCCTGAGAAATCAAATGAAGTGGATAATAGTTAATGATTCACTGAGGTATAAGAACGATAGGAATAAAGTTAAAATATGAACAAAAGAAGGAAATACAGAGCATCTACTATTAAAAACAACTAATCTAGAGAATACATGGAGGAGAAGTAATTTAAGAATCACTGGACTCCCTGAAAACCATGACCAGACTAAACCAGGATACTATGTTTCAAGAAATCATAAAAGACAATTACCCAGATCTATTAGAACCAGAGGGCAAAGTGAAAATAAGAAGAGTCCTCTCCTCCTGGAATACCTCCTGGAAGAACCCACAATTTGAAAACCCTAAGGAGTGTCATAATCTAAAATCAAGGAACTGCAGATAGGGTTATATAAGACAATGCTGCAACTACTATTAGGGAGAGAAAATCTGGAAATAGTATATTCCAAGAGGCAAAAGACGAAGGCTAACAACAATAGCTAAAGTTGTAAAACTGTATAATCTTAAAGGGGTGGGAGGGTGGAGGATGGGGGTGCAGTTGTGTGTGTGTGTGTGGTGAACCTTTAATAAAAAGAAGACTTTTAAGCATTCCTGTGAAAAATAGTCAGAACCTGGTAGTATGAGAAATGATTATTAATAACCAATATCTTGGGGAGATTCAGAGGCTCTTCGTTTTTTCTAAATTCCTTATTTTAAAAAAAATTTCCTTTTCTTGAAGGACACTACTGATAATGAGATTGCATTGACTCTTCTAGATCTTGGTTAGACCCCACTCAACCTTGCAATGAATTTAATGTAAAGTGGTAAAGCCTAATGTGTTCTGCTCAAGCTTGGGTGGAGACAGATCCTTTTGTCTAGATAGCCAAGGCTAGGAGTGGTCTGGTATAGCTGAAGGTGGATTGAGTAGAGATAATTTCTCTGTGCAAAGGTCACTCTCAACCACTATGTTTTGAAGGGTATATAAACTGTAAGCCCCACCGCCATAATTGTCTTTGGTCTGGGAGAGCTAGCCAAATGACCATTCTTTTATTAATAACCTTCTGACCTTATTGATAAAATGATTAAATTACCCAGAAATGATGTCTCTTTAACCTTTTTAAATGTCACAGTAGAGCCTTTGAAACATAAATATAGGAGAGAAGGGAAATCTAGAAAGCAACATGCCTTTAAGCAACTGGAAATTGATAAATGGTCACCATTTGTATATTCACCATGTATATATTCCAATAGGAGCAGAAAAGGTAAGTGTCCCTTCAATATTCCATTGTGTTCAAGGATCATAGAGGGAAAAAGACAAATGCAAAACCTGGAAATGATTTCATTCCATTTTGTTGTAAGAGAAGAAAGAAAAAGGAGGATATTCCAGAGAATAATTATTCTAGGAATAAATAAAAAAGTGAGAGGAAAGTATGTTTTTTCATAATTGATATGTACCAGAGAAGCATATACAAATGTAGATGATGGTGTGAAGGGAGTAGACATTATGATCAATCTTAGCTGAACCAGGAAAAGGAGAATTACATTCAAAAACCTTGGTGTAGAAATACACTAAATTTAACAGGAAAATAAGCTGGTATAGAGAGAAGGGGTGTTATTTAAGAAGAGAATAGTATGGTAGAGTTGGGAAGGGAATAATCTCTAGTAAAACAAGGCAGCTTTGGGAGAGAAGGACTATAAGGGGGGGATTAAGAGACAATAAGAATGTATAAGAAGCTTAGTGAGGAAATGAGGGGCAGGGAAATGGGATTAAATAATTTCAATTATAGATTACTAATGTTCAGAAGAAACAATGCAAGGACACTTTCAAGGTCTCTCTTAAGAACTTTGGAATTCATTGTGTGACAGGAGATACTGTCACAAGACTGCTTAGTATCGTGTGCCCATATCAGAGAAGGTGTTGTGCTCTATGAGCAAAGCAAAATTGAAACTGCTCAAAGCAAATGCAGGAAAAATGATCAAGGATATGAAAAGACAGTTTTCAGAGGAAGAAATTAAAGCTGTCTATAGTCATATGAAAAAATGCTCTAAATCACTATTGATTAGAGAGATACAAATGAAAACAACTCTCAGATACCACCTAACATCTATGAGAGTAGCTAACATGACAAAATAGGAAAATGATAAATGTTGGAGAAGATATGGGCAAATTGGAATACTAATGCATTGTTGGTGGAGTTGTAAGTTGATCCAACCAATCTGGAAAGCAGTTTGGAACTATTCCCAAAGAGCTGTAAAACTGTGCATTCCCATTGACCCAGCAATACCACTTCTGGTTCTGCATCAAAAAGAGATGATAAAAATGAGAAAAGGACCTACATGTACAAAAATATTTATAGCAGCTCTTTTTGTGGTATACAAGAATTGAAAATTTAGGGGTGTCCATCAATTGGGGAACGACTAAACAAGTCATGGGATATGAATGTAAGAAATGATGAGCAGAAAAACCTGGAAAGACTTGCATGAACTAATGCTGAGTGAAGAGAGCAGAACCAGGAGAACGTTGTACACAGCACAAATAACATTGTGTGATGACCAGCTTTGATAGACATTTCAACAATGATCTAACAATTTCAAAAGACTCATGATGGAAAATGTCATTCACATTTAGAGAAAGACCTATAGAGTCTGAATTCAGACTGAAGCACACTATTTTCTCTCTCTCTCTTTTTTTGTTTCTTCTTTCTTGTGACATTTCTCTTTGGTCCTAATTGTTCTGTACAACATGACTAACATGGGAATGTGTTTGATATTATTACACATGTAAGGCCTATATCAGATTGCACACAGTCTTGCGGAGGGAGAAAGGGAAGGAGGAGGAGAAAATTTAAAACTCAAAATCTTATAAAAGTGAATATTGAAAACTAAAAATAAATAAATATTAAAAAAAAAGAAAAGAAATAAGGGAGCTTTTGCATCATCCCCCTCTGGAAATCTTTCAGTTAGGGAGACATCACCATAATCATCCCCTCCTTCACTCCCACCACTATGCATATGTACATTAGCACAGGATTTTCAAAGATAAATGTCACCTCTAAGAGAAATTGACAGGCAAGGATGTCAGAACAAAGCAACTTCATCATCCTAGGGGAAGGTAGGATAAGATTTGTACCCAACCAATTCCTATAATGATTATCAGAAGAAATGTATGCCAGATACACTTAAAGGAAATAATAATAGCACCTATCTTACAAGGTTCTTGTGAGAATCAAATGATATAGCATATGTAAATACTTTGGGCAGCTAGTGCTAGGTAACATTACAGTTACAAATGTCACAGAAGTGTGTAGATATTTTGGTCCTGGGCACCATCTCTCCTGGTTGACACTCTTCTTTGTTCCCATAATGACCTTGGTATAAGGGGAAAGTAGTTTGTTTTTTCTCATCGTAATTTCTATGAAATGTAAATCAAAAAGGGGAAAGTAAAGTAAAGTAGAAAACTCCTTAGGCTAGTCTAAGTTTCCCCATTATTGATCAGTACCTCGTCCATCTCTTCTTCATTTTCTCTACCGCACTTCAAAGAATGCTTGGGGCTGCCTTTTGGATCTGTATTATTAGACTTGGTTTTCAGAGCATAAAGATAAATTGTTACTATTATGGATGGAGAAGTAATTATCATAAATCTATTTTTAATCTATTCTGCTTTTTAAAATATTTGAAGCTTTCTTTTAATAAGAGGTAGAATTCAAACCTTGATATGTTGGGGAGGCTGCAAAAAGCTCCCCTTCTTGCTGGAAATGCTAATTGAGCAGCTCCTTTCCCCCCTTCATTAGCTGCATTAGCCTGCATTAACACCTTTTAATATCTCTTTAAAATCATGTTTGATTCACTTTCTTTAATCTCTTCCTTTTCAGGAGTGTTGAATTACTTTGATCTTCATCTTTTCTTTGATAACTTTGGGTTTAATTTGTATTTTGCAATTGAAATGCAAATTTAGAGATTACTCAGAATCCTTCCTTGGCCATCCATGTTCATTTTACTGAAGTACTTGGTTGTCCAATGAATATTCAGTGCCTCATTTCCTTGCCCACTGAACCTCTCTCCACAATAGCCCAGTTTCTGTGAATGAATAGGGGGGAAACAACATTTGCCTTCATAACCATGGAACCTTTGTTTGTGAAGAGATTCTTTCTTGTCTCCTGAATCTTTGCTTGCCTTCCAGGTGCCTGGATATTGGAAGGGAGGGCTAAAAGAAAAGAAAAGACTTAGGGGATGGATGTTAGTGTGGCTCATAGATACTACTGACCTTAGTATTGTGAGTATAGAAACAGAAGGTGAGGTTAGGAATAAGTCTAAGAGATGTTCTGGCTAGAAGATAGAGATTGGCATTCAAAATCATATTTCATATAAGTCCCAACTTACTTTATTTTTTAAAAGGCTATTATTTATTTAAACTAAAATAATGCTTCACAAGAAACAGCGTGGTATTGTAGACATGACTTTAGAACTGAAGCAGGGAAGAACTGGGTTGAAATTCTGCCTGGGACACTATGGATGCTTATTAACTACGTGATACATTTCCTGATGGACTGAGACCACAACAATTTTTGTTTCCAAGGAACTCCTATATTGCTTGTTCTCTTTACCACTCATTAGACACAACACGTAGTCATACCTAGCCTAATTTTACCCAATGGTTCCCGGAAAACATGATGTTAGTAGAAGAGTGGGGCAGGTAATGATGTTTAGGCACAAACATTGTTAGGGGAAAAGAATGTTCATTCAAGGAACAGTTTGACAAGGGTAATCAAACCGATGCTCAGGGAAGCTAAACATTACTGTTTATATGTTATGGTAACTCTGATTTTTGCTGACCTTCTAATTTGTGTCTCAGGTAATTGACCAAACAGTATTACAGCGGGGTTAAATGATGTTGCATTAATAATGTTGTGAAATAATATTGGTCGCAGCACTGTGGTATAAGACCACTAATGACTGGTGTTTACATAGCATTTTAAGTTGCTTTAAAAATATTATGTCATTTGATATTCACGGCAACCTTGTGAGGTCGTTGCTATTCTTATCATAATTTTACAAATGGTAATCTCTGAGGCAGAAATTAAGTGACTTCCCCAGATTCACATAGATAATAAATCTTTGAGGGAGAATTTGAACTAAAGTCTTCCTGCCTCCAGGTCTAGTACTCTTTCCAGGCTACCCAGGTGCCTGTTGTATGTGGTATACCTGTTCTAGCTTAGGAAATAACTTTCATTATTGTTTTAAACATCTGTATTATTTCTTGGGCTAGATTGTAAGGAAGAATAGAATATGCTATCCTTTAACAAAAACTATCAATTTATTTATTTTTAGTTTTCAAAGTTCACTTCCATAAGTTTTATACTTTTTTATATACCTCAGAATAGCTAATGCAGGACTATATGTGTACATAGTAGGTATTAGGCGGTAAGTATTAGGTACTTGAGCAGCTAGGTGGTGCAACAGATAAAACACTAGACTTGAAGTCAGGAAGACCTGAGTTCAAATCCTGCCTTAGTCATTCACTAGTTGTGTGACCCTGGACAAGTCCCTTCACCTCTGCCTTAGCTTCATCATCGGTAAAATGGGGATAGTAGTACCTATCTCCCAGGGTTCTAGTGAATATTAAATGAAATAATACTTATAAAGCACTTAGCAGAGTGCCTGGCACATAGTTATTAATAAGTAAATATTTATTGACTGAATGACTGGTTTTTGTAGATAGGGAGAGGAAAGATTTGAGAGATAATTGATAGCCTTAGTACCACTGGAAAATTATTAAAAATCTGTCTCAGGTAATTTTGGAAGGCTTCCCTGACTCATTCAAAAAAGAGGTGGTAGGGCAAACATTCCACTACAAAGATGTCTTGTAAACTCACCAGTGTCTAGAATGTTTGTGAATCAGCTAGTAGGTACCAAAGATCCAGACAGAACAGGATCTAGTCCAGAAGGAATGAAAGTTAACAAGTGGAACACCAAGGGAGCAAATGACCTTGAAGTGAGTTCTGACCCTTGATTAGTCTCTCTCTCCCTCTCTCTGTCTTATTTTATATACACTAATACACATGTGTGAGTAAAAGGTTTCATAGATGGAGAATAATCCACTAGCTTTCTTCCAATTAAGGTAGGGACTTAGGCTAGTCTTCTGAGAGAGCTTTCATCTGAGGTATACTCATGAAGCTATGCATGTGTTTGTGTATGTATATGTGTGTACAAGGGAGCTGTGTATACCTTTTACAATGTGATTTGGGATTTAGCACTTTGGACTAGAAATGAATTTGTCTTTATTTTGTATATGTTTATGTGCTATCTCCCCCATAAAATATAAGCTTCTCATTCATTTTTGTCTTTGCAATTCAACGCCTGGCACATGGGAGGCACTTAATAAATTCTTGCTGATTGATTGACTTTTGTAATGTGTATAATATCTTTTCTTTTTCAACATGAAATACAAGAATTCTCTGCCAAAGACTAAAAACAAAACAAAACACCATACTAACTCTACTCTGCCATTCATAACCTTTTTTTGTTAGGGAAATTGCCTTGGCTTCAGAGAAATGGGACTCTTGGTGACCACTAGCATGGTTTTCAAGTCAAATGTGAGTGATAGTAACTGACATTTATACAGCTTTCCGTGCATTTATGTCATTTGAGCATAACAATTAAATGATGTAGATTCTATTTTTATCCCCATTTTGTAAGAAGGAAAGAGACTCAGAGGTTAAATTATTCTCCCAGAGTCACACAGGTAATGAGTGCTAGGGGAAGGACTTGAACTCAGGTCCTCTGAGTTTGGTACTCTATCCACTAGGTCATGGGAAGATGAAATGGGAAGAAATCTGGAGTGCCTTTTTATGTGGGACATACCTGCCTAAGGCACAGCGATCAATGTGGGCCCTATTACTTCACATGTGCTTATGAGTTTTAATCTATTTGTTTGAATGTAAGGAGCTAGGGGCAGGGGTATAGTTGTAAGATTTTTTTCCATTAATTTTTTTCCAAGTCATGTTCCTAGTAGTTACATTCCTTATTTTTTTTTTACATTTTATTTATTTATTTAATTTTTTACATTCAATTTCACAAATTTTTGGGTTCCAAATTTTCTCCCCTTTTATCCCCTCCCCCCACCCCGATACCCCAAGCAATCTAATTTTCCCTATCTCCAATCTGCCCTCTCTTCTGTCATCCCTCCCTTCTCTTGTCTCCATCTTCTCTTTTCTCCTGTAGGGCCAGATGACTTTCTATTCCTCATTACCTGTATGTCTTCTTTCCTAGTTGCAACAACAATACTAAACAGTTGTTCCTAAAACTTTGAGTTCCAAATTCTCCCCATCCCTCCCTCCCCACCCATTCCCTTTGGGACGGCAGGCAATTCAATATAGGCCCTATCTGTGTAGTTTTGCAAATGACCTCCCTGATAGTCGTGTTGTGTAAGACTGACTGGATTACCATCCCTCCTAACCTGCCCCTCCTTGTTTCTCTTCTGTCTTTTGATCCTGTCCCTCCCCAAGTGTTGACTTCAAATTGCTCCCTCCTCCCTTTGCCCTCCCTTCCATCATCCCCTCCCTTGCAATATCTCCTTCTCCCCCACTTTCTTATACTGTAAGATAGGTTTTCATACCAAAATGAGTGTGCATTTCACTCTTTCGTTTAGTCATATGTGATGAGGGTAAACTTCTTGTTTTTTTTGTTTTTGTTTTTGTTTTTCTCAGCTCTCCTCTTTTTCCCTCCACTAAGAAAAACTCCTACCTGCCTCTTAAATGACATATAGTTACCCCCTTCCATTTCCCCCTCTTTCTTCCCACTACATTTCTCTCTCACCATTTACCTTAATTTCTTTTAAGGTATGGTCCCATCCTATTCACTTCAATCTGTGCTCTCTATCTCTATATGTGTGTGCATGTGTCTATGTGTGTGCATGCGTGTACATGTGTGTATGTGTGTGCATGCGTGTACATGTGTATGTGCGGTCCCACCAACTACCCAGATACTGAAAAGGTTTAAGAGTTAGAAATATTGTCTTTCCCTGTATGAATGTAAACAGTTCACTTCTGGTAAGTCCCTTAAGACTTCTCTTTGCTGTTTCCTTTTTCATGCTTCTTCTCATTCTTGTGTTTGAAAGTCAAATTTTCTTTTCAGCTCTGGTCTTTTCATCAAGAATGATTGAAAGTCCTCTGTTTCATTGAAAGACCATATTTTCCCCTGAAGTATTATACTCAGTTTAGCTGGGTAGGTGATTCTTGGTTTGAGTCCTAGTTCCTTTGCCTTCTGGAATATCCTATTCCACGCCCTTCGATCCCTTAATGTAGAAGCTGCTAGATCTTGGGTTATCCTGATTGTATTTCCACAGTACTGGAATTGTTTCTTTCTAGCTGCTTGCAAGATTTTCTCCTTGAGCTGGGAATTCTGGAATTTGTCCACAATGTTCCTAGGAGTTTCTCTTTTTGGATCTCTTTCAGGTGGTGATCGATGGATTCTTTCAACACTTATTTTGCCCTCTGGTTCTAGAATGTCAGGGCAGTTTTCCGTGATAATTTCATGGAAGATGATGTCTAGGCTCTTTTTTTGATCATGAGTTTCAGGGAGTCCCATAATTTTTAAATTGTCTCTCCTGGATCTATTTTCCAGGTCAGTTGTTTTTCCCATGAGATATTTCACATTCTCTTCCATTTTTTCGTTCTTTTGGTTTTGTTTGGTGATTTCTTGGTTTCTCATAAAGTCATTAGACTCCATCTGTTCCATTCTAATTTTGAGAGAACTATTAAATTCAGTGAGCTTTTGAGCCTCTTTTTCCATTTGGCTCATTCTGCTTTTGAAAGCATTCTTCTCCTCATTGGCTTTTTGAACCTCCTTTGCCAATTGAGTGAGCCTATTTTTCAAGGTGTTAATTTCCTCAGCATTTTTTTGGGTCTCCTTTACCAAGGTATTGACCCGTTTTTCATACTTTTCTTGCATCTCTGTCATTTCCCTTCCCAGTTTTTCCTCCACCTGTCTAACTTGCTTTTCAAAATCCTTTTTGAGCTCTTCCAGGGCCTGAGCCCATCTGCCACCCCCCTGGGGTGTCTGGGGTACTGATGCCCCACCCTCCATGTCTTTCCCTGATGGCAAGGATACGTCCTCGTCATCAGATCCAAAGGTCGGGATCATTTGCCTTTGTTGGAAAAAACTCTCTATAGTCTTATTTTTCTTCCCTTTTCTAGGCATTTTTCCAGCCAGTTACTTGACTTCTGAGATTCCTTTCCACCCCCGCCTGGATCCGCCCAGCTAGTGCTTGGCCTCTGAGATTTAAATGGGCTTTCCTCCTGCTGGCTGTCAATCAGTGAGCTTTAGTTCAGGTGCTGGGGTGGGGGCAGGGCCGCCTCCCAGGCTCAGTTCCCTCAGGGGCTTTATGTAGAGACTTTCAGGAATGGAGCGGGTGGGGGCAGGGTGGGGGGCCCGCCTCCCAGGCTCAGTTCCTTCAGGGGCTTTATGCAGAAGCCTTCAGTAATAGAGCGGGGTGGGGGCAGGGCCGTCTCCCAGGCTCAGCTCCCTCAGATTTTATGCAGGAACCTTCCGTAATGAAGATCCTGCCTGCTGCTGGGGGATTCCTGAGTGCCCGGCCGCTGCCGCCTCAGCCGCTGCCCACCCCTCTGCCTCCGCTGCTTCCTGCCCCCGTCTCTGCCGCCGCCGCTTCCTCCCGAGGGAGCCCAAGTCACGGAGACGCTCCGCTCCCCTCCTCCAGCCTGGCCTTCTCTCTCACTGACCTGTAGCTTCTGTGGGTGGAGGGACTTTCCCGGCTGCCGGAGCTTCCGTCTCTGAAGTCTGCTCGGATCAGCTTCTCTGGGGCTGCGGCCAGGGCAGCGCTGGGGGTGGGGTCCACTTTCCGGGGTGCGACGGACCCTGGGGACGGGTCTCCAGGGCTCCCTGGAACTGAAATCTCTTCCACTCTGCTTCTGCACACCTTGTATTGACCCAGAAGTTATGGGGGACTCTTTTTACATTAATTCTATGGCCTTTTGGTTTCGGAGCTCATAAACGTGCGTCCTTCTACTCCACCATCTTGGCTCCGCCCCTCAGTAGTTACATTCCTTGACAAGGCATTGCCTGAAGTGAAGGAATCCTCCTTAGGATGCTTAAAGGATAATTTCAACCTCTAAGTCTATACTATTATATTCTTCATAGGTATGCATAATTTTACTTGTCTCCACCTCAATTCTGGTACATTCCAATGTATTCCAAAAGGTCCTTAAATCACCAGCTGCCTTTTCATGACATTATGAACTATTCTTTTGAAGTTCATGTTATAATCATTCTATCCCAGCAAAATCAAGGGCAGGTTTTATTTAAGATGGGAAATTTAGTAAGTCTTTTTTTTTGTTAAAATTTGGCAGTTTAAATAAAGTAATAAATGGACCTCCAAAAAAAGCAAACCAAAGCCTCATTACCTTCTAATGAAATTTTGGGGAAAAAATGCCAGTTGTACACTGTCAAGGCTACTAATTAAAACAGAAGGAAGAACATATAATCCCAACAATCTACCTAGTGATGTCATTTTCAATCTCAGCTGAATTTTTGGATGCAAATCCTAGCCTTTAGAAAAGTTATAAAGAAATGATCCTGACAATAATCACTTTAACATTCCCCAAATCATATGTAACCCTCCCATACCCTATGATTGTAGGATGAAGCAGAAAGAATTCCCTCTACATTGTCTATCTGCCCTTTGGTGGCAGGGCAAAGAGCCAACCTACTCTTCACTGACTGGCTGCCATTTCTAAGGATCATATGAGCAATGCTATTGTGACCTCCATTGTAGTCACCATGGTAGGCTCTAAAAAAGGACATTTGTCCATCTTCTACTGAATGAAAGTCAAGGAATCTTGGCTGAGAGAACAAAGGTTCCATGTGATATGTGGATGCATCCAGTGTGCCATAAAGCCAGCAATGACTGGCCTGACTCTCTTCTCCTGAATGCCTTCGTTCTCAAGAACTGGGGCTGCTTAACTCCCAACCACAGGCTTAGCTCCTGATCTGGTTCTGGGAGCAACTTATCCTTGGAAACAGAAGGAGGCCCAAATGTAGCTCAGCAAAAAGTTATACTCCTATTCAAGTAACCAGTCTTTATGGCTTTATTCTTTTCTGACCAAGTTTATGCCTTGTACCCCAGTTTTAATAACTGGGTTCCTGTCGTCCTCTGTGCTTGATTCCCTATCTTGTTCCTCTGCCCAGTACCCTGGTTCCTTTGGGACTATGGTTCTGCCTTTCATCCCTCCTCCCTGCAACTCACTGTGCCACCTATTGCCAAGCTAAATATATAGATTATAAGATCTTATAGAGACCTTGGAGATCATTGAAGATTATCCCCTATGCTTGGGGATATTCTGCCTCTTTACCTTTGCCTTATAGAATCCCTCCATTCATTGAAGAGGCAGGTCAAGCACTACCTTTTACAGGGAGACTTTCCTATTTCTCCAATTGCCAGTGCTCTCTATCCCAAACTACCTTGTTTATACCTCTACTTGTATTTATTCTCTTTTTATTTTTTCTGTTTATACATATATGTGTATGCATTTTTATCTCCATCCACATCTATATCCATATTCATATCTGTCTTTTTCTATGTTTTTGTCTATATCTATATCTATATCCCTATCCATAGCTATCTATATCTATATCCATATGTATAGCTGTTTCTGTCTATATCATTCATATCTGTATCTAGGTCTATGTCCATGTCCATATCAACATCTATGTTAATATTCATATCTAAGTCTGTAACTATGTCTATGCCTTTGATATGTACACCCATCTTCCCTCTCTAAGAATGTAAACTTCTTGAGGGCAGAGATTGTTTCATTCATTGTATTTGTTTCCTGAGCGTCTAGTATAGTATTTGAATAACAGTTGCTTAATAAGATCATGTTGATTGATCAAGTGCCTACTATATGCAGAGAACCTCTAGATACAGTTAAGAATAAAGCTCTGTTTCTTCCATTAATTACCTGGGAAAGGATTTCTTTTCCTATCAGCAATTCTTGGGCTCTTTTAGCACATGACTAAAAGAAGGAAAGAGAATGGAATTAGATTCAGAGAGCACCTCTGGCGTAGAACCATAGAAAAGAGAAGGTGATATGGCCTCTGGCCTGGCTGAAGAGCATAAGATAAACAGAGAGATGCTGATCCTGGTCTGGAGTTACAGAGAAAGAAATGGGACAGAACTGAACCATTGCTCTGCCTGCCAGAAAGGAGAAGAAGTGCTATGTGTATCTTTCTTATGTCTTTACCACTTTTTGTAATCTACTTAGGTCCCCTATAATGACCTCTTTTGTTACGGTCTTTAGAATCAGTTCCTCACCTCCAATTCTTTACCTGAGAGTTGAGGCAAAATTGTGCTCTTAGTATTAGAAGCTATGAACCAGATGGATTGACCATGTTGGGCATGTCATCCCTTGCTAATGGACAGGTCAGTTTTGAATAAACAAGTTCCTGCCTTGTTAGCAAGAGAAAACAATCAGGAATCATAGATACTTTTTGAACATGTTGCATTTCAGGTGCTGATGAAATATTTGAATAAAGATATCTTGTAGGTCAATGGTGCCAAACTCAATAGAGATAGATTCTTGAGGCATATTTACTTAGAAAACCACAAATCAATATTATCTATGCTATATAATATTTTTCATTTATTTTGTTAAACATCAATCACATTTTAAACTGGTTCAGGCCGGGGAGTTTTGTGGGAAGGTTGTGAATTTGACGCTTCCATTGAAAGAGATCCAGTAGGAGATATTGGACTTCATTATAGAGAATCATGCCCAAAACCATCTGCATCTCTTTCCCTGTCCATTCTACCTGATATAACAGCAAGTTTGATGACCAGTCACCATGTGGTTTCTTAAGAGAAGGGTGGATTTATTGCTGTATGAATTAAATGGCATTGTTTCTCTGCCTTGGTAATATGAAACACCTACTAATTATTGGGCTTAGAAATTTCTACCCTCCTTCAATTTGTCAACCTCTTGCCTGAATAACATTGGTGGGGTAGAGAGAAGATCAGTTTGTGTTGGTAAAAATCTAAATTATAGAAGATTTGTAGAGTACATTTAGTACTTTCAGATATAGTATATATTAAAAAGGAAGTTAAAGTGGGTATTAATAAATAAAATTCCTATTAGACCTTAATTACATAATAATGTATCTAATTCATAAAAGGCCTTTTTACTTATAAAAGTTCTAGCAGTTAAAGGCATTTTGAAGGAAGTCTTAATTTGGTTACTGATATTAAACTGACTTTTCCTTATTTATAAGATCTTGAGAATTCTCAAAGTTGGAAATTATTTTGGACTTTTAATATATAATGTCAGAATTATAGCCAATGTTGGAGCTTGAATTAATGATTTGTTATTGTGTCTGCAACATTCAAAACACACTGATGCACTGTTAGCAATTGCTCAGGGTGACCTCAGGACACATTATCTTTTGGGCTAAAATATCCATGATCATTTTGAAGACCCAGGTGAAACCATGTTATCCCATATTGAGAAGACAGAATTTCTAGAGAATTCCTTCTACTTCTATAGAAGCAGTAGCAGAATTGGGTACCAACCATCACAGTTTTTAGATAGTCTATATATTAGCATTTGGTATTCTAAATGTGAGATCCTTGTTCCATGGCCAATGAATGGACATATTAAATGAGTTTAAGAAGCAAATTAAGCTTTTCATTCTTTCCATAAATGAAACCAAAAGACAGAAGGAAATGCCAGCTAAATGGAAGGAGAGCTCACAGGTTCTCATTGAGAAGGCAAATGAAAGAATCTGTGGAAATAATTTTATTCTGCAGGCTACAAGAAACATGATTTCATGGGGCTCTTGGTCATATAAAATTAAAATGCTCATGATAATAAACATTGGTAAGAAATAACTCCATTAAGATTATTGCAGCCTCTGCTCTAACATCCTTTGCAGTGAATGAAGAGAGAACAATTCTGTGGAGACCTTGATAAGACTGTTTAAACTAAATCACCATGTATTTTTAATGTTCTGTGGTCTTAATGAAATAATGACCATAAGGGAAAATAGTGAAAATATGTTGGAAAACAAAATTTCAAAGTAAGAAACAAGGGAGACCAATGGTACTAGAGATACTGGACATGGCAAACATATACATAAATAACATTATATATAAATATAATATAAATATAACATAAAATAAAAAAATAAATAAATATTTTAAAAAGTAAAAATTTGTTGTAGAGTAATATGAAATTACTGTTTTCTACTATGGAAGTGAGTTGTGAATTAATTGTGCTTCAATTTCTTAAAGATATAAATTAATGGCAAATTAGAAGGAAAAAAATGAGAAATAATACTATGTAATTGAAGCTACTCTACCGTGCTCAAACAATCTTCTGATATTCCAAAATGGGAAACCGAGAAAATGGCCAACACTAACATTATCTGCCATCATTTCCTAAATAAGTATTACTGATCTAAATAATTTACTAAAAGAAAGAGTCCAGGGGAACCCAGAAATTACCTCAGCCAGCATACTCTTGATTTTCTTGTTTAGTGAAGGAATATGATACCTGAAAGTAACATTATTTTAGAATATAAATTTGTTTATAAAATCTTATGGAAAAGAGTTCTGGAAGTTGAGATAGTGAGATCTGATAAGACAGCAAGAAGTGGTGCATAGAAAAACAAAATTACAAAAATGTTGAGGGAAAAATTGTGAGGTATCCCAAAAACATTTAAAGACCTTGGAAGTAGGACAACAGGCCTACAAAAAAATGGAAAAGATCTATTAAGATCATTTTCACCAATAATAGTGGAGCTACTGTATTTGGGTTGTACATCACACTTCCTAATGTACTTCATGGGGAAGTAAAAATGTAATTAAAGAAAGCAGGGATAGAGAAAACATATGAAGTAGATGAATAAGCACCAAAGAGGTGAGTTTTGTAGTCAACACAATTTTTAGGGCATTGGGGGATGGATTCTAAAGATTTTTGAAAATGAAGGTACTAAATATTTGGAACAATTATAAGATTTTATTATTACTTTTTTAAAGCTAACATCTGTATATTTTAAAGTTTGCAAAGTGCTATGTAAATTTTACCTCATTTCACTCTCACAACATCATTGAGATGTAGGTCAGAAAATCGAAGGAGACAGATGTTAAGTGGCTTGCCTAAGATCATACAATTAGTAAGTGTTTGAGGCTTAATGTGAACTCAGGTCTTCCTGACTTCAGACTTAGTACTCTATCCACCACCCACCTATCTATCCAGTTGCAATCTAGAAGGCATATAAGATACATCCTTTTTAAAAACAAGCGAATAAACAAACACGATCATTTATGATTTCATTAGTATAGGGAGCTTCTGATAAGAAACTCTTTCCACCAATGCCCCTGGGTTAAATGACTTGCCCCAAAGAACATAGCCAGTATGTGTCAGAATTGCTTGAAACTCAAATATTCTTGACTTTGAGAGAAGTACTCTGTTCACATCATAGTGTTGCCTCTAAGATCTGCATATAGATATCTACAAAAAAAGATTAGAATCTGCCAAGTCTATTGGAGAAGTCAGTGTTGGGAAATGAAGGATTGATTTTATTTAGGGGATATTTTTCTTGGTGCCAAAGGAATCCAAGCTCTCAAAGTCTCCAACAAGGGCTGAAGGGAGGGAGTTGGAGAGAGGAAAATCTTGTACAAATGCAGAGAGGCAGGAGAGAACAGGATGAAGAAAGGGAGAAGGGAATAAATGCTAGGCACTGTGTTTAACTGCTTTACAAATATCTCATTTGTTATCCCATTTTACAGTTGAGAGACTGAGACAAATAGAAGTTAAATGATTTGCTTAGGGTTACACAGCTAATAAGAGGAACAGACAGGATTTGAATTCAGATCTTCCAGAATCCAGGCCCAATCTGCTATACCACCTACCTTCCTCTAATGAGATCTGAGATAAGAACTACCTAGAACGTAATCTGAGAATGGCTGGTAGCCTAATTTATCTAGGATATAGAGTTGGAGAAAAGGAGTGTAACTGGAAGGTCAAACTGAAGCCAGACAGTGGTTTTGAATACTCTCATAATGAAGCCATATTTTATCCTAAATATCATTCAGAGACACAGAAGATTTTGAATAGGAAAATGATGTAATCAGAGAGGTACCTCAGGAAGATGATTGTGTCAGCTGCTTGCTAGAATACATTGGAGAGAGGAGAGGTTAGTTTTGGTGAGCGAGAGAGAGCAAGGTTTCACTAAGAACACATTAGATCAGGGTTTCTTAATCTTGTCGTTATGGACCCTTTGGCGATCTTTTGAAGTCCATTGACCCATTCGCAACATTGCATTTTTAAATGACAAAATAAAATAAGAATAGGATTACCAAAAAAAGCATTATGTTGAAATAGTTCTCTCTCTCTCTCTCTCTCTCTCTCTCTCTCTCTCTCTCTCTCTCTCTCTTTCTCTCTCTTTAAAGTTAGCAAATTCTCCAGGTAAAGACCTCCTGTGTTAGATCAAATGAAACCCATTTCCTTTTTTGGTGGATGGAGGAGGAAAATGCTACAAACATAAGACTAATGGAGGAGGGAAGTGCTGTAACATAGTATATCTGGATTTTGGCAAGATAGTTGACAGCCACATACATATTCATAGCAATACTTTTTTGTGATGACAAAGAACTGAAAACAATGTTGCTTTCCATCAATATGGAAATGTACAACAAATAGTGGTACATGAATGGAACATTACTCTGTTGTAAGGAAGTGTAGAATGGCTTATACACGTTGATTCAAAGTGAATTAAACAGAACTATGAAAACAACATATACAGTAACTGTAACAATGCAAATGGAAAGAATAAAAACCCAAGGTCAACAGTGTATAAATATAAGGAGCAACTTTATCTTTGGAGAAGAGAAAATACACTTTCCTCTCTTCTTTGCAGAAGTAGGGGACTATGGAATTAGAACATTATATATATACTATCAGGCTAAGTTGATGTAGCAATTTCTGTTGTTGAACTATTTTCCTTCATTTCTGTTTCTTTTTATTTTCTGTTATAAGGGATGGTTCACTGGGTAGGGGAAGAGGAGTTATACTTGAAAATAATGGCATCAATAAAAAATTTAGAAGATATTTGGCAAAACTCTAATATGTTTATAGACAAGATGGAGAAACATTGAATAAAACAATAGCTGGTAGATTAGTAGCTGGTTGCATGAATTTGACTGTAAATTCAGTATGTCAATTGCATATTATGAGTGCTAGTAGTAGTTGACATTTATATAGTGCTTTAAGATTTTTAAAGCAGTTAACAAAATCATCTCTTTTCATTCTCACAACAACCCTAGGAGGTCAGTGCTATTTTTATCTCCATTACAGATGGGGAAACTGAGGCAGACAGTTGTCATGTGATTTGCTCAGGGTCAAACAGTTAGGAAATGTCTAAGGCAGGATTTGAATGTAGGTTTTCTTGACTCTGGCTCTAGCACTCTTACCACTGCACCACTTAGCTATGAGCTAAGGAAGCTAATTCAATCTCAGTTTTGTTTCTGTTTAGAGTGGAGGAGGACATTAGAAGCGCCCTGTTCAGTTTTGAGTGCCATAATTTGGTGCTGACAAGTTGAAGTTTATCCAGAAAGGGATGCCCAAGATAGTAAAGGGATTCAAAACCATGCCATTTGAGGTACAACTAGTTGGTTGCTTGTCCTTGGGCAAACTGCTAAAATCTGTCTGTACCTCTGCATTCAATCAATTTATAGATAAGTTTCTTTTTCTTTAAAATAGAATGGTTGTGATCTATAAGATACTTTCTATTCCTTATAGTTTATACAGTTCTAGAAAGCTTGGGAAGTTTAGTTTGAAGAAAATAAGATTTAGGAGTTGTCTTCAAATATTTAAAGATCATATAAAAGAAGCTACATAGTATATTAGATAGAGTACCGGACTTGAAGCCTAGAAGACTTGAGTTCAAATCTGGCTTCAAACACTTCTAAGCTGTGAAAACCTGGGGAGGTCACTAAACCTCTCTGTGACTCAGAGTCATTTTTAAAATGAGGGAATGGGATTTAATGGTCTTTAAGGTTCTTCCCCAGGTCTAAATCTATTCTTGAATGATTAAACGATAATCAGATTGTCAGATCTCTCTATATACCCCAACTTCTCTTTTAACCTCCAGTATTCTGTTTCCAAGTGTTTATTAGACATTGTGAACTGAAAGTCCTGTAGACATCTTAATCTCAACATGTCCATAAATGAGCTCATTATGGTCCACCCCCAATTCTTCTCTCTTAAAGACTTCCTTATTTCTGTCAAGGGTACCACCACCTACCTGGTTACCTAGGCTGGAAATCTCAGTGTCATCTTTGACTCCTCACTCTTTCCCCCACTCCCACCCCATATCTGATGTGTTGCCAAATCCTGTGGACTTTATCATCTCAGCATCTCTTGAATATGTTTCCATCTCTCCTCTGATACAAGTACCTCTCTGGTTCAAACCCTTATCACCTCATGCCTGCACTATTGCAATGTTCTGCAAATTGGTCTCCTTGCCTCAAATTTCTCTCCATTCCAGTTCATCATCTTCCAATCAGATGCCAAAGTGATTTTCTTATAGTACATATCTGATCATGTCAGTAAACTCTGGTGGTTCCCTATTATCTGTCAAATCAAGTATAAAATCCTCTACTGGCTTATGAAATCTTTAATAACCTGCCTCTCTCCTCCATCTTCTGATTACTTTATTCCTCCCATATACTCTACAATCCCATAACACTGGCCTCTTTGCAGTTCTTCAGACATGACACTCCATTTCTCAACTCCATGAGTTTACATTGGTGACTATCCCCTGGAATGCTCTTTCTTCTTCACTCCCTATCCTAGTTTCCTTGGCTTCTTTCAAGTATCAGCTACAATTCCAGTTTCTCCAAAAAGCCTTTCCTCGTTCTATTCACAGCTGATGCCTTTCTCTAAGACTACCTTCCATTTTCACTATATATCTTGTAAGTACATACATTTTTGCATGTTGCCTCCCCAACTAGAATTTTTCCTTCCTTATATCCCCTACATTTGGCACAGTGTCTGGCAGAGTATTTAATAAATACTTGCTGATGATTTATTCTGCAAGGGTCCACAGTGTTGGACATAGACTAGTGCAACAGTTCTCAAACTTTTTGGTCAGAGAATCCCTTTACATTCTTAAAAATTATTGAAGAAACCCCGCTGCCTCTTGCAAGGAGCTTTAGTTTGTGGAGGTTACACCTATTGATATCTACAGCATAGAAATGAATATATCTCAGTATAACTATGGAAATAATTTTGACCTCATGGACCTTCTGAAAGGGTCTGGCACCTCCACCCTGGAAACCCGGACCACACACTGAGAACCACTGAACTAGTGGATAGGGAAGAAGGTTCTGACTTAATTTAAAGTAGGCCTTTCTAGAAGTTAGAGCTATCCCAACATGGAGGACTGCCTCATGAGTTAGAAAGATTCAGAGAATAGATAACCACTTGTAAGGAATGGTATATGGGAATTTTCACATTGGGTCAGAGTTTATTTTTGATGATCTATAATTCTCTTCCAGCATTGAGATTCTGTACTTACCTGAAACTAACTTTCAAATAATTTATTTGCTTTTTACTTAAATTTAAAATAAATATTTCCAGTTAAAGTTCAAATTCTTACTCCTCTCTGTCACTTTGAGCAGGAAAGTGTAGTGGCCCCACCTCTAGAGGCAGAATAGGGGATTAGGGAACAATGGGGACCAACTCCCAGAAAGTGCTTCTCTCTTATTGAGTTGGTGAGGATTTCTGTCCAAGTGACATTCCTAAGTCAGCTGTTCCCAAGAGATGGAATCCTGATTCACATTTGAGATCAATCAATCATCAAAATTTATTAAGCACCAATCATGTTCCAGAATCTCACACTACAAAAAGAAACAAGCACTAGAGACAGTCTCCCTTCTTAAGGAATTTACATTCTCTTATGAGAGACTACACATAAGAGGGGATATATACTTGGTGTAGTAGATAGAGCATTGGACTTAGAGTCAGGAAGACGTGGGTCCAAATCTTGGCTCACACAATTACTAATTGTGTGATCCTTGGAAAGTCATTTAACATCCTTGGGTTTCAGTTTCGTCATTTGTAAAATGAAGTAGAAAGACTTGATGATCTGAATCTATAATGTTATGATTGTATACTGGAGGGAGGAGGGAGCAGGGAGTAGGCACTACCAGCTAGATTCTCCCCAAGCTGTATCAGCCATTTACAGAAAATTTATTGAAACATGATAGCCCCACAATTCCAGAGGGCAATACAAAAAGGTGTCTAGAAAAGTAGATTCCAAAATATTAGAAAAGGATTTGTATGTTATTCTTCATTCACTTATTGGCAGATCATTTCACATCTTCCTTTATTCCCTATGATCCAAGGCCTCTGCTCTTATCTCAGCTCTTGTTCCTTTGGGTGTTCACAGAGCTGTCCTAATCTGCAGGCCTTGAGAAAGTAGGCGGTAGGTGGTAGTGTTCTGATCTGAGGGGGACATCTGTTTTCTTCCCTCTAATTAAGACTCTTTCTTACTATCCTTGAAATTCTTTGCTTCTTTCATCTCTCTACCTGACATTCTGTTAACTAAGATTCATAAGTTCAATGTAATATGTATGGTGATTAGAATACAACCAGCATAGGAGTCAGAAGTCACGATCTAAAATTCTAACTCTGATGGTTTAGTACCTATGTGACCCTGGGGCAAATCACTTGCATTCCCAGGGCCCAGCTTTTACCCCCAACTATAATAGAATAGGATTGATCTAAATGTCTCTGAGATCTCTTCCATCTTTAAATCTCTATTTTAAGAGCCTATAAACTCTTAAAATGCAAATAGTCTTCTACAGGGAAAAGGGGCCCATCACACTTTAGTATGAATTAGTTTAATTGCATTATTTTGCTTTACAACTGAGAAAATACAAGTTTTTGTAGGCGTAAGGAATAGGAAGAAAGAAGGGCACAGTTCTGAATTATGTAGTCATTTTAGGAGATTGTAGTGCTGGGTGGCAACATATGGACTTAGAGGATTTAAGAGGCAGGGGAGAGGAGTCTCTAGATGGTAGGAAAGGGGCTCTCCAGAACAAATTTTGCCTAATTTGCATTCTAGCTTCAAGATGAGGAGTTGGCAGAAGTGTTTTCACTTGCTTTCTCCCCTTTCTTTATTGCAGGGGACCTGTGGACTTGTACATCTACCTCTCTATTGATTTATCTATTGATCTATATAGTGATGTATAGATCTATCTATCTACATAGATAGATCTATATTCCTATCTATAAACAGATCAATAGATAAGTACATACATATTTATAATCTTGTGTAAATTATATAAATGTATACATAACTGTATTTTAATATAATTGGTTTCCTTCGCAATCCTATGTATTTTATTTTATGCATTTGGAAGCATCATTCTGAGAATGGGTCCATAGTCTTCCCCAGACTACCAAAGGGGGTCCATGACATAAAGAAGGTGAGAAAGCCCTGCCTTAGTGTTGTGAGCCCAGCTGACCAGTTCTTCAAATGCTAGCTGCTCTAAAGTCAACAGATTCCCTGGGTTCAGGAACCTTATTGCAAATCTAATTGCAAATCACAGTGTCCCAGCAGAGGTCACTGTTTCAGTATTTAAAAACAGATTGTTACTTGTGGGGTAGGGGAAGGAGAAGGATGGAAGAATGATAAAACAGGTGGGTACTGAAAGAGCATTTTGGCTTACATTTTGTAGTTTTGTGCCAGGTTCTGGACCATTAGTGGTGGACAACTCAGGTCTTCAGTTCAACTCTGGCTTCCAGAGGGCAATTACATATAGGGGAATGGGGAGACTGGTCCATCTCTGGAGTCCTCAATCCCATCAGTGTTCTCACTAAATATTGGGCCTCTCATAGGCAAGAAAGTACGGTTGATCTCCTCTGAATGATACAGGCTTCTTGGCTTCTCTGTCCCAATTAGCCTCCTCTGGGGAAACTGATCACTTTCAGAGAGCATAGGATCATAGATTTACATCTAGAAGTGCCTTAGAGGTCACCAAGTTCAACTCCTTCATTTTATATATGAGAAAACTGAGGCCCAGAGAGGTTAGGTGACTTTTCCAGGGTCACATGCTAGTAAGTGCTTGAAGCAGGGTTTGAACCTAGGCGTTCCTGAGCAATAACACTCTGAGGGCAGGGAGCAGTTTTGTAGGCTCAGTTCTGAAATTGTAGGTGGAAGGACTTACAAATATGGCCCATTTGGAAGGAGGGCCAACCTTGAAAGTGGGAAGAATATAACAATAATAGATAGCATTTATGGAACTTTACAAGTACCACTTCATTTTATCCTCACAACAAACCTGGGAGGTAGGTAGCATTATTCTCCTCATTTTTACAGATGAGGAAACTGAGCCAGACATCAGTTAGTTGACTTGCCCAGGGTCATTTAGCTAGTAAGCATCTGAAGTCAGATTTTAACTCCTGTCTTCCTGATCCAGGATCTAGTACTCTATTTGGTGTTCCACCTAACTGCCTCAGATAAGTGTCTAAGAGGAAAGAGGAGATGAAGAATGAATGAATGAAAGAAAAAGCATTTATCAAGAGCTGACTTACCTGAGGGAGAAGATATCAGATGTCTCTTGTAAGGTGCTGAATAAGAAATAAAAGAAACAAAAGACCAGGCCCCTGCTCTGGAGGAGCTCATGGCCTTGTAGACTAACACATGGGAAACACATGGGAAATAATAACAAAACATATAATAACATAATAAGACAGTACTAAGGACAGGACTAAACCTTGAGGATACAAATAGGAAAAAAAGAGATGTTACCTGTTTTCAAAAAACTCTCACTCTAATGAATACAAAACAGTTCAGCTGCAAGGCAAATGGAAAGATCCAGAAATCCTAAGTGTCCATCATCAGAATGGCTGGTGAGACCCAAGCATCCTTAGGGTGCCCCAGCAGGTCTGGTAGTATCTCGAGGGGGGAATATCTATAGAGCATGGTAGAAGGGCAGATAGATTGTAAGGCTTAGAGGACCTTAAGACAATGACAGGGCAAACATCGCTGACTTCACCATTTTGCTGAAGACCCAGAGGGACACACATGTGGGTGAGACACAATTAGGTTGGGGAAATTTAGGGGAAATGTCTGAAAGACAGGGGTGGCCATGCCTCTACCCTTCACTGGCCAAGCACAAGATGACATCACCAGCTTCCTTTCAAGGGAAATTTAATTCAGATGGTCTAGGCGTCCCCATGGACTCATCACAGTTTTGGTTTGGGGAAAAATAGACCTGGAAATGAGTTGCTGAGACCTGCCTGACAGAGAATTTGAAAATCAGAGAGTCTTAGATCTGAAAGAGTCTGTGTAGATCATTTAGACCACCTCCTTTTGCTTTACCCATTATGGGCCAGAAAATTAAAATGATTTGCGTAAGATCATGTGGCAGAGCCAATACTAGAACCCACATCTCCTGACTTTCAATTCAGTTTGTTTTCCATTGCATCACACTTGAGCCTTGAAGAGGCACTTTTCTTCTCCCCAGTGGATGTTTTTCTTTCCTTTTCTTTCCCACCCACATATGAACATATGTTCTTCTTTGGTAACCCTCCTGTTTCTCTCTTTATTTTTGCATTTGTCTCTCCTCTCTTTGACCTGCTCCAATATTTACAGTCTGACCCATATAATTTGGCACTGGATTAGACACTCTTTTGTACTGCTCTGTGTTTCCCATGTGTTAGTCTACAAGACCATGGACTCCTCCAGGGCAGGGGCCTGGTCTTTCATTTCTTCTGTATCTTCTTCAGCATCTTATACCATTGTTACACAATAGACATTTATAATATATATTTATATAAATATATATAAATAAATATTATATAAATATATGTATTCATCTATATTTATGTATATAATATACATATCCTCTCAGTTTCTTTCTTGTCATTTTAAAGTAAGTATTTCTCTCTGTCTCAAAGTTTCTTTCTCCTCATTCTGATCTTTCATGTCTTTTACCCACGTGCTTTTTACAGGAATATTCAGTAATGACAGACTTTTGTGCATCTGGTAGAAGGAGGAGCATTTTCAGAGGTGTACTGTTTAAAAGCAGCTGTGGGGAGAAAATGTATGCATACACACTTTTAAGTTTAATGTGTATTATTAAAACTTCCATAAGTCTAGACAATCAATGAAACAATAAATCAAGCGTTGAACAGTAGCATTTGCCAATTTCTGAGGTGTGAGTGCTTAGAAAATTGAACAAATAGCCTTCTGAGCTGGTTAGAGCTTGCTCAAGTACACTCCTGCTTGTACTCTTAGAGATTAACATAGTGCTTGGCATACAGCAAGTACATAATAAATACTCATTGATTGACTAAATGATTCTCTAGTAGCTTTCACACAGTTTATGCTTAATATGTATTTGATGAACTAATATGTAATGAGGGGAAATTGATCAGGAGAACCCTGAACAATTGATTTCTCCTCAGTGCAGTTGCTGAATCAGAGAGGGAAAGGTAACAGACAATAAAATTTTAAGTCCTTAAAGGAAGCACAAAGAAGTATCTATACTTTTTGTTTCTTAACCTCTTTATGAGATATGAAACTCTAAAGTCAAGCTTGATGGAATTAGAAGGTGGCTAGTCATTGGTTGACAAATGATTGTGCGCCCTTCTCCTCCTATGAGCCTTTAAAAAAAGCAAGAAACACTCTCTTAACCTGAGGTCCATTAACTTGTACATGTCTCTCTGTGTGTGTGTGTGTGTGTGTATGTGTATCTATCTACATAGGTGTGTATACACATTTCATTGTAATTAGTTTTCTTTATAATCCTATCTATTTTATTTTGTTCATTTAAATATATTATTTGGAGAAGAAATCCATGAGTTTCATCAGATTGCCCAAACGGTCCATGATACAAAAAAGACAAAGAGTCGTTGTTCAAGGGAATCAGTTGAGGCATGGGGCAGCTCTAAAGAACATGGACTCTGCAAGTCCAAAACTGAGTTCACCCCAGCTGTTGGAAATTGAATTTGAAAGAGAAATAAGCCTACAGACTTCAACTGAGTGACCATCCCCAAGGAGATGTGTTTAGGAGGAACACCAAGAAACAAGAAGGGACCTTGAGACCTTGCAGTGTTGGAGATGTCCATTGCCTGAGCAGCATATATGACTTCTCTATGAATGTATTCTATATGAACACCCATTCTTTCCATTGGTATTCTGTGTATTTGTGGGAGAGTCATGGTAAAGGTATTTTGTGGTTATAGTTCTTAGTATGCCATCTCAATAAATGCCTTGGCATTGGCTTAATTGTGTCCTCTGCCTGATTGTTAAAGGTTAAATACACATATGGGGGTTTATGAGCTATTGTTTTAGGAGTGGTACCATCAGGTTATCTTGAAGCTAGGGTAACACAGCCAGGAGGGAAGTAAGTAGCCCAGAGGGGATGTTCCCAAAAAATTAGTAATGTCATAACTAGAACATTATTTTTTTTACTAGTGCTATTATTATAATTAACATTTTCCTAAAAGGGCATACAATATAATATGATGATCAAGAGTCCTCCCATCAAAATATAACAGGGTTGTCTTGGGAAGTGGAGGGGAAAAAAAGGGATGGTAGAAAGGAGGGATTGTGGTTGTATTCCTCATTCTATTGTTTGAACCTAACCTGAAAATCCCAGCCTGGCCCATTAGGAATTAAGAATGACTGTTAGTCGGATGCCAGAAGGAAATCAGGGCATCCCTAAGCTGCATGTGGGGTTGATAAGGACTACTTTTGGTGTCAACTTCAATTGGAATAAACAAGTACTGAGAGTGGGTGGTGGAGTCTGGAAGACACTCAGAAAGAGAGAGGATGCTCTCCTTCCCCAGTGAGAGCTGCTGGCTGGGCTCCGGCTTATTTTCAAACGTAAGGGCTTGTGAAAGCTAGAGGGTACTCAAGGGGTCTCATTACCGGCTCTTCTTTTGCACAAGCTTTTTACTCCTGATACCCATAAAACACTCACTGCCCTCTTAGGGAGGTTTCATATCAAATATTCAAGGCAAATTTCAGCAAATGCTGTGCTGGGGCAAGAAATCAGAACTGAAATGGGCAAATTGCTGCAATAAAGGCCATCAAAAGGTTACCAGAGAGTAGGCAAGATTTAGCAAGTCTCTTTCTTTTCCCTCACCTTCTCTTCCTTTTTCCTCCTTCTTTTCCTTTTCTTGCTAGCCTTCTTTCTCTTCCTCTCCCTTCTCTTTTCTTCTGCTCATTCTGAATCTGTTTTCTTTCCTGCCTCCCATCTCTTTATGCCAATTCTTCATTACATTCACATTTATCATGTGCCTACTCTGTGTAAAGTATTGTTCTAGATGTTTGGGGTACATAGACTTAAAGGAAATAGGCCCTGTCCTCAGGAAGCTTCCATTCTAGTAAGGAGACACAAAGCTTGCATGTGCTCATGTGCATACACACACACACACACACAGGTAAATAAATATAAAGTAATCCTAAAATTGAGAGAAAGAGAATTGATAACTGAGGGGATTCTTGCGTAGGAGGCGAATCTGAGATGTCTTCCCCTTCTATTTATCTATGACAGGACAGACCTTCCTTTGCAAAAATCACCTTTCTGGACCCTAACTTGGAAATCCTCATCTCTTCAGTTGGCCACCAAGGCATTTTTGTTAAAGTTAAAAGAACTCGGTTATGAGACATCCTAGAGTTTTGAGATGCTGTGTTACAGAAGATTTACAAAAGTGTCACTGAGTTGGAAAAGTAGAGGGGCCTCTGGAACAGAGGCCTGCAAAGTAGGTGAGGGCCCTTAAATAACCTTAGAGAGACTGTGGCTTAACCCACAAGGAGTGTTTGATCAATCACTTAAGCATGGGAAGATGGATCGTCCATTTTCCCCCTTACCCCATCAGCTAGGAGTGGGCTTATCACTCACTGACACTTTGTCCCACTATGACACTTCAATTGCCTCCCATTCTATCAACTCACCTGGCTGGTCTCTTGGGATTGTGCAGAGTGTAAACCCTCCAAGGGCTCAGATGAGATCGTAATTGTAAAGCATTTAGCACAGCACCTGCCACATAATATATAAATATTACCTATTATGATATTATTATATTTTTAATTGCCATTAATAATTAATAATAATAGCTAGAATTTATAAAACTTTTTGAGGTTTCAAAGCACTTTACAATATTATTACAGATATTATCATTTCATCCTCAAAAGAACCCTGAGGTATAGGTTCTATTATTATCTCCATCTTACAAATGATGAAACTGAGGCAGAAAGACGTTAAATTATTGCACAGAAGGTTACACAGAAGTATCTCAGGCTGGATCTGAATTCAGGTGTTTCTGACTCCAGGTCTACCAGTGTAATCTTTGCCCAACCCTGTTGCCCAATGGAGACTTGTGAAGCCCTGGTTTCTCTTAAAACCAGACTGATTGAGGAGCTTTCATGCCTTGTTGTCAGGTTTTAGGGACATCCATTAGGCTTCTTAACAGTTGTTTAAGATGATGTAGGAAGCTTGGAAGAGGCAGGCCCATCTCTAGGGTTTGTGAAGCCCAGGACCAACTCAAGGAGGGAGTGGGTCTGGGGCAAATCATGCTGGATTGACTTTCCCCCTGCCTGGGAACATTATGAAACAGATCAAATTAGGTTAAAATCAAGAGCAATCTTGAAAAGGAAAAGAAATCACAAAAGAGTAACCTGAGGATGCTTGTGGAAATAGTCTTGGAGGTCTAGGAGAGGTGCTTATTGGCCAACTTGAAGTTCAGCTCTTCATCAGCACCAGCTGCAGGAGTCGCCTCCATCAGATACCCACCTTGAAGCCAATGTCCAGCAGAGTGGAGGCTCCTACAAAATGCTAAGCTCAAGTCTGTTCTTTTACTTTACAGTGGTACTAAGGGGGAACTTTAGCTCTGTGAACTGTTGGCCAAACAGTTCTGTTGGGGGCATTTCAGATTTGGAAGTCAGTCTTGAAGACAGTTGCTTGTCTACCAGCCTGAGATCAGGAATAAACCTCAGGGGCCTTCAGCAAAAGAAGACTTATTACATAACATCAGACTATGCCAAGCTGAAAAGGTCTGATTAAGATCTAATGCTGAAGAAATCTAATCTATGAATGGCAAGCTATAAATTCCCACATAACATAAATAAGGATAATAATGATAGTCTTTCCTCAGCAGAGGATCTGCAAGCACTTAATATGTATTCTTTTATTGACCTCTTTTCTGAGGGGTAGGCCAGTATTTTTTCTACCCTCTTATTAATTTGCTAAGAGCACTAGATTTGTAATGAGAGGACATGGTTTTACAACCCAGTTTTGTGGTGTTGTAGATAGAATGGGCCCAGTCAGGAAGACCTGAGTTCAATAGCTTCAGACACTTAGCACTGTGACGCTGGACTTAACCTCTTTCTGCCTCAGATTCCTCATCTGTAAAACTGAAATAATAATAGCACTCACCTCTTAGGGTAAGAGATAAAATTTGGGAAGGGCTTAGCCCAGTGCCTGGCATATAAGAGATGTTTAATAAGTGCTTGTTTCCTATCCCTTATGACCTATGGCCTCCGACAAACCACTTGCTTCAATTTCCTATCTATAACCCCTTCTAAGGGGTCAACAGAATCTTGTTGAAGCTTCTGCACATGAGATTTTCTTAAAAGAGGCAACACAAAAATTTTAGAAGCACTTTGAGTTCTTGGAAGCACCAAGTTTGCAAAATGGCTGAAAATGCTCTCTGTAATATCTTGGTGGCCTCTTGAATAAATTGCTTGGCCCTTTGCTCTGTATGTGTTTTCTCTATGAGGCTGCTGCCTGTGAACTCTATGTGCAGCTGTTAGTACTCATTGGCCTGCGTTAACCTGAGTTTATTGAATCTGTAAATTTAGGGAACATGGTTTCATAGAACACGGAAATTTTTGATCATCAGACAAGGTCATCCTTGGGAGGTCCAGGGCCTAGGGGAAGTCTTATTATGTAGGCTGTCTCTCTCTCTCTCTCTCTCTCTCTCTCTCTTTCTCTTTCTCCCCACCTACTTGCTGACCCAAAGACATTTTATTTTATGTCATAAAGGGGGAGCTAAGGACTCCTTCCCTATTTTGACTGAAAGGCCCTGTATGAGAGACTGAAGAGTGAAGTCTTAGGAGCGCAGAACAAACAGCTTCAATTCTGCCTGGGCTGCTTTGGTCAAATGGAAGGAGGTTGATGGTCCTGGTTGTGAGACATGATATTGATTTATTACAAAAATTACTAATTTGTTATCGAACATCAGCACAATTAATTAAATTTTCATTGGAACTATTTATGTTTAAATGAATTAATTCCAACACATATCATAGCTTTTCACCCTCTAAAATCCTTGTCAGAATTCCTTGTTCAATTTGCTGTCCTTCACTTTTCCTCTTATATGGTTGTATTTATTGAATGTCTGGTTCTATTTGGATTTGAGATATTTCAAAATCATCTTTCTAGATTTTCCTTCCACTCTTCATACTTGTCTGCTTTAATTGCAGTGGTATTTCCGTTTCGTGAATGCACCACACTTTATTTATGAGACATAGTATGATATAGTGGAGAGTGTGCTGAATTTCAAGTCAGGAAAACCTTGGCTTGATGTCCAGTTTGTGAGGTAAAACATTGGTAGAAACAATGGATTTCTTTTTATCTGCCTTCTAATTCTTCAACTGGGTCTTGACAATAGATCTAAGAGAGTCTCTCAGTCCTCATACAGATGTACAGACCAGGAAGCAGCAGAGAGTATCTTTTGCATATTCCATCCTTTGGATTTGGAGGCTTGTTGTACTTGCTTGGAATTATACTTATTTGGAGGCTAAAGGACAAATGTTGGGTGTTAGGGTCAAAATTTGAGGAAGGAAGGATACAAGCATTTATTAAGTGTCTACTATGTGCTAGGGCAGCTAGGTGGTGCAGTAGATAGAATGCCAGGCCTGGGGTCAGGAAGACTGATCTTCATGAGTTCAAATCTGGTCTCAGATACTTATGAACTGTGTGACCCTGGGCAAGTCACTTAACCCTGCTTGCCTCAGTTTCCTCATCTGTAAAGTGAGCTGGAGAAGGAAATGGCATACCACTCTGGTATCTTTGCCAAGAAAATCCCAAATGGGGTCATGAAGAGTTGGACATTTCTGAAACAACTCAACGACAACTATGTGCCAGGCACTGTAGTAAGACCTTTATATGTATCTTATTTTATCCTCATAATAACCATGGTAGTAGCTTCTATTATTGTTGTATTATATATTAATATATCACGTGACTTGCCCAGGGTCATAGTAGTAAATGTTGGAGACCACTCAGGTCTTTCTCACTCTAGGTCCAATGCTCCCTGCATAGCACCACCTAGCTGCTTCCTTTGAGAGGTTGAACAAACTACTGATTGACTGGCTTTATTTATTAAAGAAAATTAGAATTTTTCATTCCTGTTTAGATAGACATTATAGCCTTGCCCTTCAATCAGATGGGGGTGAAATGAAACTTATCTGGAGAAAGAAAGTAATGGATGATTTATGGGACAAGAATGATGTAAGATGAGAAGGTATGGGTGGACTGTAATCTACATCAATGGAGAAAATGTCTATATCAATATCACGGTATCCAAGTACTAAACATCCTTTCCAGTTGAGCTTAAAGACACAGGAAAAAAAATGATGAAACTTAAAATACAACCATTTTTGATCTATAGTCACCAAAATAAGCTGTAAATTGATTTGAAGTAAATCATCAGCAGTAATATTTAAGAACTCATCTGAAACAGTGAGAAGTCTATGGAGTGGATTGTTAGCCTCGTCTGTGGGCTGAGTCCCTGTTTCTTGGTGAACTCTGTGTCTTAACTTGGCAGGAGGTTTCTGGGGAGAGAAGTAAGTCATGTGGGTCCATCCTTGAGACTAAAGTGGCATGTGGTGTGAGAAGGCAACCCTTCTGTGAAAAGCTTATCTTATAGGTTCAGGTTTACCAGGGCATCGCTCCAGGGAAAAAATCTGCTGAATTCTAAAAAGTGAATAGCAGCACCCTTTTTGTGGTTGTCTGAGCCACTGCTCTACAAGAGAGCTTCAGGAAGTATTTTCTTCATGAAAAAGAACAGGAAGAGATTGGATTGTTAGGGAGGTATCAGTTGAAAGTTATGGGTGCCAAACATGAACACGACCATAAATAATAACACTAAGATGAAGTTGAGTACTGAGTGACTATAGTGGTCAATCTTGGCCCCAGAAAAGAGAATAAAAAGGAATGTACCTCCTTTCATTTGGTTAAGAGGTGGGGAACTATGGGGGCACAAATTGTAGCATACCTTATTTGATGTTCTGGTGGATTTAGCTTAACTGCTTTGTTACAAAGGGACTGTTCATTGAATGGATAGGTGAGAATATATCTGGAAAAGATTGTGATGTTAAAACAAAATGACTTCAATCAAGTTTACAATTTTAAACCAATAGTATCCATCACTGAGACAGATAGCTTGTATTTCGAAGGTCCTTTCTATAAGCTAAAGGTGGGACATAACTTTGAGAGTAAATTGCCCTTTGCTCTTTGGCAAGACTTCTATTATCCATCTCTAGGTTGACCTCCTTCCGTGTGTTTGAAAGCCGTGACTCTGTTGGTTGATATGAGCTGCAATTACTTTCCATCTTTACACCCACAAAGGCTTCTGTGGGAGACACTCATCCTTATGGCTGAGTTGAGGTTTCTTCACGCTGGTAGCCTTAGTTACTCTGAATCAGTGGTCATGAGTAATATGGTGCTAATCAGCCATTAAAAACATGTGCCATAACTCCCAAGCTTACTCATGGCTGTGGGAAGTTTTGTGGAGTGGTGATGCTAATGGGCCAGTGGGATCCTAGGAAATGTTTGGGGGTTAGGGGATGATAGAGCACTAGCTTCCTTGCTGCTTTCCCTTTTGAGGTACTTAATGAATTTGTGGTGCAGGTATTGGAGTGTGAATCATCAGTATCAGTAGGTACTTAATCAAGTGCCAGCACTAGGGTTCTGGGACCTTTTTAGGACATTATATTTGGTGTCTTCCATCCCTTAGATCAGACAGGGTGATTATTCTAGAAGAACTCACAATCAGGTAGGGAGAAAAGATATGAAATGGATAGAATGCATGCCATGGCATTTCTTCTACTTTGTATATTAGATGTTATAGCATCAACTACCCTAAATAAGGGAAAAGAATTAGAATATTAATTAATTAGAAATTTTTTTGCATGTGAATCAATAAACATTGATTCGGTTCCTTCTAAGTGCCTGGCACTGAGTTAAACCACTGGGAATGCTAAGACAAAAGCAATACTGTTCTTGTCCTCAAGAAGTTTATATTTTGATGGGCAGAAAACAACATGTACATATATAAATTCATATGGAATATATACAAAATGAATACAAGTTTGTTTGAAGATTTGAGAAAAGGCTTTATGTACCAAAGTGCATGTGACCTTGGTCCTTGGGTGTGGCCTCATGACTGAGCCCAAGTTTTATTAAGGGGATTTGTGTGGAGAGCAGAGAGATGCTGTAAAAGCAGAAAAGATAAGACTTGATAGTACATTAGATATGGACAGTGAGTAAGGATAGTCCAAGATAACACTAAAGTTGTAAGCCTGAATGCCTGAGAGAATGGAAGTTCCCTCAGGAGTGACAGGGAATTTTGGAAGAGGTGAGAGACTTTGGGATGGGGAGGTTGAAAGAATGAATTTTGTTTTGAACATATTAAGTTTGAGATGCCTACAAGACAAAGAGTTGGAGATGTCCAAAAGGAAGTTCTGATCATGGCAGAGAAGCCCAGGAGGGAGACTGGGGTTAAGTAATATAGACATGAGAATGTACTTGATGGAGATGATTGAATCCATGGGAGCTGATATCAGTGAGATGGTACAGAGTAAGAAAAGAAGAGGGCCCAGGATAGATCTTTGGGAATGCCTATGATTAGTGGGCACAATCTACAGGAAGATACAGCAAAGAAGCTGGGAAAGAACAGTCAGACAAAAGAACGAGGAGCAATCAGTGTCATGAAAATTTGGAGAGGACAGAGAGTATCCCAGGAGAAGACAGTGATCAACAGAGTGAAAGTGGGCAGACAAGTCAAGAAGCATGAGGACTGAAGAAAAGTCACCATGATAGGATGCCAAGAGAGAGGTCGAAGTGAGGAGAGCATTCCAGACTGGGAGGAGGCCAGTGCAAAGACAAAGGAAGGGGAGATGGAATATTCATTATAAAGGAGAAAACATCAGCCAGGGTGGCTCAGTGTGAGGGTACATGAGGGTAGCAATATGTAAGACTGTAGTCTAGAAGGG
Organism: Bettongia penicillata ogilbyi; assembly: GCA_023548195.1. Classification (NCBI taxonomy): domain Eukaryota; kingdom Metazoa; phylum Chordata; class Mammalia; order Diprotodontia; family Potoroidae; genus Bettongia; species Bettongia penicillata. Next base: position 3,426,436 of record JAJHZJ010000009.1, on the reverse strand, counting down.
ATGAAAGTTAGGCATCTGTCAAGCAGTATACAAGCATTTATTAACCACTGAATATGTAACAGACCCTAAGCCAAGTGTTGGAGATATAAAAAAAGATGACCAACAGTCCATACTCTCAAGGAACTCAAAGTCTTCTGAGAAGAGACAACATGAAAACAACCATGTTCCAAAAAGATATATACAGGATAAAGTAGAGATAACCTCAGAGGAAAGGCACTAAGATTAATGAGGACTGGGAAAGACTTCTTGCAAAAGATGGGACTTTAGTTGACACTTGAAGGAAGCTTGTTTAAGTGACATCAATGCTGATGGGTTAGATGAAAAAGTATTTTGAATTTTCCCCTATGTGTTAGAATTTTGCATTGTACCATTTTCCAACCTGGAGCTACTGAAAACCATAGATTATGAGTTGGAGGGGACCTTAAAAGTCACCAGATCCAATCCCTTAGTTTTACAAATGTAGAAACTGAAATCCAGAGAGCTTGTTACTTTCCTGGTGTCACCCAGGTAGTAAATGGTAAAGTAGGTTCAGCTACTGCATTTTCAGGGTTAGTATAGTGCAGGGGTGGAGAACCTGTATCCCTGAGGCTACGTGTGGTCCTCTAGGTCCTCAAATGTGGCACTTTGACTGCGATTTGGTCAAGGGCCACACTTGAGGACCCAGAGGGCCACATATGACGTCGAGACTGCAGATTCCCCATCCCTGGTATAGTGTGCCCCACCCAACCCTACCTCAACCCTGAGGTCTCCGGTTAAAAAATCACTCTTCAGAATTGAAGTATAAACAAGGCCCTGATTTAGCAATTTTGGTAATTGTACTCCCTTTCAGTTGACACTGTTTCTTCATCTTTGGCAGTTGTATGTAAACACAGGTCTACTGTATTGCTTCCAGGAGAAAGCAGTTTAAATGTAGGTTCTAGGCTCCTCAAATCAGGCTTGGAAAATCCAGAGGATCCAAGCTCTAGGGCATTAGGGCTACTTTTGTTCCTTTTTTTTCCCCATTAAAGTCAAGATATTGTCAAATAAACAGGGTATTCTGGACAGACCATTAGAAAATATAAAGTGGATGGAGTTTATAAATGGAATCCTCCTAATGCTTTTCTCTTCTTTTCTCCTACTTATGTGCCTTCTTTTAGCTTATTCCTGTGGGTCCTTGCTTATATCTGATTTTCCTGGTTTTCCAAACATTCCCTCAGGGAGGTAGCAGATAAGGGGCTCGGGAATGCCTTCCTTCACTCTCTTCGGTCCCTTACTCTCCCCTCTCATTGATACATTTATATGAGGAAGACCATTGAAGGTAGAAAAGTCTTAGGACTCAAACAAATGAATCTCAATGTATAGAGATTATGAATCTCTAATGGTATAACTTCAGATCATCTGGCCACTAGAATGGAAAGGAGATTTTTGATCCTTGAGACTTTCAGCATTCTTCAAATCATTCTACCACATGGTTGGCTGCCTGCTCTAATTATATATGAGACCGTCCCAAGGACAAGATTGTGTACATGTCCTGCCTAGTTTCTGGCTGCTCTGTAGAAATCAGACCTCTGGTGTTGGGGTAGAGAGTTTGGTGTACTGGGAGGGAGAGGTATTCTAGATAAGTGGAGAGAGCACTGGACTGGGTCTGAGTCTAGAATTTCCTCATCTAGAAAATTATGCTAATAAAGAGCGTTGCTATGAAGAAAACACTTTGCAAATATTCAAGTGTTAAAGCTTTACTGGGGTCCACTTTATTTCTAGCAGAAGGCCCTCTTGGGCAGGCCTCTCTTGGGTCTGGGCTGTTCCGGTACTATCTTTGCTATCTTGTTGTAGCTCAAACCATTTCATGCCACACCCCAGGGAATACTCGTTAATAGAATAACTCGTCTAGCCAATCCTGATGCCAATCCGCTGACTCATCTTGGGCAAAGAAAATGGCAGGCAGGTGGTGGCGCCCACAAGACCATTACGGATGACTCACAGGCCACAGGTCCCACTATGTCATTTCTATGAGCTTAGGTTTAACCTCAGATGTTGTAGGACTTCAGATTCAGGGAACCGCAGTCTCCCTTTATCCCAGAGGGAGAGTATTGGTGCCTAACTTCTAATTTCCCCACATCTACCTTTGTTGTTTGTACACAAGATGCCTGAATCAATAAACTTCAATGGTTCCCTATTACTTTTAGGACTGAATAAAGACTCTTCTGTTTAGCATGGAAAACCCTTCCCAATCTGGCTGTGAACTACCTTTCAGAACTGATCATATGCCACTTCCCTTTATGCATGATGAAATTCAATCAAACAGGCCTTCTAGCTGTTTCTTATCCACAACATTTCCCCTGCTGTTTCCATGTCTTTGGACAAAGCTGTGCTCCCCAGTGCTTTGAATTCATTCCTCCTTACCCCCACTTTTTAGGATCTCTTCTCTCCTTCCAAGCTCAGCTCACATGCTGTCTCCTCCATGAAGCCTTTCCTGATTCTTCCAGCTAGAGTGCTTCACTCTCAAAATTTAATCTTTCTATATATTTCATGTGACATGTGTTTTCCTCAATTCAATGTGAACTCCTAGGTGGCAGGGATGCTTTCATTTTTGTCTTTGTAAACCAGAGGCCCTGGTACATAATAGGTGCTTAGTAAAAACTTGATCTATTGAAGCAGTCTATGCCATGCATTGAGCATCCATTGCAAGTCGAGTATAGACAGCTATAAGGAAGGAAGAAAAAATGATGTTGGAGAGTACTCTGTCCTAGAGAGTCCCTAGTTTGATAGAAAAGATAAAGATATCAGCTGTAGAAAAATTCCTGGTCTGAGGAGGGACTGTTCCTTAAAGAAGACCATCCCTTATCTTTAGGAAACTCCAAGTCTGCCTTCTGAATATTTTTTCTTTTAAACACATACACACACAGGCAGACACAGACACACACACACACAGACACACATACACACAGCTCTGTGGCAAAGATTCAAAGTTGATTCACAAAGGAATAATATAGCTAAATGTGAATAAATGGAGTATCCATTCTATCCTGAAGTTCCTTATAAATAGTAGGCGCTAAGGAAAGCTATGTTGATTTGAAATATAGGGGGACCTGTAGGGAAAGAGGAGCAGGAATCTGGGGTGGTGGGGCAGACAGAAGAATATTTCCAGATTATGGAAGAGGGAATCAAATAGACAAGGCCTGCCTGGACCCAGCAGCTGAGAGCCTGGCCAGCACTGAATCCCTGCCCCTGGCTGGAGGCCTGAGCATGAAGACACCCTCCTCGTTCCCCACCCACGCCATGCTACGGTCTGGAGAGACTCAAGTTGGGAAGCAAAACTAGCCTTTTTTTTTAAGGCCTAAATCTCTGTGGTCAGTCTCCTAACAGTTAGAATAGCAAGCAGCTGGAGCAGCCTGTTATTAGAGGTTTGGCTGAGCCCTGGACCCTCACTTGCTCATCTTAATGTTGCCAGGAGCTTTCCCTGTAGGGAATGTGGCAGAAAATAGGGCTTGGGAGAATAAGAGGGCTCTGTGTGTGTGTGTGTGTGTGTGTGTGTGTGGTATGTGTGTGTGTGTGTGGTGTGTTTATGTGTGTGTGTGCATGTGCATGCCTGTGTGTAGAAGGTGTAAGCCTCCAGGCCATTTTGGCTTGCTACAGCAGAGTAAGAAATATCTCTGACTTATCTCTTGGTGGTAGGTTGTGGCTTAGAGACCTGTTTATGTTTCTGACCCAATGACCACTTTCTCTGTTTCCAGCCTTTATTTTAGTTTAGGTAGAGGCCTTGTGGTGGCCAAGTGGGAGGGGACGACTGAACATAAAAAGTAGGCTACTGGTCAAGGCCTCTGGATTGGCTCCTCTGATGTGGGCTGTCTGATTTGGGGGCAGAGGATAGCCCAGAAAAGTACCATGTATGTATGAACACCCTCCACTTTAAGAAAAACACCTTTATGAAAGTTTGCACTCACAAAATAAATTGGGGCAGGGTAGGGATTTGTCACTTTAGGAAATGAGTCTTTTAAGCCATGGTTCCAGATGAAACTCCCTACCTATCTCCTGACAGAGAGGTGATAGATTCAAGTTGTAGAAAGAGATACAGATTTTTGGGCCTGAACCAACGTGGGAATTTGTTTTGCTTTACTGTACATACTTGTTTTTGCCTTTTTTTTTTTCATGAGGGTAGGGGAAGAGGTGAGAGGGACAGAAAATAAATGCTGCTAATTGAAAAATGCAATTAATTTTGAAAAAGAAAAGGGCTTTTTGGTTCACAAGTCTATTTACCTCAATTTTTATAAAAGTAGACAATCACTTCTACTTTGTTCAAATGGAGGAAAAATTGATTTATACACAATTTTGCAGGAATGTAGCCACTGCATAAATTGTAGCACATTAGGATTACCTTCATGATGCCAGGATGGTTCTTCTCTTGAGCTGATTTGTATAGAAGGGTGTGATCCTAAAAAATGGCCTCAGTGACCTCAATGTTTTCCCATGTCATCACTGAAATGGGTATTGCCATTTCTGAAATAGCTGGTAACCTGTGAATCCCCATGGGGCTTACAGCAGCCTCCTGAAATGGGAAATGAATCTAGCTTTAATCCTATCTTTAGCATACAGGATCCTGCTAACCCCAGAGAAAATGAAATTAATCTCCTGCTAATTCCTGATTTGCTAACCTTTAACTCCAACATTTTCAACCTTAGTCCTACGTTCTTTACTTCATCATGAGTCTGTGGAAACAAAGACTTAATATCTGTTCTTATTTATATCATGTTTTAGGGGGAGGGAGATGGGAAATGAATCACTCAGTCTTGTAGCTTGACTGGAAAGAGGGCAAATGCAACTTCTTCCTTTCTCCTACAGGGCACAAATTCCAGAGTCATTAACCAAAGTATCTTTTCTGGTGTATTCTCTCAGCAGCTGTCTGGGTGTGAGAGGATTATGGATCTCTCATTAGATTTGCTTCCTTTGAATCAAACTGTAACCTTCAAAAAATGACTAACACACCTTCTCCTTGGGAACTGAGGTAGGAGGGGGAAGAGGAGTGGTGGAGGTGCCCTGAGTTCCTAGTTTCTGGGATGACCTTAGGGTCAGCCTTTCTCTCTTTGAGAGAACTGGTTTTTCCCTTTGTATGTAGCTGAGTAACAGAGTATTTAATATTCTAAGTCTGGTCTATAACAGGTATTTGATGTTTCCGTCTTGGACGAAGGCAAAGGCTGAGTTCAGGATACTTCATGGGTTTCTAGATCCCACTGAGGTCATATGGCATTAATAAAAATAACAGCTTACATTTAGATAGCGTTTTCAGATCTACAAAGCATTTTTTATACATTAACTCATTTGAATCTAACCACAATCCTATGAGATAAGCTCTCTCTTCTTTTTCATTTTAGTTATGAAGAAGCAGAGGCACAGTAAAGTTAAGTGATGTGTCCAGAGTTACACAGGTAGTAAGGGTCAGAGATGGGTTTTGAACTCACATCTTGCTTATTCCCCAACTACTACACTTTGTTATTCTACCTATCAAAGATGAAGCTTCTGAACCAAACTGTTCCCATTTTACCCCATCTCTGTCACCTCCTTGTGTGACCTTGGGGCAAGACACCTACCTCTGAGTCTCAGTGTATTCATTTGTAAAATGAAGTCTGGTTGTGACACAATGTGGTATTGTAGGAGAGCTGGCTCTGAATTCAGAGTTTCTGGATTCAAATTCAACCTCTAACTCTTACTAGCTGTGTAAACCTGGACAAGTCACTTAACTGCCATCTGTCTCAGTTTCCACTACAAAATAAAGATAATAATAGCACGTCACTCCCAGGGTTGTTGGGAGATCAAGTGAAATAATATTTGTATAGTGTTTAAGATAGTACCTGGTATATAGTAGATGCTTAATAAATGTTTATGTCCTTCCTCTTTTTTGCTATATGGCCTTTAAGGGCCTTTCTTGCTCTAAATCTAGAGCTTATGAAACAGGCACCCCTAGAGAAGCAGCATGCTGTGGAGGAGTCTTTGAAGTAGGTACCTGAAGGCTCAGACTGAAATCTTGGCACTTCTGTAGGTATCTGTGTGACCACGAGAAAGCTGATGAACCTCTCGGAACTTCAGTTTCCTCCCCTCTCAAACAAGGACAATAATTTTTGTACTAACTTTTTTGTGAATTTCAGATTAGATAATGATGTGTTCAGTAGGCCTCAAAAAGCTACATAAGTATGAGCTATTATTATCTGGCTAGATGGAAGCCACCACCCCATCAAACTTTAAACAAGTTTATCTACATCATGGCCACTACCACCATAATCACTCATTTCTTAATCACTCGTAGGTACTTGCTTGGGGTAATGGGTGCTATGGGGACCTGGTCCCCACCCAACCCTTAGAGTTCACCATATAAGACAGAAACACTGATGTGGGCAGACAAGAAAGAGCCTACAGACAAGTAATTTGGCAGAGGACATGAATAGACAAGACTCGATTTTCTTGTTTGGGGTTCCTATCCAGGGAGTGGAGGTGACCTAGGCCCTACCCATGGCCCCATGGGATGGGTCAGAATTTCATAGCAGCCACAAGAAGACAGATGCTTAGCTCTCCAAAGAGCAGCTTCAAGGGCACAGGTCTGGAAAGAGTGAATCTGGGGCTCACTTCTGATACAGCAGTGGAAAGCCCCACCCCCTGCTCAATGTGATTGGCTCCAACCCAGCGATGGCCATTGCCAGGAATCTGGAAGGAAGTGGTTTGTGGGGAGTGGTGACGATGTTGGGCCTCTTTTGAGATGTGGCTCTGGCTGAGGTTTCTTCTCTGGAAACTGACTCATTTCTATTGAGAGTAAGGCTACCCTTCCCCCCACTCCCCTCATGTCTTCCCCTGAGGGGAAAATAGAATAAAAACAAGGGACATGATAACTTGTTATATGAGCTTTCAAAGGCTGCCCACTGGGTTTGGGCCTCAGGGAATCAGGCAAGACAGTCCCTTGAGGAGTCATTCTGGTTTTATTTCTCTGCACAAGAGTGCAGGTGTGGGTGGAAGGGGGAAGGTGATTTCTTTACCTAGATTCATTCATTCACCTACTTATTTATTTGTTTATATATCCATTAACTATCTCTCCACTTATCCGTCTATCTCTGCACATGCACAGGGATATAGAGATTGCTCTACCCCTATGCACAAGTGAAGTCAGTAGTTGCTTACGTTTGTGATTTGTAAGATAGCCCAAAACCCCATCAAGCCCCCAAACTCCTCAATTGGCCATCTAGAGCACCCTCTTTTCCTCTTAACTATCTGAAACTGCTACCACTAGAATAACTTCTCTGAACAATTACTGTTCCTTTCCTTCTTTACTCCAGAAAAGAACAATGACCCAGACCCATGCTCCATCACCCCAAGCATAAGCCTTTCTCAAGCCCAACAAATTCAGAGGGGTTGTCTTGTCCCTAACATGGTCTATCCAGAGTAACTCACATTATTATCAATGGTGCAGAAAAACTATAGTTACACTTTGGTATCAGATAGGGCCCACTGAAAAGATCTTTCAATATAGGAAAAGCGTGGCCTGAATTTCTGACCAAGGTAAGCATTTCTGGCTTGAAATAACTGAACCTGCCAGGACTGAGGGCTGCCTCTTGAATGGTACATTTCTGAAACAAGTTGGTTGAGAGCCAAAAAGAAGGTCAAAGTTCTCTAAATGGGAGATGGAATAGTGATTTGTGCCTTTTAACCACCAGATGGCACTGCTACATACTAACCTAATCCTATCCACCCGGAAAGATCAGGAGTTGGGTATCCTGCACTCCACCTGGTGGTAATGGTGCCTCAGTTCATGGAGCAGAAATGCCAGAGGGGTATCCAGCCTCTATGGTTGTCAAAGAATGATTGACTTTCAATCTCCCAGATCTGCCTCTTTCTGGGTGATGGAGTCAATTCATCCTTCTAGGGAGTGTGGTGAAAGTAAGATACATGGTGTAGTGGAAAGAGAATTGAATTTATAGTCAGAACCTGAGTTCAAAGCTTGGATCTTCCATTTGATAATGATAAAGTCTGATTTGAGGATTAATCTTTCTGTTTCGGTTTCCCTTCAGCAGGGAGGTTGGGTCTGAAAACTTCTAAGATTCATTCCAACTGTAAATCTATACTTTTCTAATCTTTTAAGTCAAGTTTACCCAATCATCGTCAGCTCCAAACCCCATTAAGCTGATAAAACCCCATTTCTTCCCTAAACTTGCTATATTTTCCTAAATACTACTTGTGTAACTTTGGAATAGTGTAGTTATCTTCCTATAGGATAAGACAGAATATACTTAACTCTATTTAGTGCTTTACTCTCCACAAAGTTGCAATAAAAATAATACTGGGACTGGAGTAGATGACCTCCAAAGTACTTTCTAGCACTGAATTCATGGTCCCATGAGCCAAGACTCCTTCACTGAGATAGCCCAGACAGAACATAGGCTACTCTGATCTAAGAGAGCTAGGAAAAGCATAGTTTGTTTTCTTTAGTTCCCTATCTAAGAGAGCTAGGAAAAGCATAGTTTGTTTTCTTTAGTTCCCTATGTTTTCTTTAGTTACCCTCTACAAGAAAGCAAAAGAATCTGTTTCAGATCTCCATCTCCCATCTGTAGGAAACAGAACACAGTCTCCAGTTGATATGTGACTGATGCTACCTAGTAGGGCTGATTGTTAGGCAAAGACTTGGAAACTTAGATCCAGCACTCAGCTCTTCTTCCTTGTGGCATGGGGCATCTACTCAGGATGTAGTGGGAACTAAAGTGTTTGATGGTTGGTAAGTTTCTACTTGATGTTCTGTCATTGGCAAGGGACTCCAAAGACTTCCCAACGTGGCTAGATCATTGTTCCTGAAGCAGGGGTATAGGAAAGGACAGGACTGACAACTCCCGCAATTACTGGTGCTGTCTTGCATGCTTTGGCTCTCCCTCTGTCTTTAACATTGAGGTCTTTAGGTGAAGCTTCTAGTGGCTGAAAGATGTGTCCTGTTTACTTTCAGTCTCCAAGTCTTTGACCTGTCCATGATAACCCTCCCTTGCCGTCTCATCTCATCATTTTGCTTACACATACCCTCTCTTAAATCCTACCAAACAGATGATAACTGACTGCTCTCCTCCTTATTGGGAGGGAAAGACAGGATTGGAAGGCCCATAAATCTGGTACAATGCTGGGTATGTAACAGGTATATACTCTGGGCTCCATTCTTGACTCTCTGAACTTCCTTCTAGAGCCTTCTTACCCTGGAAGTTTATTCTACCCCTGTGACCCTTTCCTCTGATTGCATGGTCTTCCCAGAGCCTCTATTTTAAGGAAAATGCCCAAGTTAGCTATTTCTCCATCCCTCTCTGGCTTCCTCTCCTGACTCTGTGAACTTCTATCATGCCCCCACATGGGAACCCCTCCTTCCTGCTTTTCAGCTTCCGTTTATGTATTATTTCCCCCAATTAGAATGAAAATTTCTTGAGGGTAGTTTCTTTTTTTGTTTTTATTTATATTCCCAGCACTTAGCACAATGCCTGGCACATCATAAATATTTAATAAATACTTGTTGACTCAACTTGACTTGATCCTGGATTGGGGCAAGAAAATACACTGAAAGGGAAAATAATGAAGCCTAAATTTTAATCACAGCACTATAGACTTAGAAACCATCCAATAAAAGCTATACCTAAACAAAAATTTCACCTAAAACATGCCATTTTAGCCTTTCCTGGATCACAAGGTCACAAGGTCTGTTTGCCAGTGACAATCATTGCACATCTGAACGGCTTCAGTTGTCAGGAAGTTGTTCCTGACATCAAGTCTTTGCCTCGTTGCACTTTCCATCCACTGCTCCAATTTCTGCCCTCTGAGGCTGAGAAGAGCAAATCTACAACTGGGATAATTCTTCAACTCTTGAAGGCAACTATCTTGCTTCTCCCTCAAATTTTCTTTTCTCTGGGCTCAACATCACTAGTCTCTTCAATCTTCTTATGTAAACATAATATTGAGGCCCTTCATAATTAGCCCTCTTCTAGATGCTTCTCATAGCTCATCAAAGTCCTTCTTAAAATGTGATGCCCAGGAAAGAGCATCACACTCCAGATGTGGTATTACCAAGGCAGAATACAAATGATGCTCATCTTCCTCAGTCTGGACAACCTTTATTCAAGTAGCCCAACATAATTTAACTTTTTTGACTGGCTGTCAATTCATATTGACCATAGAGTGCATTAAAGCTAACTTTCTTTTTCAGATGAACTGCTGTCTAGCCACGCCTGCCTCCTTCATCTTATGCTTGAGAGCTTGACATTTGGTCCCCAAAGGAAAAGTTTTTATAGCTATTTATATATTTATTAATATTCATATATAATATATTTATACTTTAATTTTTTATTAAACTCAACCAAATGTTCTAACCAGTCAAAATCTTTGTGAATTCTCACTCACATCCAGTGTATTAGTTATCCCTCTCAATTTTGTGTCATCGTTAATTTTGTGTTTCTATTCCACTAGTTTTAAATGAGCACTACAGGGTGAAGCACAGACCACTGGGAAACTCCACTAGAGACTTTCTTCCAAGTTGACCTCAAATTTCTAATAGCTATTAACTATTCTTTGGGTCTGGCCACTCAGTTAGGTTCTGAATTCACTTAACTGTACTATCTCTCCATCTTGTCCACAAGAATAGGATGAAAATCTTTATCAAATGCTCCCTAAAATCCAGGTAAACTATATCTATGATGTTACCTAATCTATCATTTTAGTAACCATATAAAAAAGTCTAATATGGGTTGTTTTTTCAAATTTAAATTAAAAATTTTCAAATTTCAAATTTAAATTTTAAAAAATTCTGAACTGAACACCTTAGATGTTCTTTAACCATCTCTTTCATGCTATGTTCTAAATTTCATAGTGAATTAGAATCAAGTTCTATACAGGCCTATACTTTTGAGACTACATTTTTTTTTAAAAAAATGAGTTATTTGTCCTCCAATATTTTACCACATGCTGGGCCATCTTCAGTCATCCTGATACATATCTGACCACTGAACCTAGATGACTCTGGAGGAGAAATTGAGGCTGATGATTTTGCACAGCCCTGCCTCATTTAAATCCAATTCACTTGCATGTTCTGGTGTCACCTTGGAGAATGAAGGAAAAACGGTAGCAGCGATAATAATTATCTCCCCCTTTAGCTACAATCTTCAGAGATACCTGTCACCTGTATCCAGATATATCCTATCCACTATCACATTTTCTAGTTCTTGCTGGCACTTCTCTTTATTTTAGGTTAGATAAGTGATGTCACCTCTCTAGGACTCAAATTTCTTCATTTCTAAGAAGAAGGGATTGGACTAGAAGATCCCTAAGGTGCTGTCCACTCCAGCACTTGTGATTCTCTGATTCGGTGAAGTCATTTGCTGCATGCATATTTTTGCTTCTAATCTTAGGGCCCCAGCTAAGTTACCTGATTAGGTGGACTTTGTGTGTGTTCATGTGTCTGTGCTTCCATTTAGCATTGCCTGTTTTGAGAAAGTGTCCCAGCATGAGTTAGTAGAGACACACGTTGCTTCTTGTCTTCTAACAGATGATAGGCAGCAGGGGCCTTAGATAAGATACCAGGGAGACCTTCATCAGGGAGCTTGTCTTCAGTTCTGAGGATGGGATAAATTACAGCACTATCTGTCACAAGTTCCTCTCCCCATACCCTCTTGGGCCTGTTGATTAAAATTGACCCCTTCAGGGAAGTTTCCTTATTCTCTAAGCAGGACTACATGGTAGCTAAATCATTGGAAGAAGTAAGGCCTGAATGAATAGGGACCTCATATCCAACAAAGCAGCACATCTTTTGGAATGGCTGGCCATGGTGGTATAGTTCCTCTCCTGGGGGAGGATGATGCTGGTGGATTGCTTGAGCTTGGAAGTTCTGAGCTACAGTGAGCTAGAGTCAATTGGGTTTGGGTACCAAGTCCAGCACCAATAGGGAGAGTCCCAGTTTGTCAATACTAGAAGTGAACGTAATACTAAAGATATGGTCTGACGAGGGAAGAAAGCCATCACTTCCTTCTATGCCTCTGTTAATGCAGCTGATCATTCCATCACAGGCTTTGTTTTTGTTGCTATTGACTAACATATTCCACTGTTCATACTGAGCTCAAAGTACATTAAAATTCATGGATCCTTTCCACACAAACCGTTGTCTACCTGTTCCTCCAACTGAGCAGATTTTTTGAACCCCAGCCTGAAGCTTTGCATGCTATTAAATTATAATATTTAAGTAAATATTTAAAATAATATTTAAATAAATGAATAAAATAAAATTATATTACATCTTAGTGGATTTGCTCCATTTTAATGGCCTGTTGGGGTAGCTTTGGATCCTGACTCCATCATCCAATATTCGAGCTTATACCTCCCAGCTTTGTGTTGCCTATAAATATGAAGTATGCATGTTTGCTTTTACTCACTTTTTGTGTCCTCTACGTAATGATAACAATGTGGAACAGAACAAGACTTAAGGCATATCCCTAGAGCACTTCACTAGAGACTTCCCTTGCAGGTTGACAATGACACTATTTAAAACTCTCTCAGTTCAGAATCTATGACCCTATGGCAAATCACTTATACTCTCTCTGCCGATTTCCTCATTTGAGATATAAGGACTCAGAAGTCTCCAGACAAACATTTTTTACCAGTTGTTGCTTAGATGCACTCTACCCTTGGTCAAGAGGTAAGGTGAATAGGAAAATACATTAAAATATAAATCCTTCCAACAGTCATGGCCCAAACCAAACCCACAGGAACAGGTGTCAAGTCCAGCCTGGCCTCATGCTTGCCTCTATCATCTTCAGTTCCTGCACATATTGCATTGGCAAAAGGGAAGGAGAAAGTCTCAGTGTTTGTAAACACCAGCAGGAGACAGCATGGCATAGAGGGAATTTATTAACTCAGCAGCTACTTTCCTCCTTTATTTTCTTCACTCTTCTTCCTTTTGGCTTCCTTAGTCCTTTAAAAATCTTCTACTTTAGAGGCATTTCCATACTGCACGCTCATATTCAGACCTCTGAGCCAACTAGTTCAGGACCATCTCCCCAATGGGCCAGTCATTCTGGTCTCAAAGTATTGTCAGAACTTAACAGTGTACCAGGGAAGAGATCTCTTCCTGAAGAAATAGCCACCTGTACTTGTAAGCCCTTTAGTTTTCTAGGGTGCTCTTGGTAGCACCATTTATCCCCTCACAATTCCCTAGAAGTAGGCAGTGGCTATTCGGCTTGAGTAGCGTTAGGTAGTAACTGTAGCTGTCCTGTGTCAGCTAGACGCTCCAAGAAGATAGCCTATTTCCCATTGACAGATGGACATCATGTCCTGAAGTCCCCTCGAATGCAGGGTAAAACTGAAACCTAAACTTGTTCCAACGCCTAACTTCTCAATTTCTGTTAGCGATGCCATCATCATCCCAGTCCTCCAGGTTCATATCTTGGAGCCTTCTTTGAATTTTTCCTCTTCCTTACCTCATACGTCCAATCAGCTACCAAGTTCTGATATTTTGCCCCTTCAGTAGCTCTTGTTAATAGCCAGCCTCTCTCCCCACTTCAATCCCTCATCTCTTTGTGACTAGAGTGTTGTTATAACCTTCTACTTGATCTTCCTCCCTACACTCAATTCTTCTCCACTCATCTTACACATCACTATTAAAATAATCTTCCTAATTAGTGGTTATGATCATATAACTTTCCTGCTTAAAAAATTTTGGCAACTTTCCATTGCCTACCAAATAAAGTATAAACTAACAGCCCTGGCATTCAAGGCTCTCCACAATCTGCTTCTATTTATCCATCTTTGCTCTCACCTCTCAGTATTGTCTCAGTCAAACTGAGATGTGTAAAAGACCTCAGCTTAAAAAGACCAAGGGCTCCCACTACATCTGGGGCCATCTCCAGTCATCTTGATCTATATCTTGCCACTAGACCCAGATGGCAGAAGAGAAAGAGAGGCTGGGAACTTTGCAGAGCCTTACCTCACTTAAATCCAATTCACTTGCAGGTCATGGCATCACTTCCTTGATGTCCTAGTCCTCTTTGAGACCAAAGGACAAATAAAGACACTCCCTCTACTTCACCTTCTTTTCCCACTTGCTGAGTTCCTGGGAAACCTCTGCCCTGGGATCCTTCTCTCCTCATCAATGACTCTCTCCCCAGGTCTAAGGTTTGAGGATGGACATGCTTCACCTCTAGTCTTGACTCTTTCTGGCCCCCCTCTTCCTTTCTGCCAGTCAAACTGTCCCCTTCAGAGTACTCTTTTTTCTCCCTCATTTCTACCACTCCTGTATCTGTTGTGTTCTCTCATTAGAGTGGAATCTTCCAAAGGGTAGACCGTCACACTTGTATATGCATAGCACAGTTCATAGTCCACAGTAAATAGTCACTAAATGCTTGCCCTAGTTGTCTGTCCTGTCCATCCAACCTTATCACACAGGACTTTCCCCTTAAAGATTCTAAGTTCCAGTCAAACTGGACTTATCCTGTTCTATATTATCCCCTATTTTTGAAATGCTCTGTTCCCTTTCACCTCCTCTCCCTCTGTCAAGGTCCCTCTCCGGGTATTTCCACTAGGAAAGGAAAAAGAAATTGAAAGGATTTCCCTTAAAAGGGATGTTTAGTATGAAAAAACTTAGGAAAGGGTTACAATAACTGTTTAGGGCTTTCCTCTGGAAAAGGAATCTGCTTAACTTGGCCCCAGAGAGTTTAAGTGATTTTGAATGACTTGACCTCAGATAGAATTTGTATAGAAGAAGATTTCTAATTAAGATAAGGCAGCAAGGCAGCCCATCAGGTAGAATACTGAGCTTGAAAGTCAGGAAGACCTGAGTTCAAATGTTGCTAGCTATTTGATCCTGGATCACATTCAGCTCTTGGAGCCATTTACTAACTATAGTAAATATAGGTCCTTTCCCAAGTCTTTTAGTAGCTGTATAATCCTGAATGAGTCATTTAACCTCTCTCAACTTCAAATTCCTCATCTGCAAAATGAGGATGAGGTTGGGCTCCATAGGGTCTATTCTAAGGTCTCTTCCAGCTCTAAGTCTCTGATAAGAGAAAACCAAAAAAGTAAAGCTATTCCAAACTAGAAAGGGGTTTGGGGGGAGGTAATGGGTTCTCTGTCCTTGGAGGTCTTCAAGTTGGTCTAGATGACCTCTTGTTGAGTATAATGTAGAGGAGATACTTGGGTTGTTCCAGATGAGCTCGGAGGTCCTTTACACTGCAGAGATTCTGTTGCTACTCAGTGTTTCTCAAGGGAGATGGGAAGGCCTGTGAAGGATCAGAAGGTGAGTGGGTGGGAGAACAAAGCAGAGAGAGAGAGAAGGGGAGAGGAAGCGAGGTGGAGGAGGGATTGTAGGGGAGGGAGTGCTGAAATGTGGTTCCGCCCTCAGAAGCTCTGGGAAGTGTGATCTGTACCAGGGGAGGGGCTGCCCACACTGGCAAAGTCATGGATTCTGGATCCATCAAGGTATAAGTAGAAGAAATGCAAGGTCTTCTCTGAAGACCTGGGGCATGGTTTCCCCTCCCATCCAATCTACCACAAGGTATGATGGTGACAGTTAGCTTTAACAACATCAACAACTAAAAGCCTTCTCCTCCCATGGTGACCTGTTCATCAGGAAGTAACACTTCCCTCCTCCCTCTCTTCCCCGCTTTCAAAACCTTAGGAGGCTGGGGGAGTTCCCACTGACATTTTTGTCATGTTCTGTTGTGAAGGGGGAATCAGGGACAATTCAGAGGCGCTGAAAAATGCCTGAGATGCTGGGAGGGGAAAACCGTGTCCTGGACAGGAGATGTGGCAATCTGGGAGAGAGGCAGAGTCCCAGGGCTAATTACCCTGCCAGTCAAGAGTAATAAATACTTTGCTTCCCATCTCACACACCCCCTGCCTTGAAGAGTACGCACATGCATGCACACACACAAGCTTTTGTCAACATTCCCAGGCAGCGTCGTTCTGCTAAATGCTACTTATAATGTGCAGCATGGCACAGAGAGGCTGGTGGAGGCGGTGACGGAGTGTGAGGGAGCCTGAGACAGAACAGGGAGAGGTTGAAGCACTATCTTGGTGCAAAGTTGTGTAGGAGCTGAGGAGAACAAGGTTAGAGAGACTTAGGGAAGCACCTATAATAGAGGAGAGCCGACTCTGCGGGAAGGAAGCCCTGGTACAGGGAAGGTAAGATGTGGGGCATAGTGATAATAATTGTTCATATTTGCAGAACACTTTCTTTACAGTCAGCCAATGAGGAAATAAATATATGGTCATTGTCTTTTTGTGGATGAAGAAACTGAGGCTCAGATATGTGAAAAGACTTGACTTGAGTGAATGGGATACGAAGATATGGATATATGAAGTGCCCTTGTCCTTAATCACATAGAAATGATTAAAGTCTGGATTTGAACCCAAGGGTAGCTAGGTGGCATAGCAGATAGAGTACTGGGTCTAGAGTCAGAAAGCCCGGAGTTCAAATCTGGCCTCAGATATTTACTAGCTGTGTGACCCTGGACAAGTCACTTCACCCTGATTGCCTCAGTTTCCTTATCTGTAAAATGAGTTGGAGTAGGAAATGGCAAACCACTTTAGTTTCTTGACTAAGAAAACCCCAAATGGTCGTAGGGAGTCAAATAGGACTGAAACAACTGAACACCAAAAAAGACAACTGTTGACTCTAAGCCCGGTGCCCTTGCACTGAGTCACATCATTATTCCTGGCCCAGTACCTTCCTCAAGATTCCATCAGCACATACCCTGATCTAGGAATTCCAGTCATCATCATTCTCTTATCCCTCCCCAACACCTCCCATGCAATCTTTCTTATCTGCATTTTATTCCTTCTGGACACATCTTTTCAAATAACTGATACTTTTCTACTAAGGGGAGGGGGCACTCGAAGGCACATTCTCACTAGGACCTTCTGGAGACAATGGCCCTCTTTTTGTTACACAATTCATTAGTGACTTTGAGGGAGAAGGGCACATCACCTTTGGAGAGGAGATATTTTGGAGCAGATAGCATCACACAACTGACCATCTCTTCGTGCTTTTTCTGGGCTGAGGCATGATGCTATAAGAGTTAAATTCTATTTCAGATTCATGAGGATATAAATCCCCAAACTACAGGCATATCCCCAGTCCCCATGTGGCCCTGTCTTCCTCCCTTAACCACATTCTGGGAACCTGTTTCAGCCTTTCTCATCCTCCTGGTGTCTCTCAGTGGTCCATGTAGTCCGAGGTTATAGCCACCAGGGGTCAGGCTTTGATATCTATTAATCCGTGTGTCTGACTGCAGCCCAAGGACCAAGAGAGTGCTCAGGGTAATTTGAGTTTTTAGGACTGTGAGCTAGAGACAGATGGCAAGAGATCTGGGGTTCATCATTAAGAGAACTTCCCCAGAAGAAGTTATGAGATCCCTCCACATATCCTGGAGCTAATGACCTGTGCTTGTCAGAATTGCTACTATTGACAGGAGAGAATTAATAATCCCTTATAGATAGAAATGCCTGTTATTGCTATTATTATTAAGATTATTTTCATAATTCCTTAAGCTTTTCAGAGAACTCTCCCAGTCATTCTCTACTGGATTCCCTCACCACATTCCCTGTTTTATAGATGCACCAATCAATCAAATGCATCAATCAATGTGTCTTTGTAAGGACCTGCTATGGAATTGAAACACTGCGTTAAGGTTGGACACACATGACAAGACACACAAAAACCAATCCCTGCCTGCAAGGAGTTTACATTCTGGGTGTTTGGGCGGAAGGCACAGTGAGTAGAACATGCGACAAGGTAAGCAATAACCACAGCAAGGTCTCGGTTAGTACAAACAATGAATCCTGTGGTCGTATATTTGCACTATTAGAAGTAATAATTACGGAAAAGATGGATATTAATTCCAGCCCAAGGAAATACGCAGTGTGAATTCAAATACCGTGGATGCTACTGGCAGTAATTTGGACCTGGTTGAGATAGCTAGGTGGCACAGGGAATTGGACCCGGAGTCTGGAAGATCTGAATTCAGACATAGCCCCAGACATTTACTAGTAGTTGTGTGATCTTGAACAAGTCACTTAATCTCTGCCTCAGTTTCCTCATCTGTAAAAAGGAAATAAAAGTAATAGCACCCAACTTACCTCCCAGGATGATTGTAAGGATAAAATGATATAATTTCGTAAAGCTTAAAGTATTGTAATAACGCTAGCTATTATTATTATATATCGATAACCTGAGGAAGAAAAGAGAACCAGGAAATCTGGAGAGATTTTCCATAGAAGGTAGCACTCCTTTTTTTCCTAGGAGCCCAGTGGTGAATGACACAAGGGATTTTTAAGAGTTAAACATCAGGAGAAATGAACTCCAAACATTTCATGAATCTGACATTTGTTCTTCCGTTTGTGCAAAGGCATGGAGGTGGATGATTGAACGTTGAGCTCAGGAAACCATAACAGCACATGATTATAGGGTCAACTAGACCGCTGGGGCCAAACTCCAACAGAAATGGAGGCCACCAAATTGTCCATAAGGACCCCCATGGTCTGCAGACTAACTTAGAAGACCACATCCTTTTATATATTTCTTTTTAAATTACTGCACCAACATATTCAAATCAATAGGAACTTCATTTTAATCTGGCTCAGGCTGTGCTCAGGAATGTTGTGGGACACATGTGGTCATCCTGGATGAATGTTTGATGCATCTTAACGAGATGACCTCTGAAGTCTTCTCCAACGTTGATATTTGATTTTAAGTGCTAAAGGAATGGTCCAGAGGAGTGTTCTGAGATTGCAAGAGTAATAGAAAACTGAGACCCTGAGATAGGAATAGACTAACCTAGAATTGTGTAGCAGAATCTTGAGTAGAAGCCAAATATGCTGTTGCCTAGGCTGGACTTCTTTCAATCACACAAGAATCTTTGTAAATATTCCTAACGTTTTTCATCTCCCTTCTCTTTCTCTCCTCTCCTCAACTCCACTCCTTCCTGCACCCCAGCGTTTGTTTGGTGGCGATTGTCCTTCATTGTTAACAAGGACCAAAATGGCACCACGGTGTTGGAGTCAAGGTACAGCGTGTCCAACTGTGACTGATCAGACCAATAGGGGCTCAGAAGGCTCTACCGCAGGTCAGGCACACAGAGTTCACAGAAGCATTTGGAGTGGAGATGTTTCTAAATTTGCACAGCTCATGTTTCTTTTGAGCTACTACAATTCTGCTCTGCTCTTAGAGCACAGTGCCTTCTTTGATTCAGGAACACCATGCTGTGCAGTCCTTTGTCAGTGTTTCTCATGTCGGGCAATCAATTCTAAAAGTTCTTCAGAGAGACCTTGAGAGTATCCTTTGTATTGCTTCTCCTGACTTCCGTGTGAGTGCTTACCTTGTATGAATTCTCTGTAAAATAGTCTATTAGACAAATGTACATTTGGTATTTGAACAACGTGGCCAGTCCATCAGAGTTGCTCTCTCTGCAGTAGAAATTGAATGCTTGGCAGTTTAGCTTGAGAAAGGACCTCACTCTTCAGTACCTTATCTTGCCAGGTGATCTTCAGAATCTTCCTAAGACAATTCAAATGAAAATGATTCATTTTCCTGGCATGGCACTGGTATACTATCCAGGTTTCACAAGCATGTAACAATGAGGTTAGCACAATGGCTCTGTAAACTTTTAGTCTGGTAGGCACTCTAAGATCTCTTCTGTCACAAACTTTTCTTTGGAGTCTCCCAAACACTGAACTAGTTCTGGCTATATGTACATCAATCTCATCATCTATGTGTCCATCCTTGGAAAGTTTACTGCCAGGGTTAGTGAACTTATCCACAGCAGTCAGTATTTCTCATTTGCTATAACTGATGGTTCCATGTATGGATGATGTGGTGTTGACTGATGGAGAAACTGTGTTTTCTTGGTTTTAATCGTTAGGCCAAAATTAGTACAAACAGCAGAGAATCAATCCATACTTTGTTGTGTCTCAGCCTCAGAGGTTGCATTGAGTGCACAATCATCTGTGAATAAGAACTCACACACCAACTCTCCCTCCACTTTGGTGTTTGGTAGCCAGAACTGGAGGAAATCAGCCTTCAGGCAGGATGGGAGGATGGCATCAGAACAGGTTAGTTATGATATGAGGACATTAGGCAAAGAACTCAGAATCCTAAGCCACTGTCATCTCTTTGCCTCTGGCCAACAGGCTAGGCTTTGTTGCCTAGCCCAGAGTAATAACATGGTGGACAGAGTGACATCCTGGTCATATTAGTCAACCAGTTGAGTCTACAGCTGCCAGATTGTAGGATTTATAGAATCCCAAGGGCCTGGCACATTGGGTGGGCCATTTCCTAACTGTAATCTTCTCGTGTACTCTTTAGCTGATTGACTGAGTAGAGTCAGTCAGCATTCTAGGACCCCAAATATCCTTCTCCACAAAATTCAAGGGAAAGGGACAGAGTATCTTTGGGGACTTTGAGATCTTTGACAAAAGGCATGTTCCCTGTTGCCTTAAGTTGGTAAAACTCTCTGACCCTAGTCATCCATAGGTCACCCTTACCAACATACCTCCTCACTTTCCCTCATTCCAAAATGGACAACCTCTCCCTGAAAGGAGAGTTATGGGTAAGAAATAAAGGTGAATCCAAGTATGTATATACATGGCAGGAAGCATATTCTCATTTCCCCAGCAATGCCAAGGTTTGATTTTCTCCTTGGGTAGGCAAGGACCTTTTAGCAGGTTACTCCTTGCTAGTGGAAGTTCCCCCCTCCCCCATTCTCCTCCTTCCCTTTACCCCCCTTTCTTGTGGCTTTTCTTGTCAGCAGAAATGACTCGTTAGCCATGGTTGCATCAGTCATTCTGCAGCTGAAGTGAGTCATGTCGCAAGATGTGGTTGCTGGCTGTTCTGGGTTTTGGTTAGGGGGCAGGGTGGAGGCCAGATCACTGTATTTTTACATAGAAGAAAGGCGAGGGTGGCTCAAATTTCCTAAAGAGGATTGGAGAGGAGGGCATGGCAGCAGAGATACAGCCAGGGCTACTTTCTTGGAGTAGGAAGGTACTGAGTTAAGCCTCCTATGATGATAGGCCTTCTCTCCTGTTGATGGGGGTAGAGGAGCTATGAGCATGGCTTCCACTCTCACCCCACCACAGAGCAAGTGAAGGGATCAAGCTGACTGACACAGCAGTTGACACATACGGTGTGACAAGGGAAGGGACTGAGAACCGAATGATGAGTTGGCTTGATTTCTTCCACTTCCTCTATTTTGTATCTTCTTGGCTTCCCTGGTCTCAGTCACAGTGAGGCCCTCAGTACTCAGGATTGATCATCTCTGATCTCTTTGTTAAAGGGCCCTGTGGGTTATTTCCCATCTCTGGGGATGGTCCAAGTCCTGGAAGATAGGGAGGAATTGGTTCTGCCTTCACCTGTAGATGGCAACAATTCTGGGAAGTGTTGAGGTATAGAGGATTACAGTTTGCTTTCCCCAGGTGAGCAAAATGCTACTGTAATCTCTGTGTTATGTAACTGGAGTTTTGTAGACAAGTTATTTCTGATTGTCTTTTTGGTTCACAGATAAAACAAAATGAATATTTTTATACAATAGATCTTTTTCTCTGCCTTTTACCAACATTCTTGGAAATAGAATTCTAGAAGTAGGATTGCTGGCTCAAAAGAGCTTTGTGATTTTCATTGTATATTGCCATATTGCTCTCAGAAATGTTTGCAGCAGCCTTCAGTTCCACCAAAAAGACAATAGGGTGCTTACTTTCCTACCAACATGAAATTTTAGCAGTGTCCTGGAGATAGATCAAACTTGCTGTGATCAAAATGGAACTCATTATCTTTTCTACTTTGAGGGGCCTCAACTCATCCCTCTTTCAGACTTCCCTAATTTTCTTGAAAATTGTCACCATCCTCCCAGTAATCCAGGTCTGTAATGTCAGAATTATCTTCCTATACTCCGTTGTCTGGTAATCAAGTCCCTTTACTAACCAATCTTCAGTTCAGTGAACACTTGTTCAGTGAAACTTCCATTTCTTCCAGGATAGTCTACTGATTGGGGTCTGAATAAACCATGTGCATTCCTGCCTTTGAACCTTTTTTCCAGACTATTCTCCTATCCTTTAATGTCTCCTTCCTCTTGTATGTGGGTTGAAGTCCTATGTTTCCTTCAGTGCTCGAACCTCAAATTTCACTTCCTCCATGAAGTCCTTCCTAAGCATCTCAGTTTGGACTGTGTCTCTTCCTTCCTTTAAACTCTCAGGGCACTTACCCCATCTGCTTTATCCCTTTGGTGTAAATATATGCTCCCCTTCATTGTCACTAAATTTCTCATGCGTTTTTATCTTCCTTCCTGACTAGATTATAAGCACTTCAAGAGCATGGACTATGTTATATGCCTCTTTCTATCACCATTGCCTAGGGCAGGCATGGGGAATCTGCTGTCGTCCTGTAGGCTCTCAAGTGCAGCCATTTGATTTAATCCAAACTTCCCAGAACAAATTGAGATTCGGTCAAAGGACTGCACTTGAGGACCTAGAGGGCCTGCTGGGTTCCTCACTCTTGACCTAGGGCAATATCATATCTTTAATATACAGTGCTCACTAAATGTTTGCTCTTCCTTACACATAACACTATCTCCTGACTCCACATCTTTTCCTTGGCTGTTCCCCATGCGTGGATTGCTATCCCTCCACATTTCTGCCTCCTGGATTCCTTTAAGGCTCATCTCAAATCCCACCTTCTGCCTGAGGCCTTTCCTTGTCCTGTTTACTCCCTAACCCTTACTTTGGAACTACTTACCATCCACATAGTATATATATCTTGTATGTACACAGATATTCCTATGTTATTTTCCCCACTAGAATGTATCTTTGAATTTTTAATTTGAATTTGCTTTAAATTACTAGAATAATGTTTGAGGGCAAGGATCATGCTTTTTTTCCTTTCTTTTAATTCCTAGTGCTTAACACAGAGCCTGGCACATATTCAGTGCTTAATAAATACTTGCTGAAGGATCTAAGTCAACTGCAGAAGACTCATGACAGAAAATGCTATCCACATCCAGAGAAAGACCTTGGAAATCTGAATGCAGATGGAAGCAGACTATTTTTCTCCCTTTCCTTTGTTGTTTTGTTTTATTTCTTTTTTCTTGTGTTTCTTCCCATTAGTTCTAAATCTTCTTTACATCATGACTAACGTGAAAATATATTTAATATGAATGTATAAGTACAGCCTATATCAGATTACATGCTGTTTTGGGAAGGAAAGGAGAGGAGGGAGAGGGACTAAATTTAAAACTCAAAATCTAATGGAATTGAATGTTGAAAACTAAAAACAAATAAATTAGCTATAAAAATAAATAACTACTTGCTGACTGTCTAACTGATGATAATAATGAGTATAGGGCCATAGGACTTAGAGCTAGACGGGTTCTTAGACATCCTCAACCCAATACTTCCATTTTAAGGATTAAGAAACTAAGGGGCCTTGATCATATAGTTCTTAAAATCACACAGTTAATATATAGGTGACCTGGGATTTGAATTCATATCCTCTGATTCAAATCTACTATCCTTTCTACTCTGATACAAAACTGATTTGCTCTCTGACTTTAATCAAGCCATTTGCTTCCTTCAACAAAGGTAAACTCTGGGAAATTTATCTGGGTCCTGAGACTGTGGCTGATGGTAGGGTTTGCCTGGGACCTGATACAGATGTGGAAAAAGTCTTTGGGATATCCATGCTACTTCTGCTTGGAAACCAGAGACCAAGAAAATGAAGAGGGCTATGGAAGGATGGAGGATGGGATGGGTAAGAGGAAGCTTCATTTTCGAGATGGCACTCAGGGTCCTCGTTAAGTTCCTGCCCTGCAAAGTGATATAATAGTATGTGATGGGAAGCCTCTGGGCAGCTAATATGGGGTGACAAGTTGGACAGCTACTAGTGCTCTCTCTGCTCAGCTAGGCCTCTTGCCTGTCGCTGGCAGAACAAGCTGACAGTGGGGATTTAGAGACTGAAAAGTAGTGGCTGAAGTAGGAAGAAAGATAAAGATTTTAAACTCCACTGCCTTTTAATGGGGGCTACTGTCTAAAAAACCAATCCTACCTCTAAGGGTGCTGCCTTGTTGCCATACCCTCTCACTCATCATCTCCAGTTGATTCTAATCTGGTGTCTTGAAGTCCATTATCAAGAAGGCGGTAGGGAAAGAGAAGGGAGGAGGGAAGAAAATGTTAGTTTGTAAAGGATATTTCTCTTGGGCTCAGCTGTTGTAATAGCTAACATCAGTCAAGTCCTTCTTTGAGAGTTTCATGTTGGTTCTGGTTTCAGGATGTTTCTCACTTCAATCCTTCCATTTTGATTTCTCTTGCCATCCCTCATAGAAGCCTTCATTACTTCATACCTGAACAATTATAGCAACATTCTAATTATAATCCCTGTCTATCTTCCTTTTCCCTCTAAATCATTAGTCCTTCATGAGGTTGATAATTTCTTTTTTTGTTTAGGGAAACGTATGATTTCATCAATATGGGGAAATCCTGATATGGAAATTCCATCCACCAATGTGGTATCAATAGTTCATCTATAACAGAGTCTTAGACTATAGTCTGGGAGAGTTGTCTCGGCAAGAGAGGTCAAGTGACTTGTCCATCACCATGTGATCACACATCTAATATGTATGAGGTCCTTCAGAGTCCAAGGTCAGCCCTTTATTTACTCTGTGGTTGCTAGGTGGCATAGTGGGTGTAATTCTGAAGTTGGAGTCTTCTTTCAAAATCTGCCTCCATGGTGTGACCTTATCCTTGCTCAGCAGGTTTCACCATCTGTAAAATGGATACAATAACAACACCTATCTCACAAAGTTGTTGTAAGAATCAAATGAAATAATATATATGTAACTGGGCCTTTACCAGATGTGGGGCACTGGACATTCTCTAGCTATCAGGAGTAAAGTCTTCAAACATGGGTAAAAGTCCAGTTCCCTATGTGTAAAGTGCTCTGCAAATTAAAGTGCGCAGAGTGCTAGCTATCATTCTCCTACCGTTCTCCTTCCCATGGTATACATTATAATGGCTGAACTCCACAAGCCACCTCTCATCTGGTCCTGCCTTTTCACCTAGCCTTGTCTCCCCATCCTTCTTTGAGCTTAAACCAGGCCTGTCTCTTTACCCTCTCCCCAGTACTCTGTGCACATTCTGCCTTGGTGCCTCTGCTCAATGCTCATTTCCCTTGCTAAATGTCCTTCCTCTTCATGTGCCTATCCAAACCTTCCCCATCCTTCAGCACTTGCCTTGAGTCATACCTATTCCATGTAATTTTTCCCAACCACAGCACCAATCTCCTCTTTCCTTGAATTTCTATAGAGCTTTGACTTGATAGCATCCATTCATTTTGGCCCTTAAACACACAAATGCATGGGTGTATGCACACATATATGCACATACATACACACATATGTACAAATGGGTATACACACAGGTAGGTAGATAGATGCATTAAATATACAAACTAAATGTAAGGTAATGGGAGGATCAGGAAACATTTCATGGTGATGCTGAAACTGAATCTCAACAGAAGTTAGGAATTTTAGATGGTGGAACATAAAGGGAATACATTTCAGACAGTGTATGAAGGGTATAACAATGCATAGAGGGGCTGGAAAGGTAGGTTGTGGCTAGGTTGTAAGAGGTTCTAAAAGCCAAAGGGAGGAGTTTTTCCTTGCTCCTGGAAGCAATGGAAAAGCACCGGAGTTTATGGAGTGGGAGAATGGTACAGTTAGATTTAGGATTTAGCAAATCACTTTGGCAGCTGTGTGGAGAATGGATTGGAGAAGGGAGAGACCTGAGGATGGGAGATTAATTGAGAGGCTATTATAATAGGCCAGGTGAGTGGTGATGAGGGCCTAGGGTTATGTGAGTGGAGAGGAGATGGATCTAAAAGATGTTGTGGAGGAAGAAAGGACAAAATTTGGCAAATGATTGATTTGTGCGATGAGGGAGAAGAAAAGAGCTGAGGATGATTTTGAGTTTGCAAATCTGGGTGACTAAAAGGGCAGTGGTGCTCTGGATAGCAATGGTGAGGTTTGGAAGAGGAGTGGGTTTGAGGAGAAGGATAGTGTGTTTTCATTTTGGATATGTTGAGTTTAAGATACCCCTGAGACATCCATTTTGAAACCCCAACAAGGAACTGATGTGGACCTGGAGCTCAGAAGAGAGTCTAGGACTGGATGTGTAGTTCTGGGATTCATCTGCATTGGTATAATGAATAAGTCCTTGGGAGCTAATGGGGTCCCCAAAGAAAATAGCAGATATAGTCAAGAGAGCCCAGGATAGAGCCTTGGGAGGACATCTACAGTTAGGAGATATGAACTTGACAATGATTCAGCAAAGGAGACTGAAGAGTAGTGAGGCAGATAGGCATTTAACTGAGTGTCAGAGAAATCCAGTCAAGAGAGAATACCCATCACTATCAAATGTTTCAGAGTTCAAAAATAAGGAAGACTGAGAAAAGGTCATTAGATTTATCAGCTAAGAGATCTCTGGTAACTTTAGAGGGAACAATTTTACTTGAGTAATGAGATCAGAAGTAGGTTTGCAAAGGATTGAGAAGTGAATACTTAAACTTAAAAAGGAGTTGTGAAATTCCAAGAGGACAAGATAAGGAAGGCATTCCAGGTACATAGGGCCACCCATGAAAAGGCACCATTAAATGGTACATGCTGAGAACAAAGAGGTAGACCAGCTTGGCTATAACATAGAGTTTATGAAGGGTAGTCATGTGAAAGCAGTCTTAAAAAATAGATTGGAATCATGTCATGAAAGGCTTTAAATGCTAAAAGAATTTATGCAGGGTGTCCCCAATGTCTTGATATAGTTTTAATCCTCAAGAGTTTAAAACTGCACCAAGGCTTTGCGAATGTTCTATATTTTATCCTAAAATTATAAAGAACCACTATAGATCCTTGAGAAAGAAAGTGATGTCATACCTGGGCTATAAATTTGGCAACTCTGTGGAGAACTTGGAGAAGAAAGAGACTGGGTTAGGCAGCCCAATAAGGAGGCTATAGGAATAGTCCAGGTAAAAGTTGATGAGGGTCTGAGTTAGGTAGTAGCTATGAGAGTAGAGAATGAAAGGATGAATGAAGGAATGGATAATGAATGAATGAAGGGATATGGAGTTTCAATTCTGCCACATTATTTCTTGGCGCACCCAGGAGAATTTTACACACAGGTGTTCAGACCAAGGGAGGGTCAGATCAAGGAGAAGGAAGTATTAATTTGGAAATTTTGGATCAGATGTCTACTGTTTGGTCCTTTTACATATATTCCCTTGGCCCCCCAAATTCTTCTGAAATGAACACTTCTAGGGAGTCTTTTTTGTCTGAATTCTCAATATAAGAAGAAAGCAATTTATTGTCTGAATCTACAGCCATAGAATGTTGAAGTTACAAAGGACCTTGTTGCTGAGTTGCCTTTTACTTGTGTCTAACTCTTCATGACTCCCTTTGGGGTTTTCTTGGCAAAGACATTGTAGCTGTTTGTCATTTCCTTCTCCAGGTCATTTTATAGATGAGGAAACTAAGGGTTAATGTGACTTGCTCAGGATCACATAGCTAGTAAGTGTCTGAGACCAGATTTGAACTCAGGAAGAGGAGTCTTCCTGACTCCAGGTCTGGTCTATCCACTGTGCCACCTAGCTGCCCAGGTCTTAGGGGTCTTCTAGTTCAACTTCCTCCTCCATGTAGGAAGCCCTTCTACAGGTCTCTGGCAGTGTCAGGTTAGCCTCTGCTTGAACATTTTCAGTGATGGGGAGCTCAGTATCTCACATGAAAGTTTGTTGGACAGCTCTGACTGCTGGCCAGTTTATTATATTAAGATGAAACTTCACCCTGCATAACTTCCATGCACTAGTCCTGGTTCTACTCCATTAAGTTACAAAAATGAAATCTAATCCCTCTTCAGCCCTTCCAATATTTGAAGTCTGCTATCATGTCTGCATCTCTTTCCTGCCTTTAACCTCAATTAAGTCCTTTCTTCTCCCAGTTAAACATTCTCAGTTTTTTTGGATGCTGCTCCCATGGTTTGGAATTTGGGTGTAGAGTGGCTAATTTTTTTAATTTCATCAATCAGTGTTG
Source organism: Bettongia penicillata ogilbyi (assembly GCA_023548195.1). Lineage (NCBI taxonomy): Eukaryota > Metazoa > Chordata > Mammalia > Diprotodontia > Potoroidae > Bettongia > Bettongia penicillata. The sequence goes on along the minus strand of JAJHZJ010000009.1, from coordinate 3,398,357 downwards.
CTGAATATAAAGCTGAGAAGATTGTATATGTGTTTGTGTGTGTGTGTGCATGCGTGCATGTGTATGTGTGTGTGTGTATGCTTCTCTCCCTCCCTGCCTGCTTATCTGTCCTTTACTTGATAATTTCCTACCTCCTACGTCCTCTCTCTTCACCTCTTCTCCATTTTGGGATAGTAGGCTGTAGTGTCTTGAGTTATGAACAACGGCAGCAAAATGGCAGCCTATAATTTTGCCCACTTTGGGCAGTGACCTGGCAGAGCCCCTCCTGGCTGTGTTGTATCACCTCTACCATGAGAAGAACCGAAAGAGTACACAGGGTGTTTGTGTGTGTGTGTGTGTGTGTGTGTGTGTGTGTGTGTGTGTGTGTGTAGGGGGCATTTAGAAATTCTCATTGACAGGGCCTGGGGAGAAAGGGAGCGACAATTAGAAATTTTGGTCTCTGTCATGCTATCATCATATCATGCTATCATGTTACTTAACAAATCAGTAAAGAAATCAGATGGAAACAACCAAGCATTCATTTAGGAGAATATTACTTTGGAGAGTCTATTCAGGATTCTTCACAGTAGAGGTTTGTAAGGAGCCACAGTTCTCTCCATTTTATGGGGTCTTCCCAAGTCCCCCAATCTGATCTGGACCTAGAGGGAAAGGGAAGCTATGAGGATGGGCAAGCATCTTGAGGGAGGGTGGGGGGATCAGATTTCCACTGAGACTAGCTGAAGTGGGAAATCATTGTTTTTGAGGGAACAGACTCACTCTGCTTCTTTTCTCTGAAGTCCAGTACTTCACTTAGTAGAATAGACTTTCACTTCTTTTACTTGTGGCTTTGAGGTGTCTATCAGATGTTTACAGCTCATTAAGACACCCCCTCCCACCTACCTCTGGGGTCTTTTACAAAAAGCACTTTAAACTATCAGGCAGATCAGGAGATCCATCCATGAGGCAGACTCAGAGAACTCAGTGTATATATGGGAAAGTTTGAGGGGCTTTTTTGACCCCATCAACAGTACCTCATTCACTCCCTTAGTTTTTCCCATCTCTCTCCATTCTATCCTCTACTTCTTTCCTCACCATACACATATTTATAAGTCTTATGACTTCTCAGGGCACCATACACTCCTTCCTCTTTGAGAAAGGAGAGAGAAAGGTAATGGAAACAGAATGAAGGAAAGAGAGAAGCAGAAGAGAACTGACAAGATGGTGGGACAAAGTCTGGGAGACAGAGATGGAGTGAGATAGACTTTGGGAGACAAAGGATAGAAAACAGAGTGTGAATGTCCTTAGAAACACCCTTGGAATAGACCTTGTCTTCTTGTCCCCAAATCAGATGTGACAGAATCCATTGCTCTAAAATTTCCCCCAGGTGAAATTTGACAGTATCATGGTCTCTGCTAACATCCTCTCTATATTCGCTTTTTAATTTTCCTCATTAAAACTGGACCCTCAAGGATAGGGTCCTGTCTCTGCCAAAGACTAGAGACTTTCTTTCCTATGTCTTCCTAGACCCCTATCTACCACTCCATCAAGGAGGAATAGTGTATGAGACAGATTTGCCTGTCTGATGGGTCTTCCTGCCTCTTTACACAAATTTTCTTTTTCTTATTTACTGTCATCTTTTTCCTTCATCCCCAAATAACGATGAGCCAATTAAGTAATTCTATCTGCTGGTTGTAGAACTTTTAGAGGATTGCTTTCTCAGGTCAGAGAGAGGCACCTATCCCAAAGAGGTGGTTGACTGGCATCTTGAGTCCAGCGATAGTACAAGCGAAGTGCAGCCCACAGCTCAGCACTTAAATGAGTGCCCAGACAGAAGAGGAGAGAAGGGATCAGAGGAAGGCTGGGAAGAAGCTGGGAGGATGGGTAAGAGAGCTGAGTGGGAGAAAGAGGGAATGAGTGAAAGAAGGGGGTAGTAAAGAAGGTAGCTCACCCAAAGGAAAAATGTGCCTCCCTCCTGGAAGCTATTAGCAAAACTATCAGGAAATGGCCCATGTGGGGAGGGGGAAGAGAGGAGGAGGTGTTAAATATGTATGAATTAGTGGAATTCACCATGTTTTCCAAGCAATAAGTTTTCATGATGTGTGTTTGGTGAGCGAGTTGGTGGCCCTGCTGGTATGTGCCGGCCCATTAATTTGGCTTGTCATCACCCCAGCCACATTGTTATAAATAATTTTACTATCATAATAATGAGATGGAGAGGAACAGCATGAGCATGAGGCGAGGTTAACATCTCCACCATTGCTGTACGGGGTGAGCCGCTCTGGAGTTGGCCTGCACATAGATCAAGGCTTGACCTCTGGATGGGGAGACCATCCTCACTGAAGCTGGTATTGATATGGAAAAGACAAGGAGGGAAGGAAGACGGGGAAAGGGTAAGAGGGGGGTAGGTGTTGGGGTGGTGATGAGGGAAGGATGATTCTGAAGTTGACAGTGAATATTCTGAAAAATCTGTTGAGGAGCACTGGAGCAATTAAATCATAATTGCTAATTATTCACTTGAAGTGACATTGTAAGCAGCTGAAGGGCTGGCGATGACAAGGAGCTTGAGAGGCAGTTTTGTGCAGTGAGTAGAGTGCAGGAGTTGGTGTCAAGAGGACCAGAGTTTGAGCCCTGCTTCTGCCACTTAGACATCTTGGCAGTGGTAAAGGGGATATAGCATCTAGAAACTGGTAATTGCTGGGCATCTTACCCTACAGAAAAGTAAGAAGGAAGAAGATAAGGGGTGGTGATGATAGAAGGAAGGGCAGATTAGGGAAGGGGGTATTCAGAAACAAACAGTTTTGAAAAGCTACAGGATCAAGGTCAAAACTAGAATAAGTAGGGGGTCAGATAGGATGGAGGGAAATGCAGTTATTCTTTCACAACATGACTATTATGGAAATGTTTTGCCGAACTACACATGTATAACCTATATTGAATTGCTGGCCTTCTCAATGAGGATAAAGGGAGGGAAGAAAGAAGAGAAAGTTCCAAAAACAAATGTTAAAAATTGTTTTTACATGCGACTGGGAAATAAGATATACAGGCAGTGGGGTATAGAAATCTATCTTGATTTCTACAAGAAAGTAAAGAGGGGTGATAAAAGGGAGGGCAGATTGGGGGAAGGGATAATCAGAATGCATGCCGTATCAGGGTAGGAGGGGAAGGGGAGAGATGGGGAGAAAATCTGGAACTCAAAACGTTGTGGAAATGAATGTTAAAAACTAAAAATAAATAATTTTTTTTTAAAAAATAGGAACTGGTAATTGCACTAGGAGGTATTTAAATAAGTTGGTTAAATTTGGGCAAGGCCCACCTGAATGTCTGTAGTCCTCCTCCCTGCCTATCCAAATCCTTGATATCCTTTAAAATTCAGCTCAGATTTCACTCTTTCCAAGAAGGCTTCCATGACCACATCAGATCTCATCGATCTTAGAGAATTCTCAGAATCTTAGAGTTGGAAGGAAATTTAGAGGCTATTTAGTTCCACTTGTTCTTAGACTATGAATCTCCTCTACTATATTCCTAATAAATATTCAGTCTGAATATTCATGGACTGCAGACCAATAGTAAGAAGAAAACTATTACCTCTCTAGTCCCATTTTCCATTTTTGGATAGCTCTAACTTTTTAAAGAAGTTTTTCCTTATATCAGGGAAAATTTTATCACTCGCAGCTTCCACGTGTTGCTTCCAGATCTGCCTTCTGGTGCCAAATAAAACAACTATATTCTCTTGATATGTCTCTTGATACCCTTTCAACTTGTTATTAAAGGGATGATTAATGAACATCTAGAAAAGGAAGAAATGATTGAGAAGAACTAGCATGACTTCATCAAGACCAATTCATTCCAGAGAGGCATCATGCCACTACATATAGCACATTAATATTCTATTACATTCACATAGCTCAGTTTGTTTATCCCTTTCCTAATAAAGGGGGACCTACCTTGTTCTCACTTTCTGGCTATCACAAGAAGTGCAACTATACATTTTACTAAACGCAGGACTGTTTTTTTTTTTCTCTGACCTCCTTGAGGTATGTGACTAGTGCAGGTATCAATGGGTGAAATTGTTTTCCAGAATGGATGAGTTAGGTAATTCTAACTATTTGTCATAGGAAATCTCATCATTGAATCAACTCATAGTCCCATGAAGAATACACTAATATGGCTATCTTCCCACAACCCAATCAATGTTTACCTTTTTTTAAAAAAAATCTATTATCATATTTGTCCATCCAATGAGTGTAAAGTGAAAGCTTGGTATTCTTTAATTTGTATTTTTCTAATTAGTCATTGGGAGTATTCTTTCATATGGTGGCTGATAGTTTATATTTCTCCTTTTGAAAACCTCATATCTATCAATCATTTACCTACTGGGGAATGACTCTTGTTCTGATATATTTGTAGATATTCTCTACATATCTTGGATCTCAGATCTTCATCAGTTTGCTTATCTGAAATATTTGTTGTGAATATTTTCTTCCTAATTAGCAGCCTTTGTTCTTATTTTAGCTGCACTGATTTTGTTGGTAGCTTTGTTTTCATCTTTTCTGAGTGTGTGTGTATACATATACACACATGCATACGTACATTCATACATATATATTATTTTATATGTATGTATTAAAAAACAAATTGGTTAATGAATTCCCAGCTTATGGACATAGGTCTTTTAAAAGATAACTCCTTTTCTTCCCCAGTGGAAATATTTCTCTTTCATCTTCAGAATTTCATTCTTGAGAACTTCCTATCCCTCCTGGGCTGATCTTCCCTATGGAATTTTAGACCATGGCATCTTACTTTTCTCTGAACCCTTTGAAAGATGATCTCTCAAAATCTAGGGTTCAGGTCAAATTATGTTTGGCTTCCCTCTCCTATTTGCTCACAAATCCTAAGATGAAACAGGCAGCTCCTCCCTTTATCCTCCAGGTTCCTGTCATTTCTACTTCATCAGCCATTTCCCCACCTTGTTGATAGGAATAAGGTTCCCTGGTAGCTTTTTAATCTTAATAAAACTCTCATTACAAAACCATGATATTGATGCATTAGCTATTGTGTTTGTTGCAAAGACAGAGCTCCTGAAGATGTCTGGATTATTGCAGCCCTCACTACTACTGTGGAGAGGTAAAGAAATATAGCATCTATAGATCTGAACTTGGAGTCAGGAAGACTTGGGTTCTACACTTTCTTTAGACACATTGGTTGTAGAACCTGGAAAGTCACCTAACCTCTCAGTTCTCCAAGAAACTTTCTAAAATGCCGAAGAGGTGATAACCTGCTTTTGTGGGGAGGGGTGTGTTTCCTTACCAGATGTCTCTTACACTAATGAAAAAATCCAAACTAAAAAAAAAAAATCACTATTCTATCATGTCTCAGTGACAGGTTTGTGATCTATTTCCCAAGTTCCTCATCTATTTTTTCCTTCTGTCCATGTGTTCTGTAGTATACTCCAAAGACAATATTGATACTATTTTCCTCTCTATTGATTTTCACCCAAATGCATTTTTATCAAGTTTCAACCCTCTGATTCCTGGATTTTCTTATATTACTTTATATCCTGACTAGACAGTTCTGCTCTTTCACCCATTTTATCTTCCCCATTTCTTTTAAAAACAGTTCTACCCTTCCATGGCTCTCAGTAACACCTATCAAGTCAAATTTACCTTCTGCATTAGGAGTTAGTTCACTTGGTATGTTACACATACTGAGTAGATTTATATACAGACATCTGAATGTATGGGTTTTAATGTCATTTTCTTGAATTTTGTTTTCTGGCAATTTTTCAGAATCTCTACTATTATTTTTCTACATTTTAGTGAGTTTCTGTGGTATCTCACTTGGTACATATACTTAGGAAATAAGGTACCTTGGAAAAGGCAAGTTTCTGAGGCATAGGATGGGAGTTTAAATCTTGCCTCTGACATTTTCTACCTGTATGACTTTGGGCAAGTCATAACTTCCTTGGATCTCCATTTTCTTATCTGCTAAAAAAAAAAAAAGAAGCAAAGGAAAGAAGAAAACAAAGAGGTTGGGTTAGATGACCTCTGATGTAACTTCTGGATTTATATCTATGATCCTCTTTCCTTTTCAGTTTAAAGTCCTTTTGATTAGGTTTGCAAAACTCTGAGTCTGCAGTCTAAGCAAATACATTTTGACAAGGGAGTCATCTTTGACTCTTTACCTTGCTTTACTCCTCATAGCCAATTAGTTGCCAATACTGTTGATTCAAATCTACCCCTTTTTTTCTACTCGCAGTCTTTCCCAATTTAGTTCAAACCTTCATCAACCCTCAGTTGGACCACTGGAATTGTCTCCTAATTGGACTCCCTGCATCTGGTTTCTCTTCTCTCCAATCTGTCCTCCACACAGCTGCCAAATTGATATTCCTAAAACATAGCTCTGACCATATTATTTGTTCTCATAAGAAGTGTTGTTAGCTCCTTACAGACTGTAGGATAAAGAATAAAAACTCTTCAGTGTAGCACTGTGAGCGCTTCACATTGATTGATTTCCCATGATTTCTCCCCACCTATCCTTCATTCCAACCAAATTAGCCTACGTTGGTATTTGTACCAAATGTAATGCCATCTCCATCTCTGGTGTTTTTGGATAGATTTTCCCTTCATACTTAGATTGTTCTCCTTCCTCCTTTTGACCTCTTGGAATCTCTGACTGCTTTTAAACCAGCAAGTGACAGCTTCTAAAACAGGCAGATTTCTTGATTCCTCCACTGGTTAGTTCATCTCCTCTAAATTATTTTGTATTTATTTTAAATGTCAGTCAAAAAACATTGATTAAGCATAAAACATTGCACTATGTGCTGTGGCTACCATCAGACAATAACCATTTATTAAGAGCCTGCTATGTGCCAGTGAACTATACTGATTGTTTTATGCATATCTTATTTGGTCCTCACAGCAACCCTTTAAGATAGGTGCTATTATTGTCCTCATTTTACAGTTGAAGAAACTGAGGAAGGAAGCAGTTAAATGATTTGCCCAGCGTCACATAGCTAATAGACTTGAGGTCAGATTTGAACTCATCTTCTTGATTCAAGGACCAGTGCTTGAGTCACCACATAACTGCCTCATATAACAAAATACCAAAAACAAACTAGTAAAAACCAAAAAAAAAAGGCAAAAAACAAACTCTGCTCTCATGGAGCTCATTGTCTAATGGGGCATTCAACATATGTACAAGCAAACTACATATAGGATACATATAGAAATAGTCAACAAAAGAAAGCACCAGAATTAAAGGAAATCAAGAAAGATTTCCTATAGAGGATGGGATTTTAAATGGAACTTGAAGGAAGCCAGAAGGGAGAACATTCTAGGCATGGGGGACATCCAGAGAAAATACCTAGAGCCAAGAGATGGAATGTCTTATTTGAAAAACAGCAAAGAGACTGGGGAAGGAAATGGCAAACCACTGTAGTATCTCTGCCAAGAAAACCTCCTATGGGGTCATAAAGAGTCAGACATAACTGAAAACAATTGAAAAGGAAGCCATACTGGAGTATGCTGCAGGGAGTAGGGTGAAAAAGGACTAAAAAGATAATCCAGCAAAGGAGACTGAGAAGAAATGGTCAGATAGGTAGGAGAAAAACTAGGAGAAAATAGCTTTGGGAAAACCTAGAGACAAGAGTATCAAGGAAAAGAGGGAATCAGAAGCTCCAGAGAAGTCAAGAAGGACAAGAATTGAGAAAAAAAGCCAATAGATCTGGAAATTAAGGATAGTAATTTTGGCGAAAGGAATTTCAGTTGAATGATCAGGTCAGAAGCTGGATTGCAGAGAGTGATGTAAAAAGAAGCGGAGGCATCTATCATAGGTGGCCTTCTCAATGAGGTTAATCACAGAAGATAAGAGGAATATGGGACAACAGCTAGTGGGAACAGAGAGATTAAAAAAATTTTAAAGACATGAGCATGTTTGTAGGCAATAGACAGGGATATAGCCAGCGGGCAGTGTAGACAAGGAGATTGATAAGAAGACAGAGATTGAGGATTAGTGAGAGTGGGGAAGGAAGGGATCTGCTTGAGAAGATGGGATGGAATGGGATCCCTTGTGCATGCAGAGGGGTTAGCCTTGGCAAGAAGGATCACTGCATTATTCAAGACAGGATTAAAGGAGGAGATAGTGGCAGAAGGCATTCTGGGTGATGTGAGATGAGGAGGAGGACAGCAGAAGGAACTCTCAGTGAATTAACCTCAGATTTTTGTTTGTTTTAGTAAAATTATTGGAGCAAAGCTCTCAACTGAGAAGGTGGGAGGGAGAGGGAGTCATGGAAGGTCTAAGGAGAGGATGAAAAAGTTTGGAGGAGCATCTGTGATGAGTGGGAGAGTGAGTTAATTAGGGAAATATAAAAGAATATCCTTGCTGCAGTGAAAGCCCAGTTGAGATTATGTGACATAAATTTCTATTGTACTTATTCAGTAGGGTTTTCTGATCTTGGGCTTAAGTGAGTAGGATTGAAATTGGTTAATGGTGGAAGTGACTGAAGGCTGAAGCTTGGTGAGATAAGATCAGTAGTACAATGAGTGTGCAAGGGACTCTAAGAAGAGGGCGTGTAGAGTTAACAGTCAAGGTGGGGAAGGGACCATGGTGAAGCTAGAGGGTGGGCAACAGCCTCAGAAAGAACTGATGAGACTGAGGGATTGGAAGTCAAGACAGGGGCAAAGAACAAGGCTTGGGAGGTTTTGCATTTATTTATATTTCGTATTTATTTATCCATTTACATGTTCTTTTCTTCCAATATAATGTAAATTACTTGAAAGCATGGTTTGTTTTGTTGTCTCTGTATCCTCAGTACCTAGTATATCTAGTAGGCACCTAGGTACCTGAATAGAGAGCTAATCCTGGAATCTGGTAGACCTGAATTCAAATCCCTGCCTCAGATGCTTACTGGCTGTGCAAGTCACTTGGTCTGGATTTGCCTCAGTTTTCCTATCTGTAAAATGGAAATAGTAATAGCCTCTATGAGGATAAAATGAGAATTGTAAATCATTTAGCACAATGCCTGGCACACAGGAAACCTTATATAAATGTTGGCTATTATTATCACGGTTGCTATCACGATTATCTCCCATTATTGTCATGAAGATAAAATAATATTTACAGAGTGCTTTAAAAACTTTAAATAGCCCTATATAAATGTGAGCTATTACTATTATTAGTAATAAATGTGCTTGAATTAAATTACTAACTCTCATTTCCTTCACTTCATCCTTCCATTTAAAACGATGGTTCAGAAATGCAAATTGAATTCTCAGGAACCACCTTTTTAACCAGCTGTTGTTTACTGGGCTTTAAAAAGAGAAAGTAGAGTCAGATGAGGAATCATAGTTGAAAGAGTGGGAGGAGAGTAAACCTGCAGATGGGTGAGCTCCCTCCAGGGAGCTTCTCAGCCCCAAAGATGGGTAGAGACACCTAGACAGAGTGGTAAAGAGGAGAGTTCTGGGGTCAAATTGGGTGCTACAGGAACCTAAGATGGCCGCAGGGGACAGGCAGTGATGCAGAAAGTGTATCTGTCTGTAATGGTATATATATTGGAGTGAGTCTATTTACTGACTTTAAGTGTTCTTTCCTTAAGAAGTAGAACACATCCACTACAAGTCCTGGGTGAAATCCAGGAAAGAAGGGAAGGAAGAAGAGTTGTCTTGATTCAACATAGGCACGACTATGAATCTTTGTGTTTTTTTGGTCATGTTAAAGGAAGCTAAACCCACATTCAATATTTTGTTGGTCTGAGAGGCTTACTCAAGTTCTTTAGTCTTTCCATAAATACTTAAACACTACCCAAATTCTGATGTTCTCAGGGGAAATTTCTGGGTGGGGTCAGAAACCAAAGATAGCATGATTTTTTGAGAAGCTCCCCCAAGCCTGAAAATGGTCTACATAAACCCAGATCTTCAGGTTCTAAGCCACGAGCTATACCGCCATGTTCTTTGTGGCACAGTGGAAAGAATATTAGACTTAAGAGTCACAGGACCTGGGTTCAAATTTCAACTCTGTCCCTTACCTGTGTGACATTGGACAAGGCACTTCATCTTCCTGGGCCTCAGTTTTCTCATTTGCAAAAATGAAGAAATTGGACTAGATTGACCTGCACGTTCCCTTATCATTTTTAGTGCCAGCTACAGGCATCAGCCTCTTCCCTCTGAAGTCCTATGACAGCACTGGCATCGTTTCCCCCTACCCCAACACAAAATAAAGTTAAAGTTTGCTTCATAGGGGGATGGTTTTGGCCATGGGTCAGGGCACTGGAGGATATACGAGGAAGGCTTGACTTTCTAATTGCTTCATGAGCGAGTTGCCTCGATTAAATCACAAACTCTCTTCTCCTTTTCCTGTATTCCCTAATGCCCAAGTAGCACAAGACAAGTTCACCATAAATGCTCCATAAAAACTTGTTCATTGATGGACAGATTGAGTGTTTTGGAAAGAGGCCCAGTGAGCCGAGAGGCTCTTAGGCTGATCCTTGAGTCCCTCCTGAATGCCAGAGGGTACAAGGGAACCCAAGGAGGGAGGGGTGGCTTCAGTGTTGGCATTTTTTAAAGGGGGAAAAAAAGTAAGAGAAAACCACCCAGTAAGCTTCAGGGAACTTGATGCCCTTGCCGCAGAGAAGGAAGGACTATGCCCAAGCCAGCCTTCCATGTTTTGTTAAGCAGATCTGTTGCTTTCTCTTTCTTTATTTATTTAGTAACTGAATCATGAGTCAGTCAGTTGGCTTGGTGGTAAAACACAACCCACTATCAGGGAAATAGCTGATGAACTACATGCCATTAATTCAGTGCCAACAAACCACTCATGACTTCAGAAAAAAATCTCTTGTTCTCCAGGCTGGTCAGAACTGACTAGAGAGGCTGGCCTCTGGCACAGCAAATGCCAACCTCCTTGGAGAACCCGAAACAATTGTCTCACCAGCCCTGGTGGCCACCAATACGTATTTGTTGTAATTATGCAACATATCTAGGAGGCCCACAATAGGGCTGGTTGATCTTGGAGCCCTGGCTGCTGGCGGTTCGGAGCAGCCAGAGTTGACCTAGTCTCCTCAAGGAGTGTGGGAAGTCAACCAGGACAGCTGGGGTGAGGACGTGAGGAGCTGGAGCAGTTGTTGAATCTGGGCCATCGGGAAGCAGGGCCTGCAACAGAGGAGGCTCCAAGTTCCATTGGCCACCCTGCCAACTGACTCGAACCTACTTTCTTTGGAGTTTAGCTGGAGCAGAACCAAAGTGGGTGGGGGTGGGGGAATGGTATTCCTATAAAAAGCAACAGAATCCCTCCTCCAGCCAAGAAGTTCCTAAGTGATAATCATCTCTGGTTCAGTCCCTCTCCTTTCTTTCCTTCTTCCCCTTCCCAAGTAACCTCAGAACTCCCACTAGCCCTTCCTGAAGGTCACCTATTTTGTTCTGGATGGAATTTTGTTGTTGGACCATTCCCCTGGCTCTCTTGGGTCTGGAGGGCAAGCCCCAACTTCAGTGCAGTTGTAGCAGAAACTAGGACTGGACCAAGGAAACAGGAAATTGGAGTCCTCGGATTGTAGATTTAGAGCTGGAAAGGACATTCAGTGTCACCTAGTCTGACCGTTGTCCTGCCCAGCCTCCCCTTTTACTAAGAAGGAGCTCAGGCCCTGAGAGGTTAAATTGTTTTTCCAAAATCACACAGGTATCAGGTAGAATCATGGAATATTTGACTAGAGCTGGAAGAGTCCTTGGAGACCATCCACCCCAATTTCTTCCTTTGACAGATGGGGAAACTGAGTTTTAGAGAAATTATGATTTACCCAAGATCTCATGGATAGCAAATATCAGAGCTAAGATTCGAACTCAAGTCTTCTGACTCCAGCATCCATGTGCAGTGAATAGAGCACCTACTCTTCTGTTAAAGAACCTGGGTTCACATCCCAGTTCTGCTATTACTTGTGATACCTTGGCTAAGCCTCTTAACCTCTTTGGTCCTGATTTCCTCATCTTAAAAGTTAAACGGGTTGGACTAGACTTCTAAGGTTTCTTCTAGCTTTAAATCCATAATCTTACGATCTAGCCCTTTCTCTGCTACCAACTAACTGAGTGATGACAGGCTAGCCACTTAACCCCTCTCTGAACCTCAGTCTCTTTATCTGGCAAGGCTGTGGGTTGGGCTAGATGATCTCCAAGGTCCCTTTAGGCTCTGACAATCTGTGATTTTCCCCGGCCTCCTGAAGGGAATCTGGGTGGCTGTCTTCAGCTGTCTCCAGTAAACATGACGCCCTGTCCCTGAACCTGCCGATTAGCTGAGCAAAGCGAGGACAGCCGCACATAATAATAACAAAAAATTATCTTCCTCCCGCTGAAGTTTCTTGAGCAACTGGCAGGCCGCCATGAATGTACTTAGGCAGAAAATCACCAGAAAAATGATATAATCTGACAGATTTTTCACAGGCTTAAATATTCATGAATTAAAGGAATTGGCAGGATTTTCTACATTATTAGCTTTCATCATGGCTGCAGGAGCAGTTGGGACACTGGCGGCTCTTCAGGAGCTATTAATTTAGTCTATCATAAGAGCAGCCATTTTCAAATTAGCTGTCTTTACTCCCCGATCTGGTGCAGGGGTGGGAGGAGACTGGAAAATTTAAATGTTATTCAAGTTTAAAGGTCTCCTGTTCTCATCTGTAAGCCAGCAGGTCAGATCTGATAACTCTAAGGTCTGCTAGGGAGGGGAAAAGTGGTGGTTATTCAAGCCCACAGTTAGTCAATCAGCAAGCACTTTGAAAGTGAAAAAATTATACTTCGATTTGCACCGAGTTCATCAGTTCTCTCTCTCTCTCTCTCTCTCTCTCTCTCTCTCTCTCTGTCTGTCTGTCTCTCTCTCTATCTCTGTCTCTGTCTCTGTCTCTCTGTCTCTCTCTCTGTATCTGTCTCTCTCTCTCTCCTTTTCTCTCTCTCTCTGTCCTCCCTTTCTCTCCCCTTCTCTGTTCCCCCATGCTATCCTTAGCGGATAGCATTTATTATCATGAGTCCTTCAGAATTGCTTTGGTTGGATACTTGGATGGATCAGAGTAGCTAAGTCTTTCCACAGCTGTTCCACATCTTAACAATGTTACTGTTAATGTATACAATAATCTCCTGGTTCTACTCACTGTACTTTGTTATCAGTTCATAAAGGTCTGTCCATGTTTTTCCGAGAGCATCCTATCCATTGTTTCTTATAGTGCAATAACATTCCACTACAATCATATACCACAATTTGCTTAGCTGTTCCCCCATTGATGGGCATCCCCTCAATTTATAATTCTTTGCCACCACACAAAGAGCTGCTATCAGTACCTTTTCAACATTCTGTAAAATTCCAGGCACAGATGCCTGTCCTCAATGCTTCCTTAATCCTTTTGGTGACATTTCTAACTATTTTCCTAATTTTTTTTTCTTTTTCCAGTTACTCAAGCCTATTTATTCTTGTGTTTGTTCCTTCAGTAATGACATTCATTCATGATCATTCATTTATCACATGTGGTTACCTGATACGTATCCAGACCTGGTGTGGTGAAGCATACCAGGATGAACAAGGCATGGTCCTCGCTCTGAAGGAAACAGTTGGATCCTGGACAGTCTTTAAACCTCAAAGCAAATTTGGGATGTTTCATTTATACTTTTGTAGGGGGAGGAAATTAGGAAAGGGAAGAAAAAGATGTTTACATTTCATATGGATCCAAAACATTAAGAACTAGAAGAAATGAACCAGCGGAGCAGCAGTACAAGAAAAGCTGAATTCAATTGGCACATAATTGATCAAGGCATCTACAATATTGTAGGTGCTGAATATTGAAGGTGCTGAACTTCTGAATGGACTGCTCTGTTATCACCCAAATACTAAGTGTTTCCTATGTACTGGAAGCTGCGGGGATCCTGTAGAGAGATCCACAAGGGTATGGGAGAAAGATCAAACATTTAGTAAGCCACTACTATGTTCCCGGCACTTTATGCTGTACCCATTATCTCAATTGATCTTCATAATAACCCCTGGGAAGTAGATGCTTTTATTATGACCATTTTTTTAATAGTTGAGAAAACTGAGGCAGTTAGCAGTTAGGTGACTTGCCCAAGGTCACTAAGCATCTTAGGTCAGATTTGAACTCCTATTTTTCTGTCCTGGGAAAGTGGACAGAGGAGTTAGGTTTTATTGTTTTGTTTGGTTTGTTTGTTTTAGGAGTCAGGTTTTAAAAGTGGTGTTTGAATAGGAAATATATTTTTAAATATGAAAAGCATCATGGGAGAATATGGTGGAGGAAGAGGAAGAAATCACTGGATCTCAAAGCTGAAAAGGAATTAACGTGTTTTAAAGTTAAAAAAACGCCAGTGGAGACTCCAGAGTGACTTTATAGGCAAATTCAGATAACAAGAAGGAGACATTGAAGGCTTAGAGACTGGAGGGAGGCAGAGGGGAGGCTGGTGAGGGAAAGGGAAGATGAGAGGAGGGGAATAGAGCTTAAGTGTAACCAGCTGATTCCCAATAAAGCTGGCATTTATTACCACCCTTGCTGGAGGGTAACTGTGTAATGAGAACATTTAGCATTCATAGCTGTCCTACTTGGCATGGACATAACACCTTTCTCCCAAATAGTCCTAGGAGTTTTTAAAGACTTTGTGCTTTGCAAAGTTGCCTAATTTGAGTTAGATTATTTCTGTGTGTCTGACTTTACAGATGGGGAAACTGAGGCCTTGGACGCATAATGGAAAGAGTGCTGGATGTTGGGGTTTGGAGATACTTGGCCCCCTGTCCTGACTCTAGCATTTAGTATCATAGCCACAAAGGTTCTCAGAGATCACCTCATATAGCCCCTTCATTTTGCAGATACTGAGGCTTGCTAGAGAGGGCAAATAATTTGCCTGAAGTCCTGAGGGTAACGAGTATCAGTCAGAACTGGAATTCACATCCTTTGAGTAGAGATCTAGGGCCCTTTTCATTGGGCTACATTGACTAGTTGTATGACTGTAAATAGTAATAATAGCTAACATTTATATAGCTAATAATAAAAATAGTAGCTATCATTTATATAGCACTTTTAAGCATAGCACTTCACATGGGCTATCTCAATCGATCCTCATAACACCCTGGCAGGTAGGTGTTATTATTATCCCCATTTCATAGTTAAGTAAACTGAGGTAGGCTAAGTGACTTGCCTAGGGTCATCTAAGTGTAGAGATGACATTTGAACTCAGGTCTTCCTGACTCTGGGCTTGCACCAATGGAATTTCTGCCTTCATCTCACTGAGCCTGCCTCTGCATTTAGGAGGCATAGTGGATAGAGTGCTGGATTTAAAGTCAGGAAAACTGAGTTTCAAATCCAGCCTCAGAAACTCCCTAGCATGTAGCATGACCCTGGGCAAGTCACTTTACTTCCCTATGACTCAGTTTCCTCATATACAAAATGAAGATAATAGCACCTGCCTCCCAAGGTTACGCGGAAAAAATGAGATATTTGTAAAAATACTTGGTAAACCTTAAAAATTGATAAAGAAGTATTGCTACTGTTATTATTATCAATGATGATAGTGATGGTGATCACTTAAAAATGGAAGGATTATGAGCACTAAGATTTCCTCCAGCCCTATACCTAGGGTCCTAAGTGTCAGAGGTGGGTTTTAAATTCCTATCACTCAACTCCAAAGTCCAGCACTCTTTTAACCAAATCAATCTTTATAGTTGTGGCTAGGCCTCTGTTTTTTGGCAGCCAGCCTATAACATTAGATAGATGCCGGGACCTAGAGTCAGGAAAAGTTATCTTCTGTACTTCAGATCTGGCCTCAGAATTATTACCTGTGTGACCCTGAGCAAATCACTTCACCCTGTTTGCCTCAGTTTCCTCATCTGTAAAATGAGCTGTAGAAGGAAATGGCAAACCATTCCAGTATCTCTGCCAAGAAAACCCCCAATGAGGTCATGAAGACTCAGGCTCAGCTGAAATGACTAAACAGCAAACCTCAGTTTCTTCATCTTTAAAGTAGGAGTAATGGGAGCCTTTGCCTTCTTTAAAAATGGGCATGGCTTCAAGACTTTGCATGACTATCTAAAAAGTACAGCACTGCTAGAAATTCCTATTTGGAAGAAAGGTCCTACGTCCATGCCAAGTAGGACAGTTATAAATTTGTCTGTAAAATGGGAACAGGAATCCTTATAATTATCTACCTCTTGGTCTTGTTGCCAGAATCAAATGAGGTAATGTGTGTTAAAGTGTTTTGCAAACCTCAAAGCAGTGTATAAACTCTTCTTACTCCAAAGCTGAGTCCTCCTCCTGAGAGTTCTAATCCTGGGACTCAATGCCTGGTTTATTTACCTTTCTCAGATCCTAGAAGGCAGTTGGGTTTGTGTAGGCATGGAAAAATCAGCTGTTTCCTTCCCTATGTGTCTCTTTCCCTAGAGACTGAAAGACCACATCTGATTTTTTAAAGTGAATGTGGGAAATGAGGGCAGAGTTGTTTTTCTAAAAGTGGTGGATGGAGAGGAGGCAGAGCAAATGGAGAAAAAAGTCCATGTACAAAGAGAACTGAACTCTTGGGGCTTGACATTTCACATCAATATAGTGTAGTAGAAAGAGGAGAGGATCTAGAATCTGGAGTCTGGGTTCAAATTCCAGCTCTGGATTCACTTCCTACTAGTATGGAGTTGGGCAAGTAACATCACTTCTGCGAGACTCAGTTTCCTCATCTGTAAAATGAGCCTGTTGGACTAGATGATATTGGAAGCCCCTTCTCTCCCTAAATGCTATGATTCTGAAGACTTATGACCTTTTTCAAGAAAAGTCAAACCTCATGTAGAGAGGTACTAGTGTCTGGTTTATGTCATTCCTAGGGGAGAAGGAACCTGGATTTCTACATCTGCTGCCCCTAGGGCCTGATCTCTCTCCCAGGCACCACAACAGCCCTTTCTGTGCAGGAAGCAGGCCAAATCTATGAGATAAGGGAGAATAAAACTCCCTGACATAAATAATCAAGGTTGGTGTGATAGGGTGGGGGGAGTTGATTTTGAGTGGGAGTTAATTGACAATTACCCTGGAGGAAGTACTCTCCAGTATTACAGTTCCCATGGCACATCCCAGTTCCCACATATGGACTGTGAGAAAGGTTTGTATATAGGGCAGAGGGGGTCTTTAGACTCTAGGAAGGGAGGGAGGTAGTTGATGGGGCTATTTGGCCAACGGCCCGGTGACACTGGAGAAGAGGAGAGATGTTACAGATGCCGCTCTCCCTCTTTAAAACAGCCAGGACCAGTGAGCTGGAAATAACAGTGATGTGTAGAGTTGGATGGATAAAGGGAGGGCTAGAAAAGAGTGGATGAAGCACAGAGAAAAAAAAAATCTGCATGTGCCCATATGCTGTGGCACCCTAGTGCACAGTCTGAAGCAATTTAAAGGGAAGGGTTACTGACTCAGAGCTGGTATGAAGGATTGACTAAAATCCTCAGGGCAAAATCTGACATGAGCACTGAAACCAGTTTCACCATTGCCTGAGGCCCTTAACAACACTACCATTATTAAGTCCAGATGAGAAACCTAGTTCCACCCTGTCTTGGCTATTAAGTATTTGAACTTTTTGCCGGATTTGCAGCTGGGTATGAATTACAGATCCATCAGCACCCTACATGTGGCTGGCGTCTATGTTAACCTGCTAGCAGATATACAAAAAGATTCTGTTATTGGTATGCTAATTGAGGGGAAAAACCCAGCTGGATATTTTTTTTCCTATTATTATTTTTTTAAACAGCTGGAGTAACCTGCAAAATAAACAGTGATTCATGAGTCCAGAGACATGGAGAATGATTTCCAGGCAGAAGCAGTGCGTTTTATTCCTAAAAGAAGGTTTCCCTAAAGGGTGCTAGAATTAAACTCTTTCCTCTTGACATAATTTTCCAACGCATTTAAACTGTAGTTGGTATACAGGCTGTCTGAAGAACCAGAGAGAATTGGAGGGAGAGTCAAGGGTTTCTTTGCTCACCTGGTTTCTGTTTCAAATCACATAAGATTGTAATACAAATGAATGAATGTAAGGTCAGTGCACTCCTATACCCCAGCACTATGCTAGGCACAATGGGACATGAGAAAAATCGTAAGATATTGTCCCTATCTTTAGGCAGCTCATAGTCTAATCAGAAAGATAAAAATATTAGAGTGTAAGATATTTGAGAGTAATCTATGTCATAGCTATTTTTGCAAACCTAGCACCTAGGACAGTGCCTCACCCATAGCTGGTGTTTGATGTTTGTTGAATACCGCAGGAAGCAATTCAGAAATAACACGTTGACAGTATAGAATCATTCATACTTGAATCCTACTCCACTGCCTCATGGGAGTGACTGAGTTCTTAAGGACTAAGTGAATAGAGTATGTGTTCTGGAAGCTCCTTTATTGATAGATCTTGTGTTTGTATCATTGTCATTTTGGGATATACAGTGGACACCCCCACCCTCCCCGCTTACCTCCTTCCACCACCCAGAAAGGCTTTGAGTAGGAGCCCCATAATTACAGATTGTATGTATCTTGTCCAAGTATTGGACTGGTTAATTTAGGACTTTAGGAGAGCTAAAAGGGATCTTAGAAGTCATCTAGTCAAATCTCTTTATTTTATAGATGAGGAAACTGGGGCTTAAAGAAATGAAACTCATTACTAGAAGGCTGACCCACAAATAATGAATATTATTTTGTCCCCAGCAACTAATGAAACTGTCTAATTAGGTGGTATTTGAAAAAGGTGTATTGTACATTGGCAAGAGCATCACCCACAGTAAAGAAATCATAGGTCTTTCAAACTGGTAAAAGTGGTATTATGTAACCCACTGTGTCCCGTCCCCAGCTTGGGCTCTATGGTGAAGTATGAATGCATAGTGAAATGTTAGGTTATACTTTAAAGACTATAAGGACTGTATTAGTCAGAAGAGAGTGAATGCTGAATGAGGAAGGTCTTCATGGACTTGGGCTAAGTCTTGAAGGTAGGCTAGAATTTGGATAGGGTAAGAAGGGACAGGGTTCTCATTCTAGGTTGGAGAGGAGAAACAGCATAATTGGAGCTTCAGAGGTAGGGATATACCTGGCTGGTGCATGTTGGGAAGTATCAGGAGAAAAGTGTGTATAGGTAATGGAGTGTCAATTAATGGAGGGCCTTGAATGATCTTTTTTAATTCAATTCATTTCAATAAGCATTTATCAAATGCCTAATACATGAGAGTTTCTCTACTAGGGATACAAAGAAAAAATAAAGAGAACCTTTGTCTTCAAAGAGCTTATATTCTACTGGGCATTGGATGGGGACAGCAAGTACATAGATCTGTAATGACATACATAACAAAGTCAATACAAAATAATTCTAATGGTGGTGATGGGACTGTAGGTTACAACCACTGGAAAGATGTAGATGAGCTGCATGGATAGTGGGGGATGGCATGTAAGCTGAATCTTGAAGGGAACCAGGGATTCTAAGAGCTGGAAGTGAGAAGAAAGAATATTCCTGGTATGAGGGACAGCCTATGCAAAGGAATTGAGGTGGGAGATGGAACGGGATATAGAAGGAACAGAAAGTGGGGCAGATTGACAGAAATGGATGGATGAGCTCCAATCTGAATTATCATCAGAGAGTATATATCCACATTGATGAAATCACAGGATCAATTTGGAAATTTGACTGGAGGTTGGGTTGGAAAGAAAAGAGACTGGAAGTCCATCAAGAGACTGCTTCCTTAAACCAGGTAAAGGGTGGCAAGAACCTGAGCTAAAGTGATAGGTGAATAGAGAAGGCAGATGTAAGAGATGAGGGGGAGGGGAGAGGTTTGCTCCCAAATGGGATTCTCTGCTTCCAGCACAAAAACAATAACTTGCCAGTAAAAGGCCAGTAAGACTTTCACAGAGAGTTTGAGTCTCTGCCCGCAGACTGGACCATACTAGTTATAAGACCAAAGCTTTAGTCACTGAATAAGGGAGCAGGACTACAGAGGACACTTCTGGGCAGGGTCAGAATACCATACTCATAGCACTATTTGATCCCTGTTCTGGGTGGGCACACAGGGATCAATTTCCTTTTCTCTTATCCTGATGCCCGTGTCCAAGAAGTTTCCCTCACTAGCATCCTTTGGTGTTTTGACATCAAATACAGTCAAACTCAGAGAGGCATAACAGAAAGAGTCCTGTACATTGTGTGAGTCAAGAGAAAAACCAAAAACTGAAGGAGAGCAAGGCTGAGGAAGTAGCCTAGAGAGCAGTACACAAGAGGGTCAAAATGAGGGACAGCTTTTAACAGGAATTTTTTTCAAACCCCAAAAGAGTTCTTGAAAGAACTTAAAAAGGAATTAAAAAATCAAATAGAGAGATGGAGAAAAAAATTAAGAAAAAACCCAAAAGCAATCCAAGAAAATTATGAAAAAAAAGTTGATCAATTGGAAAAAGAGGTTCAAAATCTTGAGGAAGAAAATAACTCCTTGAAAACTAGAACTGGGCAAGATAAATCAAATGACATTATAGGATACCAAGAAATAATAACAAACACACGTAGTTCTTGACCCATAACATGCAGCGCCATCATTTGGTAATAACTTGCATGTATCATAGTGAAGACTCAAAATTTTCAATGAGTAGTAGTATCACACACGGGAGGTACTATGCTTTTAAAATCTTGCCTAATGGACCAAAATGTTTTATTCTAGCTGTAGTCAGAGTACATAGGTCCTAATGTCAGCTCTGTCACTGACTTGTATGATAAAATATTTACAGTGCCTTCAGACCTTAAAATATTGTGTTTTTCATCATCATCATCATCAACATGTTTGAAAAAGCACTTAAGCCTCAGTTTCTTTACCTGTCAAATGGAGATGAGACCTGCTCTTCTTACATCATATAGCCAGGATGAGATTCTAAGGAGATCAAATAATTTTTGATTTAAAGTTGGAAGGAATCTTAAGTTAAAAGGTAAAAATGTTAAAAGTCATCTAGTTCAACTCCTTATTTTTACAGATAAAGTAACTGAAACCCAGAGAGGTTAAGTAAATTGCTCAAGGCTAAACGGGTAGTAAGCAACAGAATCAGAATTTGAACTCAGACCTTGGTCTGTGTTATTTCTTTTATGTAAAACAGTTTAATATCTATACAATGCTGAACAAATTAAGATTACACACTATACAGTGCCAGGCCTGGAATCAGGAAGATCTGAGTTCAACTCTGGCCTCAGACACTGACTAGCTGCGTGACCCTGGGCAAGTCACTTAATTCTGTTTGCCTCAGTTTCTTCATCTGTAAAATGAACTGGAGAAGGAAATGGCAAATCACTCCAATGTCTTGGCCAAGAAAACCCTAAATAGGGTCACAAAGAATTGGACACAACTGAAAACAACTGAATGACAAAGAGCAACAACCGTTACCATTCCCAAAAGGATTTCTTTCACTATACCTCTCCTTCTTTGCCACGCTTTGGGAAATGAACTTACCGTGCTCTTACTCATTCTAATTGCTTATAGTTATTCTGTGTTCATCTATTTGTTATATCTCCTGTAACACATAATGAGCTCCATGAGGAATTGAATTTTCATTGTCTTTCTGGTCCCCAGCACCTTACTGTTCTATATACATTGTTAGAACCTGATAAATAGTTGTTGAACAAGTGAATGTTAATGATGGTAATGACAATGAAGATCTGGTCAGTTATAGATTTTCTCTTCTGTTTAAAATGAAGACAATAAAATTCTAGGGTTAAATAGACAATTTTTATTAAAATTTTTAAAAATCCATACAAATAAAATCAATGAAAATAGAACAGAAGAGAAAAGATAGAAGGGAGCAATCTTTTATCACACATCACTCACAAAAGTCTGGTGTACAAAATACATAGAGAATTGACCCAAATATATAACAGTGAGAGCCTTCAGTAGGCAAATGGTCAAATGATATGAAGTTTTCCAAAGAGGAATTGCAAATACACATGCAAACATGAAAACATGTTCCAAGTCACTGATAAGAGAAATACAAATTAAAACAACTCTAGAGTTTCACCTGACATCATAAAAATTGTCAAATATGATAAAATACTCAAAGTGCAAGTTGTGTGGGAAGTCAGGCATACCCCGACACCTTTGGAATAGCTATGAAATGGTCCAACCATTCTAGATTTCAATTTGGAAATATGAGAGAAGGTGAATAAATTATAATTCTTTGGGCCAGCAATCTCACTACTGATTACCTATCTCAAGGAAGATGAAGACAGAACCAGAGGTCCAATATATGTAAAAACATTCATAGCAACACTCTCTGGGATCAAAGAACTGGAAATGAAGTTGGAAGGCATCAACTGGGGAATGGCTGAAGAAATCATAGGATACATATGGTAATAAATATTGCTTTAAAGTAAGAAATGACAAATGTGAAGAATTCAAAAGAATGTGAGAAGTTTTGTATGAACAAAAATAATCTGAGTAAATTAAACCAAACCAAGAAAACAAAATAAATGCAACACAAGTTGCATTTATGCATAGTATAAAATTAAAATATCACTAAATAGAAATTGAACTCTTTCTAATCAGTGAATATCCCAGGGAAAAGAAAAGGAAATGTATCTCCTGGCAAAGAAATGGGGAACAACTAGGACTGACTATTGTTTATCTTATGGGACACAGACTCTGTATTGAAAATTTTCACTTAGCTGTCTTTCTTAGTTTCACGGGAGAGTTTAATCTGGAGAGAATGGGTAGGAAATATCTGGCATTAAGATAAAATACCAATTAATATCTATAAAGATAATTCTAGGACCCAAAGCGAAATTTTATTCACCTTAAAGGTCATCAAGGCAAGGTCCCTACCTTCAAAGAATCAGTATGGAAAGCCTCAGGCATGGATTTCATTCATTCAAAAGAGAGTAAGGTTTTTTTGGTGGGATAGAAACAGTTTGATAGGCATGGTCCCAGGACTGATAAAGCAGGTCCTTTAATTCCTATATAGGTCTTCGCCTAGCTCTGCTCCATTCTTCCAACACCACTTACTCCACAGTTGTGGGTGCACTGAAAAAATATACCTCCTCATTTCAGGTCTTTAGTATTAGAGCTTGAAATGATTAAATTAAGTGTAGGTTGCTGCAGGCAGACCTCTGGACAGATGCGCAAATGATGGTGTCTCATTTCACTCAGCTGTTCCTTAGCCTTTGAAGTTATTATTAAGTGGGAGGTACAGTTTTAATTGGTTGTGGTTGTGTGATGGTGAAAGCAATTTTCTGACTCCTCCTGAAAGCCACAGCTCAAACTGGGCCAATGCAAAGGTACTATGCAGCACAAAATGCTCTCTTAATATTTTCCTTTCTAGGAAGAAAAGAATGGTTGGATTATGACTTGAGCTTCCATAGAGTATGAAAATCATTCTCTTTTATAATTCCATTGATCTATTTGACAACTCTATTTGAGTGAAGAGAGGTAAGGTTCATTTTCATCTTTTAAAAGTACTTTTCAAGGATCATAGGTTACCCAAGGCCATATAGTAGGAGAGCTAGGAATAGAAACCAGATTCCCCCAAATTTCCCTCTTACTTTGACTATCCCACCTTCCTCGGAAAACACAAATTATACTCAGTGACCAGTGGTGAATTTCAAATATCAAATGTGGATTCCAAATCTGTTACTCCCTAAGGACATGTTTCTCTTGGTGTGGTAGTGCATAGAGTACTGGACATGGAATCAGAAAAACCTGTGTTCAAATCTGTCCTCAGATTCTGACTAGCTATGTGACCCTGGCTAAGTCACTCAACTTGTGTTTGCTCAATCCCCAAATGAAGATAATAATAGCATTTACTTTACAGGGTCATTGTTAGGATCAAATGAGATAATATTGATAAAAGTGCTTACCACTGTACCTGGCACATAGTAGGTATAATATAAATGCATATTGTCTTCCTTTACCCTACATGTGTTGGTTGGGACTATTATGGAGAAGATAAAACAGTCAGCAAATATTTCTAAAGCATCTACTCTGTGGCAGGCATTGCTAGATACTGGTGAATATGATACAAACATTTGACAATACCTTCACTCAAGGAAATATAAATCTTATCAGACCATTGACTTTCTAAAGCTGTATCAGATATATAAACATGAAAATATTTAGGAGGAACAAAAGTACTAGGGAATTAAATTGTTGAAATGCAGCTTGACAATGAAAAGTGTGCTGTATTTGGAATCAGAGAACCAGGGTTCCATCCTACTTATGCCACTTTACTACCCATGTGACTTTGGGCAAGTCACTTAGCTTTTCTGGGTCTCAGTTTCCATAACTGTAAAATTAAGAGATGATGACTTTGAAGGAGTTTTGTAGCCCTGTATCTATAGTCTCATTCAGAAGCATCATTTTTTTAGCTCAGATAATCCTAAATTTCCATGCACTACCACATTAAAAAGTGAATGAATCTCATAGAGTAAGGTTCTTCTTTGTATCTTCTTTTATAACTTAAGTCTTCTCCCTTCAGTTTAAGTTTGTTTCCTATTATTTGGTCTAGAATGGAGTTTCAGAACAGCTCCGATGCCAGCTTCCCTAACGAGCTCTAAAGTCATTGACTTTGTCCCTACGGGCATGGCAGAATATCTTTAAAAACAATACTTTTGTCTTTTGCATCAGTCTCATCTTCTGTTCTCCATGGTCTTTGCATGTTTCCATCCTCCCTGGTACTAGAGGGAGCATTAAGTTCTAGGTGTAATGTGAAGAACTGAGGCTTGGAGGACAAATGATAATAGAGTAAGGATTGGGAATGGGATTGTAATGTTAATGTAAGGTTAATGGTAGGTAGGGGCAAGAGTTAAAGGTCTTACCTATCCATTAATAGACCTCAGACACCTTTTGTTAATTTCTAATGAGGCACAGGGTCATGAGGGTCCTGCCCTCTAGCTCTTAATAGAGAACCTCACTCTGAGATGAGGTCCTACTTTGGGGCTTATTTTTCAGAAGGTTGGTATGCCAGATGAGACTCTGGGTAGCTGCTAAAGAGCCTCCTGGTTTTAAAAATCCAGATGATGGTGGTGCTTCTCTCTGGTAATGATATACTTGTTGTCTATGGTCAGATAGCTGGAAGCCCTGTCTGTTGGTCTTTCTGTTGGTAATTTCTGCTTGTAATTTCTGTTTGTATTTTCTCTGAAGTTCAGGGTGCTGACTTTTTTCCCTGAACTAAGGGAATGATATATGTGCTTGATTAAAGTACATTGATGACCCCTCAAAAGTTGCTTTCCTTTTAGAAAAGTAGATCTAAGAACCTGTACAGCAGATCCTTCTGTGTATGCTGAGGTCCTTGCTGTGATAGGGATTGGGCCAACTGTGGAAACCAGTGGTGCCATGGCTAAGGTGATGATTGGAAGCGGACTAGAACAGAGCATTCCCCAGTGAGGAAAACTCAAGAAAAAGTTCAATGGGTCAGAACTGGGTAGACAAGCTAGAGGTGGAGGATATGTAAGAACAAGGCTTTGGGCAAGCACTACCTCCTAAGCCTGAGTACTATAGCTTGGATTGAAGGAGCACAGCTCAGGGTAGGCAATACGTTCCCCATCCAAGGAAACCAGATTGAACAAGGTAGATCAGTAACCCAGGCAAGAAGTCTAGACAACACAGACTAGAACCTGGGCAACAAATCTGGACAGTAAGTCCAGAGCACCAACAGTGATAGCAGCCCTGACCATGATTCAACTGTTTACCTGTTGGAGAGGAGTTAGTCCAAGTGTGGCACTTCCACGCCCTGCCAATAGGGATTTGTGGAACCTGTGTCTGATGGAGAGAGTAAGAAGATGGAGAGAAAGGCAAGGTGACTTCTAACACAGGTAGACCTGCGGAATACCTCTCCATTCAACCATCTCCTTTAACAGATCAGGGTTCTAGTATGAGCAAAGGGCTATTTTT
Source organism: Bettongia penicillata ogilbyi (assembly GCA_023548195.1). Taxonomy (NCBI): domain Eukaryota; kingdom Metazoa; phylum Chordata; class Mammalia; order Diprotodontia; family Potoroidae; genus Bettongia; species Bettongia penicillata. The sequence continues at coordinate 3,372,503 of JAJHZJ010000009.1, read as the reverse complement.
CTTTTACCATTGTTCTTTATCTTCTGAAGAGCTCCCTGGGTTTTCCTTGGAGCTCTACAAACTAGTATTTTGGTAGTACCTGTAACAATGCGTGCTTCTGTGCCGTATGGACCACGGTGCCCTACAGAACAAGGACATTTTGGAAGATATGTGATTTAACTGTGTATAGCGTGCCATAAATGCCTCCGCCATGCTATGTTTGCATATTTATGATTATCCTACAGTTCTCAAGAGGCACTGTCCTTATCAGTCCCTTCTCATATCTGAGAATTAGACTCAAAAAATCATGCAGATACTAACCTGTTCCTTTGAGGTACAAAATCTGTTGTGAGTAAGAGGACTCAGAGATCCTGCCTGTCTTTTCTTTGTACCTCATCCCCACAATGTAATAGGTAATAGTCTGCATTTGCCATTCACTTGGATAGAATATAGATATATTAATTAGGACTCCATTGAAGACAGGTGGCCAGCTGCACAGAATCTTCTACCAGTTCTCAATGGTAAAACCCTGGAGACACTTTTACATCCCAGTCAAGTCCTTTCCCTACGTCTTACTTTCATTTTCCATTGGAAAGGAAAAGACAGGTGTTGCTCTGTCTGCTCTCTGGTCCATTGCTACTACCAGTTGCACCCATCCCAGACTGAATAGGACTTAGTTGTCTGACTTGTGCCCCATCTTCCTACCTCTGAAACAAAAACACAACCATTCATTTAAATATCTGTCCCCCATCCAGATTTTTATTTAATTGCTAGGAACTGCAGGTAAACATATAGAGTTTTATAATAGCAAAAAAAGTTAGAAAGTTATTTAAATTATCCAATAGCACCTGGTATAATGCAATGAAGTCTAGAAAATATTCACTAAGTACTTATTATGTAGAAGGTATTCTTATCATATAATAAGATATCACATGATGAAATTACCAGTAAGCATTTATTAAGCACCTATTATGTTTCAGGCATTGTGTTAAGCACTAAAGAATACAAAGACAGGATAAAAGATACCCTCAAGGAGGTTATATTCTAGGAGATGGGAAGATACAACATACATATATTATTATACACATAATAATTCATATTTATATGTTCCTTTAAGGTTTACAAAGCACATTTTATTCATTATTATTTTTAGTTCTAATAACAACCCTATGAGGTAGGAGGCATTATTATCCCCATTTTATAGTTGAGAAAACTGAAACTGTGAGGTGTTTCATGCTTTGCCCAGGATCACAAAACTATAGTGTCTGAGGCAGAATTTGAATACAGATCTTTCTGTGTCACATAGTGAAGTGCCCTATCTTCACTATATACACTGTCACTGTCTAGACATGCTGTAGCTATGTGTGATAGGAGAAGTTTTTTTTAAAAAATATTTTCTGGCAGTTTTTAGAGGAAGAAAATAAATCTATCTATAGTAATATGACAAAATGCTCTAAATCGCTATTGATTAAAGAGATGCAAATCAAAACAACTCTGAGGTACCACATCACACCTATCTGATTGGCTAACGGACAAAACAGGAAGATGAAAAATGTTGGAGAAAATGTGGGAGAGTCGGAACACTAATTCATTGTTGGTGGAGCTGTGAACTGATCCAACCATTCTGGAGAGCAACTTGAAACTATGCCCAAAAAGGCTACAAAAATCTGCATACTCTTTGACCCAGCAATATTACTTCTAGGATTGTATCCCAAAGAGATCACAGAAATGAGAAAGGGTCCCATATGTACAAAAATATTTATAGCAGCTCTCTTTGTGGTGACCAAGAACTGGAAATAGAGGGGATGCCTATATACTGGGTATGGCTGAACAAGTTGTGGTATATGAATGTAATGGAATACTATTGTGCTATTAGAAATAATGAACAGGAAGATTTCAGAGAGGCCTATAAGGACTTATGTGAACTGATGCTTGGTGAAAGGAGCAGAACCAGGAGAACTTTGTAGACAGTAACAACCACCATATATGAGGAATTTTTCTGGTCTACCAGAGTATGCAGTAATGCAATAACCTAAAACATTTCCAATGGACTCTTGAGTCAAAATACCTTCCACATCCAGAGAAAGAACTATGGAATTGAATTGCGGAATGAAGCAGAAGTATTTTCTCTTGTGCTATGTTTTGTTTTGTTTTGTTTTCATGGTTTCTCCCATTCATTTTAATTCATCTATGCAACATGACTAAGGTGAAAATGTATTTAATAAGAATGTATGTGTAGAACCCATATAAGATTGCATGCCATCTCAGGGAGGGAGGGGAGAGAGAAGAAGGAGGAAGGGGGAGAAAGTCTAAGATTTATGGAAGTGATTATAGAAAACTGAAAAGAAAAAAATTAACAAAAAAAAGAAATGATAAAAAAAAGTGTTTTCTGACAAAAGGTGTTGTCTGAGCTGAGCCTTGAAAGAAACCAGAGATTCTAAGCAGAAGAAGTGAGAAAGAGGTACCCTCCAGGCATGGAGGAAGACTTGCACAAAGATATGAATGGAAATGGGAGAAGGATTGCCCAGTTCAGCACCTCCAAGTGGACTGAAACTCAGCGGCTCCAGCAAGTGACTGGAGCTCAGAGTGTGTGGAAAGAAGTCATGTTGAAGTAAATCTGGAAAGGTGGGTTGAAACCAGTTTGTGAATGGTTTTAAATTCTACACTTTGAAGTTTCTGTTTTATCCCAGAGGCAATGGTGAGCCATGGGGATTTTACTAAAGAGCAAAGCAGTGTGATCTGAATTGTGTTTTAGAAATGCTATTTTGGCAGTTGTATGGATGGCTTAGAAAAAAAAGAGAGATTGAAGGCTGGGGGTTCAATGACTATTGCAATGGTCCAAGCAAAAAGTAATGAGTTAGTGACCCAGTGAAAGGAGACACAAGCAAGTGACCTTGGGGAAGGAGAATTGATAAGATTGCTAATGGATTGGACATCCAATTGGAGGTGCATGGTAGACAACTGATGAGCTCAGCAGAAAGATTAGGACTAAGATCCCTGTCTATTTGTTTATACATACATACACATACATATGTGCATATATGTATATGTATAGATAGATGTGTATACACATGCACACATATATATATATTTTATATATATGTATATATAAAATATCATCTGCATAGAAATGCTTCCTGGTATACCTTGGAGTGAGACAGTATTGAATATAGGTCTAATGGTGGATAATAACCTTGTACAAAGGATTCCTTTCACCCATTAATTTTTCAAGAATTCTTTTTCATTTTTACAACACATTCATCTCTCTCCACCTCCCTTTATTTAAACAGCAAGACTTCTCCTATACCAGAGTTTGAATGAAAATGAATGAATGAATGAATCACTTAAGTGCTTGCCATGTACCAAGCACTATATTTACAGCATGGGAGTAAAAATAGAAAAAACAAATTTGTCCTTGTTCTCAAGAAGTTCATACTCTAATTGGAAGAGATAATACATATAAGACAAATCAGATGCAACATGTATGGAAATCTTTGGAGTACCTTAGGCTGCAGAGGCAGGGCAAGTGCTAAGGCCTGGGGGTGTGGGGGTGGGATGTCCTCCATGGTATGTGGTAATTTCCAGCTCATCCAAGTGATGTGAGCAGTCATAATACTCTTCCTTTCTGCTCATTTTGCATCCCAATCTGAGGTAACGGAAGGAAAGGAGGGAGTTTCAGTTAGTAGATTCCTCCTCCACCCCACCCTAATGGAGTCTGGCCAATCCCAGTGAGTTGGGGGTAGAGATGAAGGGAAGGGGCAAGGGAGAAAGGAGCAACAAATGCATTGACTATACCTCATAGTACCTGTGATATTTCATTTCTAATGTCCTCTACCTCGGTAAAGATAAAGGGTCATTGTTCTCATCTATTCTCTGAGACCAGGCTTGGTCATTATAATTATACAATATTCACATTAATCTTGTTGTTTCTTCAATTTACATTTTTGCATTTCTTGTATATATTTCTGTTCATTTCACTTTGCTTCAGTCCATACTTCTCATGTTTCTCTGAATACTGAATATTTATATCCCATCATATTTTTTTGCCTTAGGTTGTTCAATCATCACCAATTTGATACTGCCATTTAAAAAATGAAATTGCTCAAAGAGCAGGAATCATGGTACTCAGTGCTCAGCAGAATACTGTGACTATGTGATTGCCAGTGCTATATAAACCCCAATTAACTGGAACCCAACTAACCAGAACCCCTAATGTAATGAAGATTTCCAGAGAAGAGAGTTCCCATTCTCTTCCCAATTCTTTAGGAAAAACCTTCCCCTAACATGAATTCTAATTGATCACCTGGCCCAGGTCCCCAGAAGTTAGAGGCTAACTACTTTACAAGTTCTATAGTGTACTTCAACTTGGGAAGTCCAAGGAAGTGATTAACAAGAAACTTGTCTTCAGTACTAACTAACATCCACATTTCAAGGCTATTTGGTGTTGCTTGCCTAGACTCATTTATTTTTCTTGCAGTTGCTCAAGTTATTTTCCTAAAGTTCAGGTCCTGATACATCACTTTCCTACTCAATAAACTACAATGGTTCCCTATTACCTCTAGGATCAAGTATTTAACTCTCTTATTTGGCATTTAAAACCATTCACAACCTAACTTCCATCTACCTTTCCGACCTTATTATACATTGTTCCTCTTCATGCAGTCTATGGCCCAGCCAAACTGACTTTCTTTTTTTATTTATTAAAGTTAAAAAAAAAACCAGCTAGAAATGTTTTTTTTCCTCTCCCTGTAATCCCTATTACATTAAAAACAAAAGGAAAAAAAGGGAATAAACATTTCCCAATCATATACTTTTTACCAGGCACAGGCTCTTTTTACAAATATCTCATTTGATCCATAATTCTATGGATGGTAGGCGCTATATTATAAATGAGGAAACCGGAGCAAAAAGAGATTATATATTTCGCCCAAATCACACAACTAGTAAGTTTCTGAGGCTGGATTTTAACCCAGGTTTTCTTGACTCCAGACGTGGTGCTCTCTCCAAAATTCTCTTGCGGTAAATACGCATAGTTGGACAAAACCAATTTCTTCCCTGGCTGTGTTTAAAAAAATACGTTTCATTCCCTACCTGAATCCATTGCTTCCCCGTTGGGATGTGAATAGCATCCTTCATCAGTAGTGCTCAGGAATCATGGATATCCATTGAGTTGCTCAAGACTCTTTAAACTTTCCAAGTAGCTTTTTTTTATAGTGCCATTATTGTACGCGTTATTTTTTAGCTCATTCTTTATCAGTTTCGTAAAAGTGTTCAAAACTGTCCAATTTCTGCTACTGATTTTATAGTATGTTATTCTCCAGGTTCTAGTTTCTTCACTGTGCATCAGTTCACATAAATCTTTCCATGTCTCTTTGAAATCATCTACTTCTTTATAGTGCAGTCATATTCCAAACTCCTCTTTTTTCTGTTCTCCATCCACAACATTCTGCGTATGTGGACCTCTTATCTGCTTTTTCACTGACTATGTGCCACACATGGTGTCCACTTCCTTCTCTTCTCTTAGAATCTTAGAAGCTGCATCTTTCCCATGAAGTCCTGCTTGACAGCCTCTCTCCCCCAGCTGCTGACACCTTCCTACAAATGATCTCTTGCCTCTATTTTTCTCTATTCATTCAAGGATACATACAAGGATATACATACATACATACATACAAGGATATATATCCTTGGCAAGATTGTAGGCTTCTCCAAGGCAAGGACTACTTCTATTTTGTGTTGGTAACCTCAGTGACCAGTACACAGTAGGTGCTTAATAAATGCATTTTGCTTGCTTGATTGCCTGTGGAATAAACTACCTATCATATAATAAGTTACATTCCAGGGAAGAGATGGTTTGACCCACATGTTTCCTATTCCTAGCTTTGGCAAAGCTTTAGTAATGGGGTGCCGGTTTGGCAATCCTTAATTTTTGATATGCTGGGGGCAAAATATAGTGGTGGCTCTGCCAAATTTTGCAAATTGGCACAAGATTAGTAGTGACCACAAGACAAGCCTCATGAATGGTGACAGCGAGAGGCCAGGGAGTATCAGGGAGTGGTCTCTTGGAGGTAGCAATTTCCCATGAGCTACTGAAAATTCATGGCATTTTTGGCACTTTGCCAGAGTCTTCCAACCTCTGCCCAACCGCAAGCATTAAGCAGGTGTGCCTCTATGCAGTTCTCTTATGATTCCTGAAAAGGAAGCAAGAATACAGTCTCTAAGATGGCCAAGGATGTGAAACAAGGGAGGCAGGCAGCAAATGCTTCTGCTGCCTGATGAGCCCAGAAAGTATTTCCTCTTCCCATCTATTTAGTTGAAAATGCCCAGAGGTCAGGAAACCTGGACAACTAACTTGATTTGTTCATTCCTCTGTAGAACACTATGCATATTTGGGTGGCATTGTGTTGATGTGATGGAAAGAGCACTGGATTTGAAATCAGAAGAATTGGGTCCAAATTATAGCTTTTCTCTAAACTACTTATATGACCTTGAATAATCCCTTTCTCTCTCTGAGGGTTGTTTTTCTTAATGGTGAATGGGACAGTTTTGTAGCTCTAAACCTATGAACTCACCAGGATCATCGATTAGGGTGGTTTTTATTTTTTCCTATCCTTCATTTGTAAGAAAAAAGAGACAAATTACAAGAAAACAGACTGATCTTAAAGACTGCTTGAGAAAAACCATTCCTAGGGCTTTACTGGTCTCAGGGGACTTTCGACCCCATTTCTTATGTTGCTTCCATCTATAGTCTTGTATAATGAGAATTGATGTTCATACCAGGGTTTTCCTTTCCTGCTCCTTTCCTTTCCTCCCCACCAAAGTTCTGCATGTCCCCAGCTTTTCAAAGAAAGAGTAAATCAGTTATTAGACCCTCATGACTAAGGCAAGAAAATGTCCCCAGAAACTTAAGAAAATTTATAATGACAAAGTCTGACAGAAAGGAGATATTAGATTAACTCTTACTTAGCTAGAAAAATAATCAGAAAAATTTACTCAGTCCCTGAAATAGAAATCTTTTATGAACCTGACAAAAATCACCTTCTTAATGAGTATTGAAACTGGGATTTGAACTCCTGTCTTGTGATTCCAAAAGTGCCGTTTCCTGTACTATGAAAACCAGGTGTTGAAGTGAATAGGACCAGGAAACTGGCAGAAATAAATTCAAATCTATCCTTAGACTTGTGTGATGCTGGGCAAGTGACTTAAATTTTGCCTGCCTCAATTTCCTCAGCTGTAAAGAGAAGATAATAATAGGACCTACCTCATAGGGTTGTCATAGAGATCAAATGAGATATTATTTCTAGAGCACTTAGAACAGTGCCTGGTGCTTAGTAGGTGCTTAATACCTGTTCATTAACTTCCCTTTCCCCCTCCCCCATATGGACAGGTCACATTCCGCTATTAGATTATAAATTCCTTGAAGACAATGACTGTGTCATGTTTTCTATCAGCACTCCTGGTTCCTTACACATAGTAGGTCCTCTTTTTTTGTTAGTTAAAATATTTTTTGTGATTGATCATATCCAGGTATGAATATACATACCATTTAATGCTAAGCCCCTAGGAAAAGACAACAGAGTTGGGTGTGTTTCTGGCATGAAACCCTAGGGGTATTTATATCAAAAGATAGATAGATATACCAGACAAGACAAATAATAGGGTGGAAGATGTGGTTTTAGTAGCCATAATTCCATGAAGAGGAGCATGGGCAGCTTGGTTAGGAGAGAGTGGAAGACTGCCAGCAAATGAGGTCTGGAGATGGAGTTGGGGGTGCGGGAGTGGGGAGAGGAGAGGCTGTGTCAAAGAATGGGCCACTGGTACAAATACTTCTCTTTGGTCACTGCATGATAATCATTTCTGACCGCTCTTTCAAGCTGAATTCTCAAAAAGAAAAGGCTATTGGTTATTTTTCAGTGGAAGAAGAAACAACTGAGTGGCAAAGTAGCTGAACCTGAAATCAGGAAGACCTGAGTTCAAATTTGGCCTTAGACACCTACTAGCTATGTGTCCCTGGGCAAGTCACTTAACCCCGTTTGACTCTGTTTCTTCATCTGTAGCATGAGCTGGAGAAGGTAATGGCAAATCACTCCATTATCTTTACCAAGAAAACCCCAAATGGGGTCCCAAAGAGTCGGACAGAACAGAAAAAACTGACTGACTCCAAACTTTGTTATTTGCTACCTGGATCACTTTAAGAAGTTACTTCCATTTTCTGGGCCTCAATTTAGTCCTCTGTAAAATAAGGGGACTGAATTAAATGGTTTCAAAGGTCCCTCCCAGTTCTATCACTCTACAAGTCTGCGTTAGGGAGAAGACAACTGGCTTTCTTCCTTCCAAAAAGGTGTTCTTTTCTGTATTTTGCTGTATGCAACTGAGTTTTCTGGCTTTATAAACTATACTCTGTTGAACCTTCATTTGGAACTGTTTTCTCATGGTATCAATTCTTGGAGACATTCTCAGCGCCCAACCTGCCAAATGCCTTGGTAGAAGGCTGGTGTGGGAAATTAGTTTGCTTAGCTGCTAGGATCTTTTGTTAGTGTCCCTGGCTGACAAGAGGCTCTCCAAGGCTAAGTGAACCTTTGAAAGGCAAGACAATAATGCTTGATTTGGGTGTGTTGAAGCTGTATTACCATACAGCTTATCTACTTTCTCATCCAAAGAAGCATGTATTGTTCTATGCATGGAAACTAGATGCCTGATAATGTAATCTCCTACCACTGAGTTATCCATCTAAAAAATAACATTGTTCTGCTGGCTAATACAATTATATTTACTTTGTGAACTGCACTCTTCACCATCACCTCTCCTTTCAAAAAGGATGGGGAAGGAATTTACTGTAACCCTGGCTTCCTGAACTTCCCACCTGGATGCTGTTGCTATGGAGACATTAGATTTCAGAAGTAGAGAAGAGACTCTGCCCCAGAGTTCACCAATTTGGTGATATCTTTTTGATCACAGCTTTGGAGCCTTCTGGGAAAAGAAAGAAGGAAGAGAGGGGCTTGTAATCTCATATATTATGGCATGCAGGAAGAAGTGTAACTGGTAAAGAGAGCCAGGTTGAATATCTACATGCCAGTTCCCCTGACCTCTAAGGAATTTTTAGGATCGATTAGAAATGATGGTGTCCTTTCTATTAACTCTACCCTAATTCCTAGTTAGAAAAGGAAGAAACAGAGGGAAAAAAGAGTCAGTCTTCAATTACTACCAAAGCATCCAGTGCTCATTTCTGCTGTTTACTTCTGATCAGATTCCCCTCCCATCGCCCTCTTTCTCCCCACATCATCCTTTATCCTATAACAAAGACAATCTTGTAGCCACTAAATCCTTTCTAGTTCTCTGTCTCTCTGTCTCTGTTTCTCTTCGTCTCCTTGCTTTCTGATTCTCCTCTCCCTCCCTCCTTCTGTCCTTCCCTCCTAGCTCTATTTCAGCCTAACACTAACCAGTAATATTTTTCCCCTCATGGGGTGAGGGTAGAGCTGTAATTGGGAATAATTTCTCATTTCTTTTTCATTTGGGACAAAAAAATCAGCTGGCAGAGGAGGGCCTTGGCAGCCAGGTGGTACAAAAGTAGAGTGATAAAAATGGGACCCTGGGCATAGTGGCCTAGAGACTGAGCAAAAGAATGACATCATGTTTGGAGTAGAACATTAGAACACCTTGAGATTTGAGACCCAAGGATAGCAGTCTTCAGATCATTCCATAGGAGAAGATGATCACCTCCTCCCACACACATACACCATGTCAGCATCCTGGGAAAAGCCCCAGATGTCTTGTCCTGTTCTGGTTAGGGTGCTGGGTGAGGTAGGAGTCATGACAATAGAAGCTGGTTTCACTCAACCTTCTTCAGTGTCTCTCAGTGACTAGAATTTGTTTTTTATCTTTGTCCTTTTCAGTTTTAAGTCTTTTAGACCTCTTTTATTTCCATCTCTTATACTGGTTACCTGGCCACAGTAAAGGAGGACCCTAGGTAGAGGTATTTGAAGACTCAGTGGTTGTATGTATGGCAGGCTTGTTCACCCTCCCCTTCTGTAAACTCCAGAGTCACACAATGGGTCAATGAGGTGACTCCCCAAATGCCCAATCAAGTATATACTGTTGGTTCTTGGTATGTCTTCAGGGTAGGGTTGTTATAGGGATAACCCATTGGAATTAAGAGATTTCTCTGGCTGACACTACAGAGTTTGTCTGTTTCTGTGTTGATTGCAGGGACTGATCTAGGGCTGAAAGATTATAAGGAATATATATATATATATACATATATATATATATATGGAATATAATATAAGGAATGCTACAGGACTAAAAGAAAAGAGGGACATAAAATAGACTGTCCACATCTTGCTCGTTTGTGTCCAGTTTCAGATTAATAAGACAGGGTTGGGTGCAAGAAAGGACTTTAGAATACTCTGGTTGTTTTACAGGTGAGGGACCAGATGAGGTCTAAAGAGGGGAAATGACTGACCTTAAGTCAGGTAATAAGTAGGTAATAACGAATTTAAACCTAGGGTTTCAAATCTGGCTCCAGTTCCATTGCAGGTTTTTTGTACTTTGGGCAAATTCTCAGAAAAATCACATGATCATAGAGGTGTTGGGTTTTGCTTTTTATTTTTTAACAAAGAAAATTAAGTGATTTCCCCAAGTTGTGAAGCAAGTAAATATGTAAAGCAGGTCTTCCTGATTCCAAGGCCAGTATTCTATCACATTAACTACTGAAGTCCTTGCATTATACTCAGCATTTCTCTTCATTCATTTCTTTGATAGCATTTTATCTTTGTCTCTTGCATCCCTGGATGTAGTTGGCACAAGCAGAGAAGGTGCTGGGGCTGATTTAAAGTTTTAAGAATCAGTTTGGCCTTAAAGCTTCAGAGGCCCAGGGGAAGGAGCCTTATTCTCCTCCATCTGGACAGAGTGGTCACGAGGTGGGGGTGCGATTAGATATAAATCTGAATTAGTCATAAGACATACAAGAGCTGGGATGGGTGTGAAAACAAGTGCTGATTGGCTTCTGTGTTCCCAGGAGTTCCAAAGCATTAAGCCTCTCTCTCCATACCACCCCCCCCAACCCCCCCCCCCCCCCACACACACACACCCCACAACAAGCCTGGGATCTCATCTTGGTAGGAGCAACATCTGTTTTGAAATTTAAAAATCAACTGGGTCATCGCTTGTGGGTGGGCCCGACTCAACATTGCCAACCAATGTGCCCTTTTCAGATGCAGAGATGCTATCTCCTAAACTGCCTTCAGCAACTGGGTTGTGAGATGCGGCTGGAGGAAAGATGGTAAGATAGTTAGTGCTGATTCTGGCCAGGACCCATTGCTCTGGAGGCATGGGCTAGGCTGAGGGTGGAAGAAGTAGAGGTGGAGTTTGTTTGGGGATGAGCTCATTTAACCAGGTGCATCTTTTAAAAGAATGTAAAAACATCAGAAATGCCACCCTGTCCTGGATCAGAATCATATAGCTCCAGTCTAAGATTCTGCCTTCCAGGGTCATTTTTCAATAGTGTCCAACTCTTCATGGAACCATTTGGGATTTTCTTGGCAGAGATCCTGAGGTGGTTTACCATTTCCTCTTCCAGTTCATTTTACAGATAAAAACACCAAGGTAAACAGGGTTAAATGACTTGCTCAGGGTCACACAGCTAGGAAGTGTCTGAAATCAGATTTGAACTCAGGAAGCTGAGTCTTTCTGGCTTCAGGCCTGGCACTCCATCCACTGCACCCCTAGCCGGGGTCAGTAAGTGACAATTTGAGGAAAGTAGCCATCTCCAATCTTCCCCACATGGGTGGGATCTTTACCCTTAGTGGAATGCAAAAGCATGATTACTAGACTGATTTCATCTCCTCCTACTGGGATGACTGAAATATCCTTCAAGGCAATCATTCTATCTTTAGCATCTCCTATTTGCAGCTATTATTATTAATCCTATTTAGGTAGAGTTTAAAGATTTACTTAGTACTTTCTTCACAACAAGCCTGTGAGCTGGTGGTAATTATGACTCTTCCTACATATGTCCCGATAGACACTTTGTGCTACCATTGGCCAATACCATCCCTATGTTTTTTGTGTATGCCATTTTCAATGCCATTAGCTCATGTTGGTCTTTCTGAATTGAATAATAATAATAGCAGTACTATAATAATGGCATTTATACGTTGCAAAGAATTTACATATGTTATCTCATTTGATTCTCAAGACAACCTTATAAGGTAGATATTATTATCAGTTAACAGAGTGTTCTCCATCCTATACAAATCTTATCCACCCCTTAAAGTCCAGTCCCATGTTCTCTGTGAAGTCTTTCTGGATTGCTCTAGTTCACCCTGAAATCTCCCCTCTTTGAATTACAATGGAATTTATAGGGCATGGGAGTGGAGGGAACCAAGGTAATGTCATCAGGGACTTACCAAAGTTGAATTGTTTACATTCCTCCATGGAAAGACAATATTTCTAACTCTTAAAACTTTTCAGTATCTGGGTAGTTGGTGGGACCACACACACACATGTACACACACACGCACACACATGTACACGTGTGCACACACACACATACATGCACACACACAGAGACAGAGAGTACAGGGTGAATTGAATATGATGGGATCATATCTTTAAAAAATTTAGGTAAATGTATAAGAGTAATGTATTGGGAGGAGAGAGGGTGAAATGGAATGGGACAAATTATCTCTCACAGAAGAGGCAGGCAGGAGACTTTTTAGTGGAGGGAAAAAGAGGAGAGCTGAGGAAAAAAACAAGAAGTTTACTCTCATCACATTTGACTAAAGGAAGGAATAAAATGCACACTCTTTTTGGTATGAAAACCTATCTTACAATACAGGAAAGTGAGGGAGAAGAGGATAAGCAGGGTGGAGGGGATGATGGAAGGGAGGGCAATGGGAGGAGGGAGTGATTTGAAGTCAACACTCTTGGGGAGGGACGGGATCAAAAGAGAGAATAGAAACAATGGGGGGCAGGATAGGATGGAGAGAAATATAGTTAGTCTTACACAGCACAACTATTATGGAAGTCATTTGCAAAACTACACAGATATGGCCTATATTGAATTGCCTGCCTTCCCAAAGGGAATGGGTGGGGAGGGAGGGATGGGGAGAAGTTGGAACTCAAAGTTTTAGGAACAACTGTTGAGTATTGTTCTTGCTACTAGGAAATAAGAAATACAGGTAGTGGGAAATAGAAAGTTATCTGGCCCTACAGGACAAAAGAGAAGATCGGCACAAGGGAATGGAGGGATGATAGAAGAGAGGGCAGATTGGTGATAGGGGAAATTAGAATGCTTGGTCTATTGGGGTGGGGGGAGGGGACAAATGGGGAGAAAATTTGGAACCCAAAATTTTGTGAAAATGAATGTAAAAAAAAAGTTAAATAAGTAAATTTATATATCCAGAAAAAAGGATGTGAACGGGTGGCTTTCAGGTGAAGACATTAAAAGCTATCTATAGTCATATAACAGCATCCTCTAAATCACTATTGATTAGAGAAATGCAAATTAAAACAACTTGAGGTACCACATCATACCTGTCAGATTGGTTAATTTAACAGAAAAGGAAAATGATGAATGTTGGAGATGGGGGAAAATCAGAACACTAATGCATTTTTTGGTGGAACTGGGAACTAATTCTGTGTCCAGCTATTCAGGAGAGCAATTTGGAACTATGTCCAAAAAGCTATAAGACTGTGCGTACCCTTTGATCCAGCAATACCACTACTAGGTCTGTATCCCAAAGAGATCATAAAAAGGGAAAAGGACTTACATTACAAAAATATTCATAGTAGCCTTTTTTGTGATGGCAAAGAATTAGAAATTGAGGGGATTCCCATCAAATGGAAAATGACTGAACAAGTTGTGGTATGAATGTAAAGGAATACTATTGTGCTATAAGAAATGATGGGCAGAAAGATTTCAGAAAAACCTGGAAAGACTTACATGAACTGATGCTGAGTGAAGTGAACAGAACCAGGAGAACACTGTAAACAGCAACAGCAACACTGTGCAATGATCAACGATGATAGACTTAGCACTTCTCAGTAATACAATGATCAAAGATAATTCCACAAGATTCATGATGGAAAATTCTATCCCTATCCCATGAAAAAACTATGGAGTCTGAATACAGATTGAAGCATACTATTTTCACATTTTTTTTGTTTTTGCCTTTTGCTCTAATTCTTCTTTCTTTGACCAAAAAGGAAATATATTTAACATGGTTGCACATGTGTAACCTATATTTGATTACTTGCTCTCTTAGGGAAGAGGGAGAGGAGGAGAGGCAATTGGAATTCAAAATCTTATAAAAATGAATGTTGAAAACTATATTTAACTGTAATTAGAAAAAAATAAAATAGTTAAGTTGTAAAAAATATGCCCTGTATATCTATAGAAATCCAATTTAATTCAACAAATTCAGTTTAACATATGATCAAAGATTAGATTGAGCTATTTAGCTCGTTATTTAGCTGTCTTCCAAGAATTTATCTCTGATACCATGGAATCCTTCCAGGGTGGAGTAGTAGAGAGAACATTGTACTAGGAATAAGGGAGATAAAAAGCATTTATTAAATACCTACTATGTGCCAACTACTGTGCTAAGTGCTTTATAGACATCTCATTTTATCTTCATGACATCCCTGAGAAGGAGGTGTTAGCATTATCCCCATTTTACAAATGAGAAAACTGAGACTGAGAGTAGAAGTGACTTGCCCAGGTCACGCAACTAGTACATGTCTGAGACCAAATTTGAACTCAGGTCTTCCCAAATCTAAGCCTAGCACTATATTCTTTGTGTTCTCTTCTTGTATCCTCCACCAACTAGTTGTATAACCTTGAAAATATCCCTTGTCTTTCTTGGACCTCAGTTTTCCCATCTGTAAAATGCGGAGTTTTATTAACTAATAGCTAACTCTCATATTCTATGATCCCATCATTCTTTGTTTATTTTTTTGGAGGCAATCAGGGTTAAATGACTTGTCCAGGATCACACAGCTAATAAGGGTCTGAGGTTGGATCTTTCTGACTACAAAACCAATGTAGCAGTATCCACTGTGCCCCCTAGCTGCCCCAATTCTTTGCTTCTTGGTGGAGATATAATTCATGTATATTTAAGTCAAATATAACATCTGGGTGACTTGTGACCCTTCAGCACACCTACTTCAGGGTAACTAAGGACCAATAATGGTACCACACTAGCTGCTGTGAATTTGCATAGCCCCTTTCCTCTGGAGGATACAACACAGTGGAGCATGGCTGGGCTCCCCACAGACTGATGGATTCAAGGACCTCACTTTTTTGTGACCTTGTCTTATCAAATGACCTACAGATGAAATTGATCTGGTCCACAGAGATTGCTGATGAAAATCCTATGAAATGAGGTAGCTCCAACTTTCACCTGAAGAGCAGGTCGAACATCCTCAATTACATTTCAGACCAACTCCTTTGGGACAGAGACCATGTTTCTTGGATATGTTCCTCACCCATTGTTTATACCTCAATAGCATCCATTGACAAAGACAAACTGGGTTAGGAGGCAGATGCCATGTTAATAATAAATAAAAGATTTATTTAGTCCGGAGGAAAGAAAACTTAGAAGGAAAAGAATAGCTGTTTTGAAGAATCTGAAGGGCTATCAAGTGGAAGAGAATTACATCTGTTTGTTTGACCCTGGAGGGAACAAGTAGGCTCCATCAGTAGAAATTTCAGACAAACAGTTTTTGGATTAGTGTAAAAAAAACTCCTTCACAATGAGAACTTGTCCAAAAGTGGAATGATCCTCCTCATCAGGTCGTGATTGCTCCATCATGGAAGGATTTCAGGGAAAGCAGGCTGACTGCTGCTCATCAGAGATGTTATAGAGGGAATTAGTATTCAGGGATGGGTTGGAATGGTCTCTGAGGTACTTTGACATAGCAATCATGTAAGGTATCTTTGAACTATAGAAGTATAGAGGTCACCAGTTTTCACTTGGTTACATTTGGATATCTCCTTCTATTTAGTCAAAACCATAATCCTGTGAGGTAAGTAGGAAAGGAATTATTACTCCTGTTTGACAGGTGAGAAAATTGAGAGCTGGCAAGGTTAAGTGACTGGCCAGGAGTCCCAAAGCAAAGAGCCAGTGACAGAGCTGAGCTAAAAGTGTGGGGGCTCTGACTCCTAATCTACTGCCCTTTGCTTTGTTCCATGATGCCCATGTTCCTTTTAGAATCTGATTATTGCTAAACAGCTGATCCCCTCAGATAACACAGAAGTTGATGATGAATCTGGTCTGGCAAGGCTGACACATAGGATCATAGGTGAAGAGTTAGAATTAACCTTAGAAGCCTTCTAGCCCAATCCCTTTATCTAACAGATGGGGAAACTGAGGCCCATGGAGGTGAAGTGAATTGGTCTAAGTGACACAAATAGTAAGTAAGGATCTAGGTTAAGCCCCAGTTAGGTTGACTCTTTAGTGGCTAAGGTTGTACCAACTCAGGAAAATGTTTCTTTCTCTGCCATGTCCTGTGCTCTCTCAATCAATCACCAAATGCTTGGTAAGCATGCCAGGCTCTGTATTGGGTTTTACGAGGGAATCCTTGGGTATGTGTGCTTCAAGGATTTTTTTCTTATATACAGATTGTGAGCTCCTCAAGGACAGAAACTGTCTTTTGTCTCTTTTGTATCCCCAACACTTAGTACAGTTCCTGACACAAAGTAGACCCTTAATAAATATCTATCGATTGATTATTGACTGGTCTTGTATGCTCAGGCTGGTTTGTAGTTGATGTCTAAATGGTTAATTTATGTCCTTATTACACAGAATCACAGACTCTGAGAGATGGAAAGGGCCTTAGGTGAACTTTAAATGTATATATTTAGGGAAAAGAGAGGCTAAGTTCTACTCCTCACCCCCCACCTATTAAATTTGACAAGCATTTATTGAATGCCTATTATGCAGAAGGCACTGGGGACCCAAAGACAAGATAAAAGCAATCCTCAAGGAACTTATATCATCATCATTATCATCATCGTCATCATCAAAGATTCATTGAACATCCTGTGTATTTATTGTGGGAAAATACAGACACATAAGACATGCATATAAAATCTTTGTAACTTGTAAGACATAGTCCCTGCCCTCAGACAGCTTTTAGTCTAGTTAAGGAGATAGAGGGAAAAAATGCTAGACTCAAATCCTGCCTTCCAAGACTACCCTAGACCACAATGATCTCTCCGCAGAACTCCGGTGACCTACAGCTGTACCACAAAATCTAGAACTTGTTTAGAGTATCTGGTAATAAATTTTGGTTGCTTCACACATGCTTGTCTTGTTCCCTCAGTGAGGGTGTAAATACCTCTATAGTTCAAAGATACCTTACATGACTGCTATGTTTACTGTGGTACCTAACATAGACATGGTTGGCTAAGAGTACAATAAGGACTCTTTCCCTTCATCTGGAGACCTCTCTTCTTTTGCTAATGGCTGCCCATCTGGGGTTGATAATGGCATGCTCTAAAGTTCTCTCACGTTGCTCTCCTTGGTCCATTCTATCTTGTTTTTCAAAAGCAGCTATTTCCAGCCTCTCAAACAACATCTCTTTTTTCAGGTTGCTGAATTACTCTGTGACAATGTTGCCTGCTTGATTGAATCTGACTGCGAGCATTTCACTGAGCTCTCCATTTTCCAGATTTCAGGGTGAGGGTGGAGGCGAGATAGTAAGTTGCTCCCTCCACTGTTTTGTCTTAGGTGGGCTGGGGATGATGAAAGAAAGATCAGTTCCCCAATCCTTCCATATTGTTGAGATATGTAGAGAAAGATGAGACTCCCTCTGCTCCTCTTCTTTGAACATAACAGTCTTCATTCAGCTCAGAGAAACATTGAGGAGGAGAATGGTAATAGAGAAAAAAGAAACAATCCTTGAGAGCCCCTGTGTCAAAGAAAATAACCTAGGAAAAATAGTTACTGGGTGTCTGGTTAACTGGGTGAAGGTCTTCATATTTTAGAGGGGAAAAGACAAGGCCTCCTCTTGAAAATCTAGGTAAGAATTTCAAGGCCCAAGGTTTAGAATTTCGCTTTTTGCTTCCAGAAAACAACAGTCAGTCCATTCAAAACCCCAAGCTCTGATTTCCTGTCTTTGGTTCCTCAGTGGGAAAATAAGTAATGTAGACTTTGTTTACAAAAATAACAGGCCAAGGCGGGGGCTGGGGGTAAGACAGGGAAAGTCAGACCTTTTAAAAAGAACCTGGGATGGAGAGGGAAGGGACAGCATGGGAAGAACCTCAAAGGTAGAAGTCTCCATAGGTTTCAGCCCTGGCCCATGTTTTCTAATTAAATATTGAATAGTTGGGAGAAATGCAGAAACTTGCCAGCTTCTGCCCAGGGCCTCAGCAAAACTCTCCATAGCAACCCATCTGCCAATGAGTTGAAGGCAAGAAACTGTGACTCCCCAGCTTTTCAAAAAGGCCCCCAGCAAAGGCAGAGTGTTGGCATCCCATCAGGGTGACAGAGAAAATACTTACTTTAATAGTTCAAGGATCTAGGAGTTTGGGGGTTTTGCTTTGCTTTTACTTTGGTGTGGGGAAGCAACACTCCCAATCACCCATCAAGCAGCTATTAAGCACCTACAGTGTATCAGCCCTAATGTTAAACATGAGAAACACCAGTGGAAAGGAGGCCTGGCAGTCTGTGTCTTCCCCACAGAGTTAGCACATCTGGACCAGGTACAGAGTGTCTGGTAATCTTCCAAATTGGGGAGCCGGCCCTACCATGGCACGTCTTCATGCCTTTCCAGAACCAGAATCCCCAGCCTCTTCAACAGATACTGGCAACAAGCAAAGCACACTTTTCACATTCCCAGGATGTAGTGCCCTTGAACAGTCCCCTGTAATACAAAGACAAGAAAGAAACAACCCCTGCTCTCAAAGAATCAACATCCTATTGGAGGCAATGTCATGTACATATATAATAACAGTAATAACATCCAGCAACCAAAGGTCAGTCACTGATGGTAAGAACAGGGGTAGGATTTGAACCCAGGTCTTCTGACTTGTAGTGTCCTATTACATCATTTTCTTCTTCATAAATATAAAAGGGCAAATATAAAATTGCCCTCTAAATAGGGAAGTAAATTTTTTTTTCTCACTCTTTCTGAGCTATTTCCTCCAAAGAGTCGGTGCTAGAAGTAAGGAATATTAGCAGAGTTGACCTTATGCATTATAGCAGTAGGCCAGGGGTGGGGAACCTGCAGCCTCAAGACTGCGTGTGGTCTTCTAGGTTCTTGGGTGCAGCCTTTTGATTGAGTCCAAGTTTTATAGAACAAATTCTTTTATTAAGGGGATTTGTTCTGTGAGGTTTGGATTCAGTCATAGAGTCACACTTGAGGACCTAGAGGGCCACATGTGTCCTGGAGGTGCTCCAGGTATAGGCACTAGCACAATTGGGTATGGTGGAAAACATTGGCTTTGGAGTTAAAGGACCTGGGTTCTAATCCAGACTCTGTCACTCCCTGTATGACTTGGGACAGTTCACTTATATTCCCTGGGTTTCAGTTTCTTTGTCTGTAAAATGAGGGTATTGAAATAAATTGTCTCTGAGGTCCCTTCCAGCTCTAGAGATATGATCGATGATCTCCACAATCTGGTTCCTATCTGTCTTGTTAGCCTCATTTCCCACCACTCCAGTGCATCCTGCCCTTTGCTGTCTAAGTAACGTCCCTTAAGCATAGCTCTGATCACTGGACTCTCCTACTAAATCAGTTCCAATGTCCTATTATCTCTAGGAAAAAAATTCCTGTGTTTAACTTTTAAAACCCTGCCCAACCTGGCCCCAGACTGTATTTCCAACCTCCTTTAACATTATTCTTCTTATATGCAATGATCCAGTCAAACTGACCCCTGTGCTCTTCAAACATGACCCTTCATCCTCCACCTCTGTGCCTTGGCTCCGACCATCTCACTGAAATATATTCCTCCTTATTTCCACCCCCTAGAGTACTTCTTTTCATTTAAGATGCACTTCCAGCACCATTTTCTGAACAGCTCTTTTCCTGATATCCTCATTTCCAATGGCCTTGTGTTTAACTCCTTTGCCCATACTTGTTTTCATACATTTTATATTGTATCTGTACTTACTGTCTCACCAATTAGAATGTAAGCTTCTCTCAATGAGGGATTGTTCCCTTCTTTGTACTTAGATGCCCAATGGCTTTAACAGAGCCTGGCATCCAGTAGGTGCTTAATATTTGTTGATAGATTCCTTGTATAAATCTTCCAATCTGGTCAAATGGGTCTATTAGTCATTCTATGAAAATGTCTTGTATCTTCCAATCTTTATGCCCTTCCTTGGGTTGTTCCTTACTCCCCACCCAGAAATGCCATCTTCTCCCAACTCTCCCTATAGAAACCCTACTCATTGCTGCTGCTCAGTTGTTTTTTAGTCAAGTCCAACTCTTTGTGACCCCATTTGGAGTTTTCTTGGCAAAGATACTGAAGTAGTATACTATTTCCTTCTCCAACTCATTTTACAGATGAGGAAACTGAGGCAAATAGGGTTAAGTGACTTGCCCAGGGTCATACAGCTAGTAAAAGTGTCTGAGGCTAGATTTGAACCGAGGAAGATGAGTCTTCCTGACTTCACCCAGCATTCTAAATACAGTGCCACCTACCTGCGGAGCTAAGTTCAATGCCATCTTCTCTGTGAAGCCTTCCTTGTTCATCTCATTGGACATGCCCTCTACCTCTTCTGAGCTCTTGTAACATTTACTATTGCATCATTCATAGAATGTTAGATCACAGAACTGGATGACCATCAAGTCCAACCTGAATCAAGCAAGAATCCCCTTTGACCACATAACAGCCATTCAACCTTTAGACTGAAAAATCTATTCTAGTCTTGGTGTACTTTAAATTTTTTTTCTCCAATTATACATAAAGAAAACTTTCAACATTCACTTTTATAAGATTTGAAGTCCCAAACTTTTTTCTCCCTCTCTTCCCCCTATCAAAGATGGCAAGCAATCTGATTGGGGTTACACACGTACAATCATATTAAACATATTTCTACATTACTCACGTTGTGAAAGGAGACTCAGAACAAAAGGAGAAAACCAAGCTGCTCTAAATTCTTAAGAAATTTACCCTCATATCAAGTCTAAATCTGCCTCTTTTCAACTTTCATCCATTGATCCTAATTTTGTTCTCTGGAGCCAAGCAGAGCAAGTCAAATCATTCTTCCATATGACAGCCCTTCAAAGACTTGAAGACAGTTGCTGTGTCCCCCCGAGGCATTAGTGTGCAGTGGTGTAAAGAATACCACTGAATTTGCAGTTAACAGACTTGGGTTAGGACCCTCCCTCTGCAATTGCTACCTGTGTTGTCTTGGGCAAATTGCTTCATGTCTTGGACTCTCAGTTTCTTCATCTGTAAAATAAGGGGTTTACACTTCTGCATTTTTGAGAAGGATTGATGACATATGCATACAGGGTCTTTTGTTTTTGTCTGTCTCCTTGTCTTCTCATCTCTACCAGTGACTGATTCTTCAGAAAACTCTTGAGTCATACATACAATATAACCTTGATATGAGTACCCATGTTAGGAGTTCAGTTTTGAATCCGTGACTCCATCCTCAATAACATTTTCCCTTTTCCAATCACACTGTAGCTAATATACATTTGCTTCAGTGTCAGCTGCAATCCTGACATTTTTCATGTCTACATTTTTATCTCATTGCTATCAGTGCAATCACATGATACAACATAAATGCCAGTAACATTCCTACCATGTGATAACATAAATACTCCATTTCTACCTAGATTTGTATCTTAGCAACATTCAAACTATGGAGTAATTTTTTTTTGAAACCCTATTTGCATTATTTACTGAGCACCTACTGGGTGCCCTGCATTATATCAGGCTAGTAAGAACCAAGCATCTGGTGCATGCTCTCTCCCTATCTCCAATTAGTACCTGCTTGTTTCCATCTATAGATCACAGGTCTGAGGCCAGTTGTGTCATTGGTCAAAGGATATATAAAAATCTCTTCTCAAAATTCAATTAATGAATGGCACCTCAGTCATCAGCATCCTGTGACTTTTCCTCTGATCTGCTGTCTAGGTTCTGACATATGTTGATCCAGACTCTGTGAGCTAGATTTCTAATTTTGACCTTTCCACTTTCATTTTCCAGCCGGTTCCATATTTGAGCTGACTTCCTCAGTTTCACCCTTTGCCCACTAGGTTCTTTTATGCTTAGGCTCGTTCTCTTCTTTCTTACCATTCTTCCTGGATTTCACCACATGACTTATGTTAACTGTTATATTCCCTTCTACCTAAACTCCTTGTTCCAGCTAAGCTTCCTTTTTGGTCTCCCTCAGGTCTATTCTATTCTGTTGCAATTTTCAGATAATGTGAAATGAGAACTGTTGTTTGTCCTTTATTCCCAAATGACATCAGGAGGGTGCTGTCTTGACTTACAAGTGAATTGGATTTAAGAGAGACAGAGCTGTGCAAAATTATCACCCTCACTCTCTCTTCCAGAGGCATCTGGGTCCAATGTCAATACAATAGGTCAGGGTGACTGGAGATGGAAATGGGGACCATGCGAGAGGGAAGAGAAGCCACATTCTCTACCCATGCCACTCCTTATTTGCGTGACCTTGGTCAAGTCCTCTCACTCCTACACCTATAACATGCTAGAGATGGAGAACATGATGAGATGAGGACTAGTGGACAAGACAGGCCCTTTCAATTCTAGGTCTCTGATTCTCCGATCCCTGCCTTGGAGGAGCTTACACTCTAATAGTGAAAGACAGCCACACTGTTGCCATGAGATATGGGCATGTAAGAAAACCCTGTGCTTATACTGGGAAGAGACAATATAAGTAGATATTTATTCCAGGCACAGCAATTTCATGGATACAAATAAGTGACTGTGTTTGAGTGGACTTATTGTCCATGTACTAAAATGACTTTGTAATGGTAACCTAAATCTGATCCCATTTCAAGACTGCTGTGTTGGGGGGTGGGCATGGGAAGGGACCATGTATTCCCACTCCTAGTCACCCAGTCTCTCCATTGTTTCTTGCAAACAACTTGGAACGAGCCTTTGGCACATTGTTATCTCTGGTTTTGTGTTCTAACCTTTTATTACAAAACCTTCTGAATTTCTTTGAATCATTTTAGCCTATTATCATATTCACCACAATGTGCTTGCATGATCCTCTCTCGGAATAAACCACATGGCAACCACATCGCATAATGCAACTTCTGTTCTGAGATTATTCATTCCCCTCCCCCGCTCCCCTACCATTGTTGGGTTTGCCAAGCTTTTTGTTATTGTTTTTGGTCGAATTCTCTGAAACGGAATTGAAGCTCACTGGCAGCTCTAGAGTGGGAAGGTACTTAACTTAAGGCTGTCCCGGTAAGGAGCACAAGTGTATTAACTGATGTCTAAGCAGATCTGGGCTCTTTGAGAAGGAAAACAGAAGTGAAAGTAGAGAAAGGAGAGAGAAGGACAAGGGACAATCTCTATGGGCCCAGACTTGCCAGGGCCCTGCTGCGTTGAGCTTCTGGGGCCATAAGACCTTCCAGAAATCAACATTTATAGATAGTGATCAGCCAAGGGCCATATCCAGGAAGGGTTGATGCTTTCCTATGTGTGACAGGGAAAGAAACAGAGAGGGAGACCAGGATTGTCAGGGTTAGAATATCTTTGACTATTAATGAAGGAGAGTCAGCCACAAAAACACAAAAATCATACATTTGGGACTAGAGGGAAACTTAAAGACAATTTAAGTCCAACTTGCATATTTTACAGAGGGAAAAACTGAGGCACGAAATGCTAGAATGACTTATCCAGGGTCACACAATGAATAACTGAAGGGATCTGAACTCAAGTTGTCCTGACTCTAAGTCTAGTGACCTATATGCTGTCCTGTGCTGTGTCCCAATATTGGAGTGGCTGTGTTGGCCTCCTCAACTGGGAATCTGGTGGGGGGGGCACCCTGCAGATGTTCCCAGAGAGTTCCATTATTTGTAGAGCATCCTCTTTACTTTGTGCCTGGATAAAAGTGTCTTATCTGTGAAGGAGTGGAAGATTTAGTGTTTAGTGCTGGAAGGCACCGTAACAGTCATTTTGTCCAATCCTCTCATTTTTACAAGTGAGGAAACTGAGTCCCGTGAAGGCCTAGGTAAATTAAATAACTTATTCAAGGTCATATGGCTGAACGATAGAGCCAGGACTGGAATTCAGGTTTCCTGACACCAAATTCAGTACTCTTTCTTCTATATCATAAAGAGAAGACTTGTGAACTAGCTAGCAAACAGAGAGCAGAATCTTCAGGATCTTTTTTCCTTCCTTCCTTCCTTCCTCCCTTCCTTCTTCCTTCCTTCCTTCCTTCCTTCCTTCCTTCCTCCCTCCCTCCCTCCCATTCTCATTCTCCCTTCTTTCTTCACTCTGTCTCTTCCTCCCTCCATTCCTCTCTGACTTCCTTTTTCCATCCTTCCTTCGCTTCCTCTCTCTCTATTTTCCTTCTTCTCTTCCTCCGCCATCTCTTCCTCCCTTTTCCTTTTCCCACCTTTCCTTCCTTCCCTTCCTTCTTTCCTCCCCCACTCTTTTCCTTCTTCCCTCTGCCTCATCCTTCCTTCATCCCTTCCTGCTTTTCTCCATCCTTCCTTCCCTTTCTTCCTCCCTTCCACTTCCCACAGGCATCTGTATGACTCCTATCCTTGGCAGATGTAATATTTTTGTCATTCAGAGATGTTTTTTCTATTTTGCTTCTCTAACATTTTACTTCCCTCTCTATCCCAACACATGTATCTTTTATTTTGACCAAAATGATTTCACTTTCTAGCCTCCTAATATTCCCCACTTTTCAATATGCATATATACCATCTCCATTACCGTCTCTGAACTTTTCTTCACAATGTTCCCTCAACAGGGAGTATCCTCCCCTCCTTTTCACTTATTAAACTTCTTTCTGTATTTCCAGGCCTATTTTGACCATGAAACCTTCCCTGATAAATCCACATACTACTGATCTCTCCCTTTCTGAGCATTCCTAATATGTATTCCAAGTCAGTCAATGAGCGTTAGTTAAACACATATTGTGTTCTAGGCTCTGTGCTAAATGATAGGAATTCAAAGGAAGGCAAAAGACAGTCCCTGCTCTCAAGGAGCTCACAGTGTACTGTAGGAGTCAGCCTGCAAATAACTATTGTTGTACATCCTTTGTTTTCTGAAAAGGACTCATGGCATCACGAGGTGATGTTTTGACTTGTATGTGAATTGGACATGAGATAGAGTTGCACAAAGTTGTCGGCCTCTCCCAGAGTCATTGAAATCCAGTGGCAAGACGAAAGTCCGGATGACTGTTGATGGTCCAGGATGCAGTGGCGACCTTGGCATCTTTGGTCTTTAATGTCTGACCAAGCTCCAAGCTCCCCACAGCAACTGCTTCAGTAGCCCTCATGGTGGCTGGAACAAATTGTTCCCATCTGCCCATTCCACTGGGGGAAGTCTTTACATGACTGGGGTAGACATTTCCTAACTCACCAAAGAGTTTGAGGCCTGTTGCCTACCCTCAACCTGGTGTAGCCCATCTGCTGAGAATGGTTTTACCAGGGTGTGGCTGTTGCATGTGTTACAGCTTCTTGGAGCCACAGGTGAGAGTTGAGTACATCAGGTACACACCAAAGGTGGATGGATAAGCCACGCTGAAAAGGGCTTGACAAAGGACCAACAAGATATATACAGGATAAACTGTAAATAATCTACAGGGGGACTGGAGAAAGTTTCTTATAGAAAGCTGAATTTTAGTTAGCACTTCAAAGAAGCCAGAGAATCCAGGAAACAAAGGTGAAGAAGGAGTACATAGCCAGAGAAAATTTTCCAGAATCAGAAGCTAGGGCCATGTGTAAGGAACAGTCAGAAGACTAGTGTCACTGGATCACAGAATATGTGTGTGGGGGTGGGGTGGGGTGGGGGGGTTGGGGGATAAGTTGTCAGAACAAAGGAAATGTAGGAGAGGTCCAGGTTATGAAATGCTTTGATCACAAAATAGAGGAGTTTACTATTTAATCCAGGAGGTGCTGGGCAGTTATTGGCATTTACTGAATAAGGGAAGTGACTTGGTCAGAGCTATAATTTAAGAAGATCAGTTTGACAACTGAGTGGAGGATGTGGAAAGTCTTGAGACAAGGAGACAAAGTAGCAGGCCATGGCAATAAAACATCTACAGGATATTCAGTTGATATGCTAAATGGGTAGTTGAAGATGTGGGGTAGATTGGTTCAAGTTATATACCACCGACTCCCAACATTCACATAGGTTTACAAAAATGACAGTAGGCTGAAATTTATACTCAATGCAGCTTAGGAGTAGGTAGGGAGGGTGAATGGACCATCCCAGCCAATCTCTCACCTTTGTGCCTTTGTCTCTCATTCCTGGAGTGCTCTACTTTCCTATCTCTTCATTTGGGAATACTTAGCTCCCTGCAAGGCTCTCCTCAAGGGTCCATCCTATCTAAGATCTTTCTTGATCCCTTCAGAAGTTCACACTCTTTCATTAAAAAAATAAGAATTACTTAATAGGAAGATTTTATTTACTTTTCTGTGTGTAAACTTCTCAACCCACTTTCTTCTTTTTTTGTATTATATAATTTATTTATTTTTCAGTTCTTAACATTCACTTCCACAAGAATTTGGATTCAAAATTTCTCTCCATCTCTCCCTACCCCCCACCACAGGACAGCATGCACTCCATCCAGACTTTCCTCCAGTCTGTCCTCCCTTCTATTACGCACCCTTCTTCCATCCCCCTTCCCCTCTATTTTCCTGTAGGGTGAAATAGATTTCTATATCCCATTGCCTGTATAGTTTAATTTCCAGTTGCATATTAAAACAATCTTTAACATTCATTCTTAAAGCTTTGAGTTCCATATTCTGTCATTCTCTCCCCACCTGCCCTCATTGAGAAAACAAGCAATTCAATACAGGTTATACATGTCTAACAATGCAAAGCACTTCCATAATAGTTATGTTGTAAAGAACTAACCACATTTCCCTCTGTCCTATCCTGCCGTTCATTTATTCCATTCTATCCCTTGACCTGTCCTCTCACACTAATGTTTGCTTCTGATGATCCTTTTCCCCAATTTGCTTTTCCTTCTGTTATCTTCCCTCTCCTATCCCCCCTCTTGCCTTCCTGCAGGGTAAAATAGATTTCCATATCCAACTGAGTGTGTGTTATTCTCTTCTTAAGCCATATCCCATTAGAGTGAGGCTCAATTATTTCCTTTCCTCTCTCCCCTCTTCTCCTCCATTGTAGAAGCTCTTTCTTCCCTCTTGTACGTGAAATGATTTGTTATATTCTGCCTCTCCCTTTCTCTTACTCCTAGTACATTCCATTCAACAGTAAATTCTATTTTTTTAGGTATTCTCCCTTCATATTCAGCTCACCCTGTGCCCTCAGTCAATATATGTGCGTATATATATATATATATACGCACATATACACATACACCCATGTACATATACATACCTACACATATATAATATACACATACATGCATACCCATACATACTTACATATGAACATATATAAATATATTTTTATACATTTATATATATTATATATATACACACACATATACACACATACACCCATATACATATACATACCTACACATATATAATATACACATACATGCATACCCATACATACTTACATATGAATATATATAAATATATTTTTATACATTTATATATTATATATATATATATTCCCTCTAACTACCCTAATTCTGAAAAAGGTCTCATGGGTTACAAATAACATCTGTCCATGTAGGAATGTAAACAGTTCAACCTTAATGAGTTCCTTAAGGCTTCTCTTTCCTGTTTACCTTTTCATGTTTCTCTTGATTCTTGTATTTGAAAGTCAAATTTTCTATTCAGCTCTTGTATTTTCAACAAGAATACTTGCAAGTCCTCTTTTTCATTGACATTCCATTTTTTCCCCTGAAGTATTATACTCACTGGGTAGGTGATTCTTGGTTTTAAAATACTATCTCCTTTGACCTCTGGAATATCATATTCCATGCCTCTTAGTGTAGAAGTTGCTAGAGCCTGTGTTATCCTGATTGTTTTTCCACAATATTTGAATTGTTTCTTTCTGGTTGCATGTAATATTTTCTCCTTGACCTGGAAACACTGGAATTTGGCTACAATATTCCTATGAGTTTTCCTTTTGGGATTCCTTTCAGGAGATGATTGGTGAATTCTTTCCATTTCTATTTTACCCTTTTACCCTTTGGTTCCAGAATATCAGGGCAGTTTTCCTTGATAATTTCTTGGAAGATAATGTCTAGTCTCTTTTTTTGATCATGGTTTTCCGGTAGACCAACAATTTTTAAACTATTCTCCTGGACCTATTTTCAAGGTCAGTTGCTTTTCCAATGAGATATTTCACATTTCCTTCTATTTTTTCATTCTTTTGCTTTTGTTTTATAATTTCTTGGTTTCTCATAGTCATTAGCTTCCATCTGTTCCATTCTAATTTTTAAAGAACTATTTTCTTCAGTGAGCTTTTGAACCTCCTTTTCCATTTGGTCAATTCTGCTTTTTAAAGTATTCTTCTCCTCATTGTCTGTTTGGATCTCTTTTGCCATTTGGGTTAGTCTATTTTTAAAGGTGTTGTTTTCTTCAGCATTTTTTGGGGTCTCCTTTAGCAAATTATTGATTTGCTTTTCCTGATTTTCTTACATCACCCTCATTTCTCTTCCCAATTTTCCCTTCACTTCTCTTACTTTATTTTCAAAATCCTTTTTGAGCTCTTCCATGGCCTGAGACTATTGCATATTTTTTTTGGAGGTTTTGGATGTAGAAGCCTTGACTGTAATGTCTTCCTTGGATGGTATGCTTTGTTCTTCCTGATCCTAATGGATGGAAGAAAATATCTGTTAACCAAGAAAGTAATGTTCTATAGTTTCATTCTTTTTCTCTTTTTTAGGGCATTTTTCCAGTCAGTTACTTGACTTTTGAGTCCTTTGTCAAGTAGAGGGTATACTCTAGGAACCTGTAAGTTCTCAGTTCCTCCAAGGTGGCACAATCAAGGGAGCACTCTCTTGACCTGAACTCTGATCTGTGAGCAACACAAGCATTCTTTTCTGCCCTGGATCTCTGAGTAGGATTCCCTCTCCATAGTCACCACCAGTTCCACCACACCAGCACTCTTCCTTACCCCAGGACTACCATTCAAAACTGAGACCCAGATCAGCTGCTTGATTCCCCCAGGGTCTTAGGCCAAGTGCTCTGCAGTGCTGCCACCATCCTGGGGCCAGGGCTGGGGCTGGACCTCGTTCCCCTCTCACTCAGGTGAAAGAGCTTTGACCTTTGAAGCTGTCTTTGATGCTTTTGAGTTGAGAGATCTAGGAAGCACAGTTGCTACCTGTGATTCGTCATCCTAAAGCCTGCTCCAGTTTATCTGTGCCATGTTGTGAAATCAAAGCTAGACACACTCTGCTCTGAGCCTGGTATAATAGACCTTTCCTGTTGGCCTTCTAGACTGTCTTGACCTGGAAATGTCTTTCACTCTGTCATTTTGTGGCTTCTGCTGCTCTAGAGTTTGTTTAGAGTCACTTTTTACAGGTATTTTGTGGGCTATGGGGAGACCTACAGGAGGTCAGTCCTCCTACTCCTACAAGTCCTCTTGGCTCCACCTCCCTCTCTACCCCCTATCCTAATAGAATGTAAGCCCCTTGTGGGCAGGAACTTGTTCCCTTTGGATCTTTGTATCTCCTTTCTAGGGAGGTGTCTTGCATAGAGTCCTGAGGTGGGGAGCCTACAGTCTCAGACCACATGTGGCCTTCTAGGTCCTTGGGTGAGGCCTTTTGATTGAGTTCAAGTTTAACAGAACAAATCCTTTTTTTTTTTAAAGAGATTTATTCTGTGCAGTTTGGATTCAATTAAAAGGCATCACTTGAGGACCTGGAGGGCCCCATGTGGCCTCTAGGTCACAGGCTTCTCACTCCTGGAGTCATTCAAAAATGCTTCTCAAATCAGATTGAATTGGGTGTTTTAGGTGAAATAGGGTTGGTAAAAGATTTGTGGGCTGTGTATAAGCAGCATAGGTTTTTTCACAGCCTCCACTAGAACTTGACCCTGGGGCTCTTCGATACTAATTTAGGTTCAGGTTCTATTGTGGATAAGCAGATAATTAAACCTCCCACTGAGACCTCATTCAATGTACAGTTATCCATTTCACATCATGACTTTCCCTATCGTGATTTTGATATATTACTGGTTGGCCTAAGAAATTTAATGGGAATTTTTAGGGGAGTTTTGTGGAAGCCAGAGATGACATGTAAAGATCAGTAGATGACCCTAAAAACATTTAGAATCTCAGAAATAGATAAAATGTATGTAAAGTATTGTATAATATCAACCCAAATTTTTCAGTGAAGTATTGTAAACACCCCATAAAAGAAAAAGAAAAAACTCAGACTTCTTCTCTGGCACAAAGGGAGGGCCAAAAATTTTACATGAATTTTCCAGATCTGACCCCTGTAATGTGGAAGAGATAGCTAGATTCTGTTCTCTAGCAGAACAAACCTACAGGATGCATGACCTGAACAGTAAAAGGCGTTTAATGACAATGGAAAAGTAAATCAAAGGGACTGAATTAAGTAGCAACCACACCAGTGTGTCTCTCTGTAGAACAATGGGCCTGCTTCCCTGTTAGTCGCCACTCTGTCTCTAATTACATTGAAAGCAGGGTAATACCTCCCTGTTTGCGGCAGAGTGTTGGAATAGAAAGCTGGAAACGTCTTGGAGAACAGCATTGTGACTTCTACATCATCCTGGGAACCACATGAGCACAGGAGCTCAGAATATATAAGTGCCTTTCTTTTCCCGACTGAACCTCTTTTTTAAGTTCATAAATTTGGAATGGGTAGGGATTTTCAAAGTTACCTAGTCCAACTCCCTAATTTTATAGATGAGAAACCTAAGCCCAAGAGAGGCTGAAGAACTAGGCTAATGTAATTGGCTTAATTAGACATCTAGGAGTTGAAGGGAGAAAGATCTGAGTTCAAATCCTGCCTCAGATACTCGTATGACCCTGGATAAGTCACTTACCTCCTACCTGCCTCAGTTGACTCATCTATAAAATAGGAACCATAATAGCATCTACCTCCCAGAATTGTTGTGAGGATAAAATGAGATAATATTTCTAGAGTTCTTTGCAAATCTTAACGTGCTATAGAATATGAGCTATTATCAATGTTACAAAGTTAGGAAATGGTAATCAAGGTTCCAGCCATAATCCTCTGAGTCTGCAGCTAGCGCTCTTTCTTTTCTCAGGTGGCTTCATGCTGCTTTCCTTCTTCAAACTTGTTCCTTGTGCTTTGTGAAACTTTCCCCAGTATCTTTCAAAACACACAATCTTCCAAGCAATGTAGTGGCCCCAAAAAAGTATGCAGTCCATGTCTGTGGATGCTCCTTCTTTCCTCTTTAAGAATTTGTTAACAGCTAAAGTGGCCCACAGTTAAATTGTAATGCCTCAGTAGGTAGTGAGCTCCCTGTCCCTAGAAGTATTCAAGCAGAGATGAGAAGACCAATGCTTCATGGAAGAACTACTCTACTAAAAACAACAATAATAGTTCATAATAACTTAATTTAATTCACAATAATTTAAATTCATCCCGTGTTATATAATTCACTCTGTTGTTCAGTCGTTTCAGTCGTGTCCTACTCTCCATGATCCCATTTGGGATTCTCTTGGTAAAGATACTGGAATGATTTTCCATTTCCTTCTCCAGCTTATTTTATAGATGAGGAAACTGAAGCAAAAGTATTAAATGACTTGCCCAGGGTTACACAGCTAAGAGGAGTCTTCCAGAGTTCAAACCCAGCGCTCTATCCATTTTGCCACCTAGCTGCCCAGGCAGAATAAATATTATTATTTCCATTTCACAGATGAGAAAACTGAAGCTCAGAGAGGCTGTGACTTGTCCAGGTTCACATAGCTAAAAAGAAGTGAAATCGGGACTCAGATCAGATATTGTGGTTCTAGCTCCAGCATCTCTCTGCTATATCATATTACCCCTCATTTAAGAAGATCTCTTTCAACCCTAAAAGTCCATGCTTTCATGAATTCCAAGTTCAAGGGCTTTTTTTTGTACCAGTTATAAGAACAATCTTCTTTTACCATCTCCTCTCTCTTCCTCCTGAGTCATTCATGCTCCCATTGCAGTTTGGATCTGGGAATTTACCCTATGCAGGGGGCTTTAGTGAATACCTCACTTACTGGGAGTTACTCACTTAATGAAGGTTTAGCGGATGAACCATCCAGAGTAGTGAGAAAGCGCTTCATGAAGGAAGAGGGGCAGGACTTTGAAAGAGGAGTAAGATTTGGAAGAAGTGATCAATCAACAATGATTGATTACATCCTTATTATGTGGCAGGCATTGTGCTTGTCACTTGACATAGGAAGACAAAAATGAAATAGTCCCTGCCCTCAAGATGCTTACATCCCCACTGGGAGAAAAATACTATATACACACATATATATATGTATGTATGTATATATATATGTATATATGTATGTATGTGTGTATGTGTATATATTTATATATGTATGTGTGTATATGTATATACATATATACACATGCACACATATATGCATATATATGTGTGTGTATGTATATGTATGTGTGTATATATATATATATATGTACCTACACAACATGTAGGTATATAGTAAACATATGCAAAAATAAATACAAACAATTGGTCTGGAGGTAGGAGTGATAGAGATGCTAACAGCCTGAGAAATCAAAAAAGACATGTAGAAGCTTGAACTTTAGCCAAGTTTGGAAAAAAAGTTGGCATTTTAAGAGGCAATGGTAAGGGGGTGGTGGGGAGTGCATTCCAGGCATGAGGAATAGCCTGTGCAAAGGCCTAGAGATGGAAGATGGATTGTAATGTGAGAGGAACCAAGGCCAGTTTGGCAGGAGCACAGAGTACATGAAAGGAAGTAATGTATAATAAACCTGGAAAGGAAGACTGGAACCAGATAGTCTGAGGAAACCACGTTAGTCATCTGTTCTCCCTCTCCTCAGCCATCCTCGGGTCTCTAACTGCCTTCCCCCAAGTGAGTCTGCTGGTCTCATTCCACATTTAGAAGCAAAGGAAAGATCTTAATGCTCTCAGTACAGAAGTTCCTACAGGGCATCCTGATCCTGACCTCATTTCTTGAATGAAAACAAGAACACTGTGCCTCAAGAGTGGCTCTTCTAAGCTACTCAGTGATGCACTGGAAGGTTCTGACTGTGACAAGGGCCACTTACTTTGGCTACAGAGACAAGATGAACATTTCCCTGCTTTATTAGAGGCAGATGATTGCTTGGCAGTTAACTATTCTTTGGATGCTCTTTTTGTCCAATAAGGTAAACTTTCCCCAGACAACTGGAACTAGGAAAACTGTCTTTAAAGTTCTCTGTAAAAATCACTGGGCCTTATGGGCTGAGTAAAAAGTGAGTAATTTAAAGGGTAGATATAATGTCCCTTCTATGTATTGCTCCAATGGTTGACTTTCAATGTAGACAGAGTAGGAAGAATGTGTCCACTCTCCAAAAATCTCTTTCTCCATTCACTCAGAATTCCTCCCTCTTAGCTTTGTTTAATGCCTGCTGTGTCAGGGCAGCTAGGTGGTGCAGTGGATAGAGCACCAGTGCAGGAGTCAGGAGGACCTGAGTTCAAATCTCATCTCAGACACTTGACACTCACTATTTGTGTAACCTTGAGCAAGTCACTTAATCCCAGTTGCCTCATCTTGGGTCATCTCCAGTCATCCTGATGAATATCTGGTCACTGGATTCAGATGGCTCTGGAGGAGAAGTGAGGCTGGTGACCTGCACAGCCCTCCCTCACTCAAAACAAAGTCAAGTGCAAGTCATGTCATTATTTCTCTAATGACATGGTCTTCTTGGGCAACGAAGGATGAATACACACAATGCCTACTATCCTACCTCTTAGAAATTCAGTTGTATTCAACAAAGCTCTTTTTAAAAAATATGGATGCCAAGGACAGAGGCGGAGCCAAGATGGCGGAGTAGAAGGACGCACATTTACGAGCTCCGAGCTGACAACCCATGGAATTGAGGTAAAAGGAGATCCCCATAAATTCTGAATCTCTGCAGGGGGTGCATAAACATAGGGGAAGAGATTTCCGTTCCACTGAGCCCTGGAGAGCCGTCCCCGGGGTCCATCGCACTCCGGAAAGCGGACCCCACCCCCACCCCTGGCCACGGCTCCAGAGAAGCTGACCCGAGCAGACTTCAGAGAGGAAAGCTCCGGGGAAGCTCCGGCAGCCGGGAAAGTCCCTCCGCCCACAGAAGCTACAGGTCAGTAAGAAAGAAGGCTGCGCTAGGGGAGGGGAGCGGAGTGTCTCCGTGACTCTGGCCCCCTCGGGAGGAAGCGGCGGTGGCAGAGACGGGGGCAGGAAGCGGCGGAGGCAGAGGCGTGGGCGGTGGCTGAGGCGGCAGTGGCCCGGGACTCAGGAATCCCCCAGCAGCAGGTAGGATCTTCAATACTGAAGGTCTTTCCAACCTGAGGGAGCCGAGCAGGGGAGACGGCCCTGCCCCCACCCTACTCTACTGCTGAACGCCTCTGAATAAAACCCCCAAGGGAGCTGAGCACAGCAGGCGGGGGGGCCCCCCACCCCGCCCCCACCCGCTCCGCTCCTGAAAGTCTCTGCAGAAAGCCCCTGAGGGCCCTGCCCCCACCCCTGCACCAGAACTAAAGCTTGCCGCGGGAAAGTGCATTTGCATCTCAGAGGCCAAGCACTAGCTGGGCGGATCCAGGCAGGGGTGGAAAGGAATCTCAGAAGTCAAGTAACTGGCTGGGAAAATGCCTAGAAAGGGGAAGAAAAATAAGACTTTAGAGAGTTTTTTCCAACAAATGCAAATGATCCCGACCTTCGGATCTGATGGGGAAGACGAGAATGTATTTTTCCCATCAGGGAAAGATGTGGAGGGCGGGGCCTCAGTACCCCAGACACCCCAGGGGGGTGTTGGGTGGGCTCAGGCCTTGCAAGAGCTTAAAAAGGATTTTGAAAAGCAAGTTAGACAGGTGGAGGAAAGACTGGGAAGAGAAATGACAAAGATGCAAGAAGAGTATGAAAAAAAGGTCAATATCTTGGTAAAGGAGACCCCAAAAAATGCTGAGGAAATTAACACCTTGAAAAATAGGCTCACTCAATTGGCAAAGGAGGTTCAAAAAGCCAATGAGGAGAAGAATGCATTCAAAAGCAGAATGAGCCAAATGGAAAAAGAGGCTCAAAAGCTCACTGAATTTAATAGTTCTCTCAAAATTAGAATGGAACAGATGGAGTCTAATGACTTTGTGAGAAACCAAGAAATCACCAAACAAAACCAAAAGAACGATAAAATGGAAGAGAATGTGAAATATCTCATGGGAAAAACAACTGACCTGGAAAATAGATCAAGGAGAGACAACTTAAAAATTATGGGACTACCTGAAAGCCATGATCAAAAAAAGAGCCTAGACATCGTCTTGCATGAAATTATCAAGGAAAACTGCCCTGACATTCTAGGACCAGAGGGCAAAATAAGTATTGAAAGAATCCATCGATCACCACCTGAAAGAGATCCAAAAAGAGAAACTCCTAGGAACATTGTGGCCAAATTCCAGAACTCCCAGCTCAAGGAAAAAATCTTGCAGGCAGCTAGAAAGAAACAATTCCAGTACTGTGGAAATACAATCAGGATAACCCAAGATCTAGCAGCTTCTACATTAAGGGATCGAAGGGCGTGGAATAGGATATTCCAGAAGGCAAAGGAACTAGGACTGAAACCAAGAATCACCTACCCAGCTAAACTGAGTATAATACTTCAAGGGAAAATATGGTCTTTCAATGAAACAGAGGACTTTCAATCATTTTTAATGAAAAGACCAGAGCTGAAAAGAAAATTTGACTTTCAAACACAAGAATGAGAGGAAGCATGCAAAAGTAAACAGCAAGGAGAAGTATTAAGGGACTTACCAGAAATGAACTGTTTGCATTCATTCAGGGAAGGACAATATTTCTAACTCTTAAAACTTTTCAGTATCTGGGTGGGACCACACATACACATGTACACGCATGCACACACATACACACATGCATTCACATGCAGAGACAGAGAGCACAGATTGAACTGAATAGGATGGGACCATACCTTAAAAGAAATTAAGGTAAATGGTGAGAGAGAAATGTAGTGAGAGGAAAGAGGGGGAAATGGAAGGGGGGTAACTATATGTCATTTAAGAGGCAAGTAGGAGATGTTTTTAGTGGAGGGAAAAAGAGGAGATCTGAGGAAAAAAACAAACAAACAAACAAACAAAAGTTTACCCTCATCACATTTGACTAAACGAAGGAGTGAAATGCACACTCATTTTTGGTATGAAAACCTATCTTACAGTATAAGAAAGTGGGGGAGAAGGAGATATTGGGGGGGATGATGGAAGGGAGGGCAAAGGGAGGAGGGAGTAATTGAAAGTCAACACTTGGGGAGGGACAGGATCAAAGGACAGAAGAGAAACAATGAGGGGCAGGTTAGGAGGGATGGTAATTCAGTTAGTCTTACACAACACGACTATCAGGAAGGTCATTTGCAAAGCTACACAGATATGGCCTATAATGAATTGCCTGCCGTACCAAAGGGAATAGGTGGGGAGGGAGGGATGGGGAGAATTTGGAACTCAAAGTTTTAGGAACAATTGTTTAGTATTGTTGTTGTAACTAGGAAAGAAGACATACAGTTAATGAGGAATAGAAAGTCATCTGGCCCTACAGGAGAAAAGAGAAGATAGAGACAAGGGAAGGGAGGGATGACAGAAGAGAGGACAGATGGGAGATAGGGAAAATTAGATTGCTTGGGGTATTGGGGTGGGGGGAGGGGATAAAAGGGGAGAAAATTTGGAACCCAAAAATTTGTGAAAATGAATGTAAAAAGCTAAATAAATAAATAAAAAAAAATATATGGATGCCTATACCCAGATGGAGGCATCCAGAGGTTAATAACAGAAAGAAAATCCTCATATAAATGAAAATATTCAAGGCCACCCTTTTTATGGTAAGAATTGGAAACACAGTAGATATACATCAAATGGGGAATGGCTAAAGAGATCATGATGCATAAATGTAATGAAATATAACTGTGCTATAAAAAACAATGACTATAATGAATACAGAGAAGCAGAAAAATTCCTATATGAACTGATGCAAAGTGAAGTAAGTGGAACCAGGAAAGTAATATACATAATAACTACAAAAACTACAGAAACCCAACAAACAACAAAAACTGAGAGCTGGGAAATTATAATGACCAAGGCTGGCCCCAAAGAAGAGATAGAAATTCTATACCCTTTCCTTCCTCCCCTCACTCTACTTCTTTGTTGAAGCAGGGGACTGTGGATTTGGAACACTGAATATAACATCAGAGTTTTTCCATATGTTGGTTAGTTTGGCTGAACTTATTTTTTCTTTTTTATTATAAAAGATGGTTCTATCTGAGTGGGTGAGACTAGTGGGAATAATGTGGAAAGTGTAGGTAACATTAAAACCAAAACTATTAAGAAAAGTTCATCTTAAAAAATTCAGATACCATTGGGAGCTACTAGTCATTCACACTCTAGCATGAATTGATTTGGTTCATTTTTTTTCTTCTTATCACTTACCTGATATCACGCCCACTGAGGGAAGGGGAATTTTGATGGAAAAAAGAGAATAGAAGGGAGAGGTAACTTCAGCAGCCAAAGGGTAGCAAGAATGCATAGGGTACCTAAGAGACATGAGGAAGAGATACATCGAGATGTAAGAATAGGGACATACATGTAAGAGGCACCCATCACAGATGTTAAGGATTAGCCCTCTTCAGCACCTAAAAGCTCAGAGTTTCCACTGTCTTAACCTTAATGAGATGTTTTAAAGAAATGGATGCACCCTTATTTAAGTAATTGCTCTCTCTCCTGGCTTAATTTCAGAAATACCATCTATTGTCCTCATTCCTCACCATAATTCATTTCCAGAAATCACATCATAAAGAAAGTCATCGTAAATCAGATCTTATTTTCCCATAGGAACAAGGTGACAATTATATGCTTTTTTTCTTGGTGGAGGACTCCATTTCAAATAAATCCTAGTCATAAAAATAAAGATACAACTGTAAATCTCCATAATCATTTAAAATGGCAAAATTGTGCTCCAAGGTCCATAAAATGGGCATCAATGCACTATATACATTGATTATGCAAGGGTTCCAATTTACTACAAAATGTATATAGCATTCATAAAAATAGAACTGGACTTGTATCATAAATATAACCTAAAGCTAACATACCAAACATTATTTATATACTTAATTAACAGTCATTTTACTTGCCTTAAAAGTAGAGGCAAGGATATTTTAGGATTTTTTTTTTTGGTGAAGTGGGAAAAATGTAAATGGATCAAGTCTCTTAAAAATATATATCCAAGGAAAATGGAGCAAATGTCTTTTTTTTTTTTTTTTTAATTTGGAAGCACTTCCCTGTAGAGGGAAGCAGAGACATTCAGAATCATTCCTTTGACCTTAGCACTGGCTCAAAGTACTGTAGCAAGTGCTGAAAACATGTTCATTATTGATGGGGATGGTTTTTTTTCCTTCTATAGACAAGCATTTTTTGAAGCTATTAGACTGGTTCAATGGTTCTTCACTTTCTTCTTTCTTAGTTCATTCAAAGGTGTTGCAGATAAAATGAACACCACTGAGAAAAAAAAGTATTGTTAAAGTCATTGGACTTGTCTTCGTTGACAGCTATGAGAGACCTTCATACGTCACTATAAACTGCAATAACAATGACCGACATCATTAGAATGATATTAAAACACAGCTTCAAATCATGTCTCATAGTTTCTAAAGTAAGGTCCTGATTTTGCAAAGGTTTACCTTTCTATATTCCAACCCTGGAGGAAACTGTAAGGTGAATTAATAAAGGAGATGAGTATTGACATAAGAATTAATTTTAGGACTTTCAGACCTTGGAGATCATTTAATCCAGAGGTGTCAAACTCCTAGCCCATGGACCTTAAGGGCTTGTAAAACTCCAGAGATAGGCCTGAATCAGATGAAAGTGTAATTGAGAAACGTTGAGCAAAATAAATAAAAATTCACCACCAATAATGTTAATGTGTGGTTTTCTAAATCAATATGCAGACCACAGGGATCCATTTCTATTTGAATTTGACACTGCTGATCTGGTCAAATGTGTCATTTTGTAGATGAGAAAACTGAGGCCCTGAGAGGTTAATTGATTTGCCCAAGGATACATGAGTAGCAGCAGAGTGTTTAAACACTTGGTTTTTTTACTCGACATCCAATATTCTTTCTACTATACACAGTCTGACACCTTCTGCAGGCTAGTCAGAATCCAAAGAACTTGAAGGCTACCTATTTCAAAGAAATCTTGGGTTCAACCTTTGTCTCTCTCCCTTACAAAGGAGGGGGTTAGATTAAATGATTGGTAAGGTACTTTCCAGCTCTAACATGATAGGATTCTCTGATTCTTCAACTGTCTGCAAAGATAAAGTTATTGAAAGCAAATCTACTAGTCTGAAGAATTATGAAGGAAATAGCATTGGGCATCACCAGTGGCCTGTAGCCATAGACAAGGCCAGCAGAGCTATTGTGGGGATATCACGGGAATCAGAGGTTTGGTCACAGTGTGATAACAAAGTGGGATTCGGGAGCTGGGATGTAGATCTGGGTCAGGCAGAGCTGGAGGGACTAGGTGTGTGGGTTCATTTAGCTTCTCTGATGTCTAGGTTTTTTAATAAATCTTTATCACTCATTTATCCCTTACTATCCAAAGTCTTGCTCACATATGACTCATCTCTCCAGTTTTAAAGGTCTAGAAGTTTGGGAACCTTGTGTCATTCTTTTTAACTCTTAGAACTCTAGCATAGTGCTGGGCTATGGTATATGCTTCTTGGATTGGCACCTCTGACCAATCGCCAGCACTCAGAAATAGAGTCCAATATGAGCTCTCTAGGCACTGATAGCCAGGGGAGAAATCTGGAAGCAAATCCCAACACATGTAACACAAAAATATTATCCAGCTCTAATCTATTCTCTGCATCAAGAAATAGAAAGAAAACAGACCTGAAAGTAGCCTGCCTAGCAACATTGAAGTGGCAACACAGCTGGCCTGGGTTTGGGCTTGGGCAAATGTAGACAATGGTTGGCAGTAATATATTGATCCAAATATAAGCTTCATTTCCTATCCTGAGCCAGATATGGCTTGTATAAAATATGATTACAGCCTATAAGCACATTCCTAGTATCATAGCAACAGCCTTGGAGTAAGGGCACATGGGTTAGAGTCCAGGCCCCTTCACTTACTGTGTGACAATGGGCAAGTCATTTTAACTTCTCTGAGCCTCAGTTTCCCCATACGTAAAATGAGAATAAACACTCATTAAGATATACTCTTCAAACCTTAAATTGATACTTAAATGTGACCTGATTAGCGTTATTATTAACCATCCTAAGTTAAATGGAAGAGATTTTAATGGTGTAATTTTATGTAGCAGGTAGAGGAATACAGTTTATGGAAAGAAGGCTCTGGTTCCTTAAATCACATCACATATGCATAAACAGTAGCTTACTTTGCCTATCTATATAAGCTCCTCTGTTAGCCCCTCAGTTTGGCCTAACCAAAACTCAGATGTAATTATCCTTGCCCTTGAGAAAGTCAAATAATTACACCCTTCGCAGAAACACAGTCTCTCTTAGAGAGGTTTCAAGTACACTTAGAAATGACGGTACTCTGAAGTATATAGAGGGATCTTGGTTTCTCTTCCAGTGATTAAAATTGCCTTAATTGGGGTCTCTCTGAAATCTTCCTCTCGCTGTCCCTGTTCTTTCCTGCCTCCCATCTTCCTTTCTCTCCCTTTCCTTCTCTCTCTCTCTTTTTCTCCCCCTCCCATTCTTCATTCCTTTCTCCTCTTCTTCTCTTCTATTCTCCGGTCTGCTCTCTCCCTCTCCTAAAAATTAAAAAATAAAAATGCCCAACACTACACCCAACCTGTATTCATTTCCCCACCACCACCCTTTCCTTTTATGTCAGAGAATCCTCAAGTTATTAACCACACTGGCCAATTTAGCATAAGAAATTAAATTAATTCTCAGGCTCTGACTTAAAATGTAAATGCCTTTATTAATAATTTAAACCACATTTATTTATGCAGTTTGATTTTTTTCAGGTTCAGGAAAGCAATTAAGTTTTCCTCGCATTGCTTGATCAACAGACAGTATCCTGAAATGGCAGCTTTTGTGCCCCCCTTCCCTCCAGAAGGACTCTGGAGTACTAGCAGCCAGGAGCAGGGGGTCACATCCCTTTTCTCTTCTTTCCTGCCCCGTTCCTGACCACTGCCTCCTGGGATGCATGTGCTTTTAGGAATTGAAGAGAAGGTTGGTCTGGCTGCCATCGCTCTCATTCCAGAGTTATGTCTGTCACTTTGGTTCCCAGAAATGCTCAGCACAGACGTTTCCGGGTACAAAAGCTTCAGTCCAACAAAAAGGAGAGGAACACCCAAGATCCTTATCCCCCCATCTCTACCTTTTATCTAGTCCCTAGTGGCATCTTCTTCTCCATCATCAGAAGAACCTTCCTCAAGTTCTAACTCTGCAAAGCAATTCCTCTCTAGTGGTTAGTATTTGCTTATCTCAGGCGACTTTATTTGTAGGTATCTAAAACTGAATGAGAACTTTGAGATCATCTGGCTCAAAGCCCTGCAGAGAGGTTCATTTAAATGATCATCTAATCTAGGGATTCTTAATGTGACATCCATGAACATCTTTAAAAACCTATTTTCGATCTTTGTAATCTCATGTATTTTGTTTTATGAACTTAAAAATACTATTCTGGGTAAGAGCCTATACATAGTCTTCAACAGGCTGCCAAAGGAGTTCATGACATCAAAAAGCTTAAGAAGTCCTAAAGTAGTCCAAACCTGCATTTTACAGAGAAGGAAATAGAGGCACAGAAAGATGAAGTGATTTCTACTATGTCACACAGATAGTAAGAGGCAAGATTTGAACCCTGTCCACTGGCTCCAGATTTAGCAGTCTCTCCAATGCAGCATTGGGCAGTGGAGTTGTTGTTGGGTTGTTTCAGTTGTGTTTGACTCGTTGTGACCCCATTTGGGGTTTTCTTGGCAGAGATACTAGAATAGTTTGCCATTTCCTTCTCCAGCTCATTTTACTGATGAAGAAACTGAAACAAACAGGGTAAAAGTGACTTGCCCAAGGTCACACAGCCATTAAGTGCCTGAGGCTGGTTTTGAACTCAGGAATGGGAGTCTTCCTGATTTCAGGTTCAATGCTCTGTCCACCATACCACCAAGCTGCTCTTTTCCTGCAGCAGAGACCTGGATTCAAATCCTTGAGCTTCTGTTTTCTAGTTGTGTAAAGCATGTCAGAGTCTCAGAAAACTTGAATTTTCTGACTCGTGAAATCTGGACAATAACACATACGCTGCTCATTTCCCAGGGATCCTGTGAAGAGAATACTTTCAAAACTTGAAAGTTCTATTTAAATGGGAGCTATTATTACCAAGAAAGGCTCAGTTCCTGTCCTCTAAAGATTTATAATCAAAAGCTCTGGCTATTCCATGATAAAGTATCTCTTTGAAAAGTGAAAAAATTTAGTCTATTAGGCATGTTATCTTATCTACTACGTACCCAACAGCTGTCTTACTGTTGTTTTGTGTATCTTTATCAACTCATCCAGTTGTTTTGGCTTTGTGTCAACCAAATGGCTTAAGATTTTCATCATTCCGTCTCAGTCCTCCTCACTACAAACTCTCTGTTTCTGCCAGACTTTTCTAGTCCCTGTTCCTTTCACATCCTGTGCACACCTTTGCTGACATAGTTCTCCCACTTTGGAATGGTTCCACTTTTTCCCTCCTCCCCCACCTACCCAGATCTCACTACACTCATCCTTCAGGGATCAGTCCAAATCCCATCTCTAATAGAAAGCTTCCCCAGAAAATCAAGCACTCCTCCCTGCTATCTGTGAAGCCATCTATCATCAGCCACAAGCTCCTGAGGAATCCAGCTTCCCTCTGGGGAGGGTGCTGAACATACTGGCCAGCCTATGTCCACACTGGTCAAGACGAGTGCTTAAAACCAGGACAGGGGAAGGCAGCTATTGAAACTATTGTATGGGCTCACTCATTCCTGAGACACCATTCCCAGATAGTTCTCTAGAACTATTCTCTCCTTTCTTCCATCCTCACGGGACTAGAACTAGAACTGGAAGACACATCTACTCCAACTTCTTCATTTTACAGGTGAGAAAACTGA
Organism: Bettongia penicillata ogilbyi; assembly: GCA_023548195.1. Taxonomy (NCBI): domain Eukaryota; kingdom Metazoa; phylum Chordata; class Mammalia; order Diprotodontia; family Potoroidae; genus Bettongia; species Bettongia penicillata. The sequence goes on along the minus strand of JAJHZJ010000009.1, from coordinate 3,329,134 downwards.
GGCTCCCTGACCTAGTGGCATACAAATTGTGTCAGAGATGAAATTTGAACCTGAGTTCAGTGATCTTTCTACTATCTGCCTTTCTCCTACCTGCCCCCAGTAGAAAACACAACACAAAGAAAGAACAGGTATCACAGTTGACCAGGTACGCCTCATTCTGAACCTATAGTTCACCTTTCTATTGAGAGGAGGCAGGCATGCTTCACCAACAGTTCAATGAAATTAAAATTAGTTCTTCCTTTACTGATTTTCTAGTGTATTGTTTAAATCCCAGCCTTTAACTAAACCTGTATATTCTGGTCCTGCCTTTGCCCTCCTCCTTGGATATTTGGATGACTCCAACTTTTCTGAAGGTAGCTAGGTAGCACAGTGAGTAGAGCACTGAACCTGGAGTCAGGAAAATCTTAGTTTAAAACCAGCCTCAGATATTTACTCACTTGTATAACCTTGGGCAAGGCACTTAACCTATCTTGGTTTGCCTCAGTTTTCTCATCTGTAAAATGGGCATAATGATACTTACTTCCTAGGGTTTTTGTAAGGATAAAATAAGAGAATATTTGTAAAGCACTTTGCTTTTTATAACTTATTACTTGGACTCATCATTGCAAGTATTCCCTCAGGTTTGACCTGGCTCCCTCCCATCTCAGATTTCAGTACCCATGGGCTCCTCTGTAGCTGAATCAATCGCATGGGTTTGATCTTATGCTTTGGTGTGCTTTTTCATTCTCTTTGACTGAGTCCTGGTCTTGGTCCCTCTTCACTTGTCTTGTCCAACTGTAGCCCAACACCTAATCTTGACAATGACTACTCGACTCCACTGATTGCTCTCTCTCTCTCTCTCTGTCTCCTTATCTCTCTGTCACTCTATCTCTCTTTCTCTCTCTGTCTTGCTCTGTCTGTCTCTCTTTCTCTGTCTCTCTGTCTCTTTCTTCTCTGAATTTATTTATACAGGAAGTCTTGTAACGCTCATTTGGGGTTTTTTTTTGGCATTGGGCTTTTCTTGTCAAAGATACTGAAATCATTTGCCATTTCTTTCTCTAGTTCTTTTTATGGATGAGCAAACTGAGGTAAACAGGGTTAAGGGACTTGCCCAGGGTCACAAAGTTAGTAAGTCCCTGAGGTCATATTTGAATTCAGTTGCTCCTGATTCCAGGGCTGGCACTCTATTCACTGCACCACATAGCTGCCCTACAAAAGACCATAAGGGTCTCTGGTTCCCTCTTTGAGGCTTTGGGCCCAATGGGAAAATACTTGGCTGAAGCAATGTAGTGCCTTCTCCAAATATCCTTCTTTAACTTTCTTCTTTTCCTGTTCCTAAGTAACCTCTTTTTGTTAACTGTGAAATTGCCTTTAAGTTTCTCATTTCATTCCAATACCAGACAACCTATCAGGGGACAGAGCCTGAGTCAGGACCCAGCCCACAATAGACAAGCAAAACAGAAACTGTATGTGAGGGCCCCATATGAGTGAGTTTGCCCAGCTGAGAAGCCAGTTTTGTTGTGGAAAGGATGGTCTATGGAAGGCTCCTTTTAAAATGCAAATATTTAAATAAGAGCCATGCCAGATCAACTAGGTGGTGCAGTAAATAGAGCGCCACTGCAGCAGTCAGGAGGATCTGAGTTCAAATATCACCTCAGACACTTGACACTCACTAGCTGTGTGACCTTGGGCAAGTCACTTAACCCCAATTGCCTCATCCTGGGTCATCTCCAGTCATCCTGATGAATATCTGGTCACTGGATTCAGATGGCTCTGGAGGAGAAGTGAGACTGGTGACCTGCACAGCCCTCCTTCACTCAAAACAAAGTTAAGTATAAGTTATGTCATCATTTCTCTGATGGCATGGTCTTCTTTGGCAATGAAGGGCAAACACACACACACATTTTAATAAGAAGGGCTTACTCAAAGGTCTATTAGAAAACACTAATGAGGATTAGTTTATCAGATTAGCTATAGTTTCTCTGCTGGCCTTGAAAGAACTAAACTCAGGAAAAGAAACTTCTGAAAGCAGAGTTATGTCTGGGGAGGCCAGGCCAGGGTTCTACACAGGTGTATGTTTGTGGGGGAGCATAATTGGATAAATGGGAATGAGGCATCAAAATGGAAGAACAAGGGAGATGGAAGAAGAAGTCTTCAAAGATGAATTTCACCTACTCCATGATTTGTAGGTACCTAATCCTTCTCTCTCCCCACAGGACTGAAGACTTGGTTCAGTTTACTCTGTGACCTGGGTCAATCTTGTAACCAATCTCTTAGTGCCTCAGGTAGCTTCCTAGAGTTTATCTTCTAAATCAGAAACAATTGTGAGCTTCCTTTTTTGAAGCAATTCCCACATCTGGAGTTGCCCACAACTGTGCAGCCATAAATCCTTCCCTATATTTGCATATAGAAAGTAAGAAACGAATTGACAGAATTTCTGACCTTCTTTCTCTCTGAAGATGAATGCTTTCCCAACCCAATCCCACATGACTTTAGAGGCACAGGACAGGATCTGGCACAGAGATGATCTATGGGATAAAACCTCTAGAGGTGTCAATAAGAATTCCTTTTTGCACGATTGATCAATTAATCAGTAAATGTTTATTAAGCCTTTCCCGTGTGCTGGACATTGTCTTAAGGTAAGAGATAACATAGTGTACTAGAAAGAGAACTTGGTTAGAAGTCAAGAGACTTGGAGTCTGAGAACTTACTGTGGGTGAGTCATCACCTTTACGACTGTGGTTCTTTGCATCCGTTCAGCTTTGAGATTTTATGATTAGCCATATATTTGCTGATTTTCACATTTTTCAAAGAAAGAGAAGAAACTGGAAGAGTCCAAAAGAGTTTTTAAAATGGTCAAATGGTTGGAAAATCAGTTGTTGTCCATCATTCTGTGTTACAGTCAAGTTACAGTGCTGCTGATCGAATGAGTGTGGAGTGCTCTACCACAGGTCAGGCACAAAGAGTTCATATGAACATTCAGGGTAGATTTTTGACAATTGTACATCTCGCCTTTCTTCTGAGCTGATTCAATTCTACTTTGCTTCTAGAGTACAGCACCTTCTCTGATGAGGGCACTCTAGACTGGGCAATCCTATGCCAGTGTCTCACATGTCATGGAATCAGTTTCAAAGTTCTTCAAAGAGACCTTGAGAGTGTCCTTGTATCACTTCTTGTGGCCATCATGTGAACTCTTGCCTTGTGTGAGTTCTCCATAAAATAGTATTTTAGGCAAGCGCACATTTAATTACATGGGGATGAGAGAAGAGAGGGTTAAGGGGTTGACACCATTTTCAAGTATTTTGAGGGAGGCTATAAAGAGAATGGCAACCAATTTTCCATAGGGGACCAAATCAAGAGGAAATTGGCTTAAATTAGAACAGCAAAGATTTGAATTAACTAAAAGGTAAAAACCTGGTAATTGTGTAGGAATAGACCATGAGAATTTATGAGTAAGGGAGGATATGAACTCTTATTCCCTGAGGAGCTCTAAAAAGTAGATAGACAACCGTTTGCCCTGGATGCCCACTGATCTGCACAAAAGTCAGGGCTGTATCATGTTATCTGAGTGCTCACCAATCTTGGATGCTAGTCATTAGAAAAAACAGTGTTATGTAGCAGAGTGAGCACAGGATATTTGGGTTCTAGCCCCAGTTCTGCCTCTAGTTAAGCGTGTGACCTTGGACAGACCCCATCTTTCTGAGCTTGAACTTTCTTCCCTGCCAAATGAGCATAATATCATTTGTCAGCTATAAGCCCCAGGGTAATTCTCTTTGTCAAATGAGATAATGGATGTGAAAACATGTGTGTGCGTGTGTGTGCGTGTGTGTGATCAGTTACAGTGGTGATTGCTTTAGGAGCTATAGGAGGATTACTGATAAGACTGGTACCTCATAGTCCCAAAGAAAAGCTATGCTACATTGTGCAGCTCTAGCTGCTTTGAGTGGAGCTGGCCCCTATTCAAAGTTTTGCCTTTTAACCCATGTTTAGCTCAACCACAATCAAAAAAACTCTTGTTTCAGATGAGGATCAAGCAGTTGAACAACCTCAGGCTGAGGTGTCTCTACCCATGATGTCCAAAGTACAGGCTGTCTTTCTTGTCCCAGTCTTCAAGTTGCCCTGTTAACACCAACCCTACTTGAATGACCTGAGGAAGCTACAAAAGACCTTACCTGACTCTGGGTGGATTTTCAATATTAAAATTTCTGGTTTAGGAATTTTAAACTCTTTTTTTGTATCCTTGGCAGTCTGGTGAAGTCTATGTCAATGAAAATAAAGATGAATTTTTCTTTTCTCTCCAGATTCATGGACTCACTGAAATCTATCCACAGACCCCCTGGGAATCTCTGGACCTCAAAATAAGAATTCATGTACTAATGTATTAGACCACAAAGGCAGGAAATAGAAAAAAAATAGAAATAAAGTGTTGTCTAGAAGGCAGGGTGAAATACCCAGGTTACCTTGTACTTGGTATTCCAGTTCTCTGCCATTAGCACATTAACACTAATTAGTAGACCAACACGGTACATTAGGGTAGCCTTGTTGAGATATAGGAAGGGATAGTGGGTTCCACTTGATGGCGAGGAGGTATAGCAGCCACAAACATGAATATTGGGGTGGTGAGAAAGAAGGAAGCTGTAACCCTGGGGACCTGCCCAAACAAAAAAAACCTGTAGAGGGAAAAGATCCTCAAAGGACTCTGGACACAGAAAATATAGGGAGTGTATCAACATGGGGGAGTCTGGTAGGGGTAGGACCCTGAAAACTAAGCATGTTTTTTTTTGTCATTTTGCCTGAGACTAACCTAGCTTTTCTCCTCTGCCTCCTCTTCCATCCCACCCTACCAATGTTCTTTTAGAGTTCACAGGGTACTAGAAGTCGAAACACCAAGAACAGGGATAGTAGTAGGGAGCCCTGGCAGCTTGGGAAAGCCAAGTCCCAGCTTGAACATATACTTATGTTTTTCTGGATCATGACCATCCTCTCCATCAAGTTAAGGCGCCTACGAGCACTTGAAATGCCTTGCTCAGAATAGCAACATCCAAAGTGTTGAAGTGTCTCTGAAATCCATTACACTCAAGAAAACTGTTGACACCCGGCTGTTCAAATTATTATAGTTCAGGACATATGTTATATTTCTCTCTATTATCTAGCAGTCATCACTCCAGTCTGGTTCAGCAGTCGCTGAGAGTGTTCCAAGCCAGCTTCATGTCCTCGAGAGAGCATACCCTCTGAAAGGGTCTGAGATTCTTTGGATTAGCCAGGAGCTGAGCAGTCGCCATTGGGAGGTCTTGGTGGGTAACAAATTGGCTGTAGAAGAGGAAGTAGGTTGGTCCTATATAGAATCATGAATTCAGAAATTTTGAATTGGAAGGGAGCCCAGAAGCCATTTAATCCCATCTCCCCCCAAATCATGAAAGTTACTCATAATAGTGTAGTACAGTGGAAAGGGTACCTGTTTTGGAATTTAAGGATCTGGGCTCAAATTCCAGTTTTGTCACTTATTCCTAATAAGCAAATCATCTAACCTTTCTGTGCCTCAATTTCCTTCTCAGTAAAATTAGAGAGATAGATTAGATAACCTCTAAGTTCCCTTCAGCTCCAAACCTATGACGAATATTACTTATAAGTAACCATCTGGCTTCTACCTGATGACACTCTCCCCCCACCCCAGATATCACTGGGCCCAATGCACTTAGATTTGTTTCTTCACCATGGACTCTCCATTTATCACTTTCCCTTAGCTGTTACAGCCTCAAGGGATCAATTTTACCCCTCATTCTATAGGGTCTTAAAGTCTTATTCTCTAATTAGGAGGAAGCAGGAGATACTGGAAGGAGCACTAGACTTAAAGTCAGAAGATTTCTGAGTTCATGTCCCAGCCTTGCCATGCACTGCCTGGGCGATCTTGGTCAAATCACTTCATATTTCTGGGTCTCAGTTTCCTAAGCTTTAAAATGAGGGGCTGGGACTTCATGCAGTTTGATTCTTTCCAGCTTAAAATCTTGTAACTCTGATTCTAAATTTCCCAAGATTGTAAGTCTGGAAACCTCAGGAGTCATCTAGTTGAACTCTATCATTCTACAGATGATGAAACTGAGAAATTTTAGAGGTTAAGTGACTTGCTTAGGGTAACACAAGGCAGTAAACATGGAAGGCAAGTCTTAACCCCAAGGGTTTTATTTCCCCTACTAGAGTGAAAACAAATAAAAAAAAAACCTTCAGATCTGAGATGGTCCCTTCTACTTTGTGTCCCCCCTACACGGGACTAGCATGTAATTAAGGTATGTGACATACACTTGCTGACTGAGTGATGGGCATCTACAACCAATTTCTTTGGTACATCCTCCCTTTAGTTTCCCCCTCTGTCTCTCTTTTTCTATCTCCGACTCTATCTCTTTCCACATTTTCTTTCTAATTTTCTTCTAAACTTCTTTAATTTCTTTTTCAGAGCCATAGAATTTTAGAAGTCTACTTTACAAGTAATTTGATCAACTCACCTCCTTTTGCATATAAAGAACCAAAAATCCAGAACAAATACTTATTGACATAGCTATGATTCTGTCCCTTGATTCCCAGTCTAATGAACATTCTATTCTCTTTTCTATTCCTCATTCCCTAGAACTCATCATGACTGTCAACACGTAAACTCACTGAGGCTCTAGGATCCAGATGCCTGACAGGAATCATACACATCTGGGAGCCCTTGAGGGATATGTTTAGGGAGGTAGCCTACCAGAATGGAAAGGTCCTTAGGTTGTGGATTCTAGGACACTAGAGTTCAAATCCCACCTCAGGCATTTAAAAACTTGCATGATTCTAGGCAAGTCACTTAACTGTTCTGTGACTCAATTTCTTGAACCATAAAATGAAAGGGTGTGTGGATGCAATGATCTCTAAGGTCCTTTCCTATGTTAAATCTATGATCATATGAAACCATGCCCCAATTATCATCAATTTGGAGAGAACAAATGAGTAATACTTTGCCATGTCCCGACCAGCTGGAATGCAACAGAGGGCAGAGTTGTGTAGCTGGCAACGTTGAATCAGGTTCTCATCCTGCACTTACTTGAGGCTGTTAGCCTGAACCTGTAAGAACTGGTGTCAGAGGTACATCTCATGCTGTACACTTTACTCAGTCTTACTTTTTTTTAAAATTGTCATTTATTTATTTATTTTTACATTCTTAAAAACACAATTTTGGGCTTCAAATTCTCTCCCTTCCTCTAGTCCCTCTCCCACCCATTGGGGAGGCAAATAATATGTCAATTATACATATGAAGTTATGCTAAACATTTCCATATTAGTGATTTTGAGAAATAAAACAGAAACAGAAAGCAAGAAAAAGTGAAAACAATTACATTTCAGTTGGCATTTAGAGATCATCGGTTCTCTTTCTGGAGGTAGGTAACTTTTTTTTATCATGAGTCCTTTGGAATTGTCTTGGTCGTTGTATTGGTCAGTTTTCTAGGTCTTGTGGAGAGGTTGTGATTGAGCAAGGCTTAATATCACAGTTAGGCCTTCACTTATTTAGGCCTGTGGGAACCATTTGAGATGCCTCCTTCAGTAAGTCAATTATATCCCTTTAGGTCCACCCATCTGAGAGTGGTACAAGAGAAATAAAACCTAACTTTGTGTCCCTCAGGGCTCTACTTTCTCCCCTCTTTAGTCTATATGTAGGTTGCAGATAATAAGAAGTAAGTTGTCCTATGCTGGCCAGATTGCCATAGGGGCCAACTGATGATGAGACTTGACTCTTATTTAAACAAGTTCTGAGTGTTTTACTCTCAAGATGTCCAGAGAAGAAGACATTAACCTCTCTTACTCTGCATTCTTTCTAGTGACTTTGTTGTTACCCATGGCTTTGTGGTAAGATATACCCTGAATTCCATAAGAAGTTCATGGAAAACCCTTAATTTTCCAAACTTGATAGGTCACTTCATAACATTCCGATTGCTCACTGAGTCACAGAATGTTGCGTGGAGGCAGAGGGACCTGAGTGATCATTTAGTCACTTCAGAGAAGTAAGGTGACATGTCAAAGGTTAAACAGTATTACCACAGTCTGCAAGGCAGCTGGAGTACAGGAAGGTAGCAGCTGCTGCCAATAGCTTCAGCCGCTCTCCTATTTCATGGCTATCCTTAAGCAGGAGATAAAATTAAGACAATATATAGGGTCTGGACTAGAATTCCTAGACTAGGTTAGGCTACAGAGTTGATTGTTTAGATTGAAAGTAAAGCAAGAGAGCTAGGTGAGACCTCTGGAGCTGAAAAGTATGGCTCTAGCATCCTCTCAGTTGGCTTTCCCTATGTGTTTGTGTTCCTTTGAATTATGTGTGTACCTACCAGTCTCTCATTCTGTAAGCTGTTGGTGGTCTTAGGTAGAGAACACAGCGAAGGGCTGGTGGGTGATGACTCTGTGTCGAGGTCAGCAGTGGTCAGATCCCTTAAAGCTCTGCCTAAGCCTTTCCTGATTTCTTTGAGTGTGGTTGTGTCTGAGAATATGGAACCCTTACACGTGGTCAGTTTAGGATAGGGTCAGCCTAGGACTAAAATTTAGTTCTGGTTCTTGTTCTTGGTACACTACTATGATGTCATAAGAATTGCTAACTTTCCCTTCTTGACCCTCTGTATTAGAGACTCCCAACCCTTGTTTGGGGGTGACAAGTCTCCAGTGATTTAAAGTGGCATCATGAAATCTTTGAAATGGAATTCTCAAAAACAAATCGTATTAATTCACTTTTACTTTAACATCAGCCAGAAAAGCTCTATGGGATTAAAGATCAGAAGGGGTTGGGTAGGGACAACAGAAAGGCAAGGCTGCAAAGACAATTATAAAAAATTATATCTCCAATTATAAAGTAGTCTGTTTTCAAACAGACTCTAGTCCTTTACTCTCATTTTCCTCCTGGAGGTGAAAGATAATGGTGACATAGGTTTGAGTTCTAATCACCATATGCCCCATCTCTCTTAGATTTGGGTCACATTCACAGCATTCTAGGATTATACATACATATACACACATTTATGTATATATATATATATGTATTTACACACACACACACACACACACACACACACTGGGAAGGGATTCAGCTCAGTCTTTGTCTCCCAAGTCCAGGCCACAGCATCATTCTCCAAGCCTCAAAATTTCCAGAGACTTGAAAATTGAGACATCTAGAGCCTGATTCTTGTACCACCCAAAGGACTATGGCATGGTATCATTTAGGAAAAGTGTAGTGGAAAAAGTATTGGAGTTGGAGTCAAAAGATTGTAAGTTAAAATTCCAAATATATCACATACTACCTGGGACAAGTCACTTAACCTCTAGGGGTTTTGTAATCAGTAACATTAGAATGCTAGGTCAGATGATCTCTGAGATCCCTTCCTACGGTCCCATGAAGTCAAAGGTGATACCATATGGAAGCTCAGTTCACAAAACTGACCTTTGCTAAGGAGAAATGGAGAGCTAGACATAGATCTCATTTTCCTTCTTGCCATTGTGGATCTCCCATTCCTTTGTCCTTCAGTTTTCCTATCTAAGTAGCAGGTATTAAGTCCTTGTTACCCATCTCCTCCCTTTGGGGAGTTGATGTAAGAACCAAGTTATTACATGTAGATAAACACTACATTTAAGTGAAACCTCATTAATTTGAAAGGCAAGGGACTGGAAAAACAATGTCTTTTGAATTAACAAGGTTTAGATTATGCAATATCTTAAAATTAAAGAATAGTGTGGGTCCTTATCTGCTGGAACCTAGCAGCTGGGTTAGAATTACACATTATTCTGAATGGATAGATATTAGGTTATTAAGTTTCCTAGGATTAATATCACTAGTTTATGACATTCAACATCACTCTAAAGGAAAGAGCCACATTTTCAAGAACTAAAGCAGTTGCAAAAAGGGATTGAGGTCAGGTGTGACTGTGACAGTGAGGATGGATAAATCTTGAAGGAAGAGGCCAAGGGAAACAGTAATCTTCTTCCCTGGAGTTCATTTAAAACAGGATTTTACCACAATCTGGGAGACAGTACAGTTGGATTGTTGAGAGCAGGAAGAAAGCAGCAGGTACTGCCAATGGTACTAATTAGGGCATTAGCTTTCACTTGGCAAATGCCTGTGGGCAGTTTATAAAAGTGAGGAGAGTTGAGGCTTCTGGGCCAGTGTTCCCCTAAGCTGTCCCTTACATTGTGACTAAGGAGATGGAAGTGGTAAGGGGGCTAGTGAAAGAAAGTTAAATGGTGCCTCTGTGTGGAAAAGCAATGTAACTAGGGGAAAGCTAGGAGAAAGGGGAGGGGTTGTCCTTGGGGAAACTCTAGTCAGTGTATTAGGCTATACTGTAAGTGTCTTGAAGTTTTGGGGTACAATGACTATGGAGATGGAAATCTTATGGGGAGTAGAGAAAGAAAGTTAAATGAAGTATCTATGTAGAAAAGTAACATAGCTGTGGGGAAACTGAGGGGGGAGAAGGGTTGTCCTTGGGAAAACTCCAGTGTGTTGGACTATAGTTTAAGCATCTTAAAGTTTTGAGTACAAGATCTACCAAAAATAGAGATGCCTGGAAGGACTTATATGAACTGATGCTGAGTGAAAGGAGCAGAACCAGGAGAACACTGTACACAGTAACAACCACAGTGTGCGAGGATGGTTCCTGGTAGACTTAGCCCTTCACAGCAATGCAAGGACCTAAAACATTCCCAAAGGACTCTTGAGGCAAAATGCCATCCACAGAAAGAACCATGAAATTGGAACGCAGAATGAAGCGGAATTTTTTCTCTTGGGGAAAAAAGAAAAGATCTCCCAAAAGACTGAGCAGTGAAAACTCTGTTCTGGATTACTAACAGCTTAGAGACATACCTGTGTCAGAGATCCCAAGACCCCCCTCAAAGCCAATAATAGTTCTGGGACTTTAGCACGGAATAACATTTGAGCATCCTTGGTGGCACTTCTGCCTAAAGTCAAGGGCAGAATGAGTCATGAACACTTCCTTGAGTCTAAGGATTGTGTGAAAAGTCACTTCTGTGAATCTTTAGTCTGTTATTCTTCACGATTTGACTTCCAGTCTATTACTTTCTAACCTATTTTCCTGACTCCAGCCACCGCTCAGCCAGCTCATCATTCCTGGAATTTCCCAGGTATGCTTCTACAATATACATGGCTCATGCTGTTTCTCTCATCCAGGATTCTCTTATCCTCTTTCCTGTATAAATCCTGCTTCTCTTTCAAGTCTCAGATTCATTCCCATGGAGCCTTCCTGTGCCACTCCAACACTCAAAGAGGTCTCTTCTGAACTTCTACACCACTGACTGTCAGTACTAGTTATCTCATACAAACAATATCTAACTGAACACACATCTCCTTAAAGTTCCCCTCAGCAGCCATTGGAGCCTCCGTCCTTTACCTTGGCTAGGACTTTTGACCCTGGCTACAGGAGCATCTGCCAGTTATTTGAAGGTAAGGTGGTGCTTACTCACTAGAGCCACAACCGGGTTGGAGAAGGCAGGCTTTCCCCCATGGTGATGAATTTAGAGGGCACTGACAGTACTTACAGTCTTTTAATATAAATGAATGAAAAAGTATCTATTAAGCCCTTACTGTATGTCAAGCATTGTGCTAAACACGAGGCATACAATTACAAGCAAGACAGTCCCTGCCCTCATGGAGCTCCTGTTCTAATACATATAAAGGAGAGCTCTGAGTAGGAAGGGGTGTTTTAGATAACCAAGTTAGTAAATGATGATTGAATATCTAGAACGATTGATCTATATGTCCCTAGCAAGACTGGAAGTGTTGATTGGATTACTCAGAGTAGCAGTTGAAAAGGGAGGACAGACACAAATCTAACCCTAAATGTATGCACGGCGTAGCATGAAGATGGCTGGGAAGTGATGTCGTGGGCCTGAGACCAGGCAAAATAGGAATGCTCACCAATCAGAACCCAGGCTCTCAGGGACAGGCCCTTCAATGCAAACAAAAGAGCTTACCACCTAGTTAACAAGAATGATGGCTAAATAAAAATGACAGGAAAAATGGGAAGGATCCAGATGGTGGGCGAGGTGAGTTAGTTCTCCACTATGTATGACACTCTCACAGCAGAGGTCTTTATTTGATATTGAAGGTGTCTGTCTTCCCCGCCAAACCTACCATCTATCTGAGGGCCTGCTTCATACTGTTTGCTCTGGGGATAGCTTAAGGCATTTGCCCCAGCCACAAAAATCCCTGCCACTTAAAATGCCAGGGATAAAGGGTAAGAATCAGAGTTGTGATTCTGGTCCTCCTACCTACAACTCTGAGGCATTGTTAGAAATTGTGGTCAGGTTCCAAAGAAATCGGATCTCAGCTACGTTTTTGAGTTCAATGGGCTTTTGTGGGACAGGCCCTGGAACCTAACCACCCTTGTGCATTGTTTCTGTGGTTCCAAGTTCCAAATAACTGACTACAAAGGAACTTTTGAAGAATGACTGATCTGCCAACTGGGAACTGCCTGTACAAACTACTTTGTGCCTTGTACCGAGCAGTTATTTTGTGAGTGCACGTGATTTCCCTACCTCATTTCTAAGCTAAGGACAAGGGCTGAGATTCTTCTTGTTATCAGCCTCGCCTGGGGCATAAAAACTGGAGATTCCTGATAAATATTTCTAGATTGACCAGTTGATCCTATAGGACCTCCAACCACCAAGACTTCCTCATTCAGAGCTCACTCTCTCCTGGACATTCTTGCAACCTAACAATTGGCTACTAGAGTTGGAAGGCATCTTATCATCTGATCCAAGCACTTCATTAAAAAAAAATTATTTTATAAACGTTTATTATCTCTCCCTCCTACTATCCCTCGAACTGAACAACTGAAAAAGATGAAAGCTTTCATAATAAATATACACAGATCAGCAATATATCTGTACAGGATGATATATATTTACATATCATGATTGGTATGTATGATATATGTGTAATAATCCACACATACATACATATACACACTATATATACATACACACATTTATATCATAGATGTGTATCTATTATGTGTATGTTTTTCCACATTTTAATTCTATCATCTCTCTCTTAAGAGGTATTTTTAACTCTCATTTTACAGATAAGGAAACTGAGCCCCTAAGAGTTCCAGTGAACTGTTCAAGGCCACTTAGGTTATATATAACAAAGACAGAATTTAAATCTAGAACTTTAAAAGACTGAAAAGCATGGATTTTTGCACTTACTATCTTTTAAACAATGTGCTAAGTAGTAGGGATATAAACAGAAAAATAAGGACAGTCCCAACCCTTGAGGAAGGAAAGAGGGAGATGTGAATGGTGGCCAGAAAAGAATCTATTGGTCTAAGAATTCACAGGAAAGGTGAGCAAGGTGGATAGCCAGGGTGGCTGGGAGCATGGTCAGTCGGTTAGATATACAGCAGGCTGTGTGCATCTGTATTCACTGACTCCTCATTAGGGCACTGGGATGTCAGGTCAGAAGTTTCAAAGCTGAATGCAGTAAGCTCCCAGGGGCTGATCTCCGGAGGTCCAGTGGTCCAAAAGGTGTGACAATAAGGTGGATGGCAAGGTGGCTAGAGTAGACAATACTCTGTCCTTTTTAACCTTTTTTAAAATAAAGGAGAGCTCTTTTTTTCATGTAAAAACAAAAATAAATCAGGTCCCTTATATGATGGTAATTACATTATTAGCATCCAGAGAAAGTACATTATGACCACAAACTACTGTGATTTGAATGATGCTTCTAAGGATCTATATTTTGCTCAGCACAATAGAATCTACATTCTTTTTACAGTAACGTGTAATACATGAAAAAGCATTTATTAAGCACCTGCGATGAAGCAGGAACTATATTGAGTGTTGGGGATACAAATGCAAAAGTGAGATAGTTCTTACTCCAGAGGACCCCACATTCTAATGGAGGCTACAACACAGATGAGATATGGTAGCCACAGAAGGGAGTTTAGGGGTGGGAAGTTTTAGGGATTTTAATGGTGTCATAGTTGATTTTCTAATTCTTCCCATGAACAATGATGGCATTGATTTCTTAGCCGTTCCTAGAGTAAAAGGGACAAGCTGAAGGGCAGCGTATATTGGGAGGAGGGGAATGGAAGGACGATGGGGGAAGCATGGGGGGGAGATTATAGAGTGTAGCTGTATATAAGTTGGGCAGCACAGGTGACAAGATGGCAGGGAGGCCCTGATTTTCTTGAGGATGATTGGATGAGATGTGAAGTATGGAGTGGGGAATGATGAAATGAATGAATGAGTTAATGACTAAAAGAAAAAACATTTATTAAGTTTTTACTATGTACAAAGCACTGAGTCCTGGGATTTAAACAGAAAAAAAAAGGAAGTTAGTTTCTGCTATCAAGTAGTTTATATTCTAATAGGAGAAGACCATACTTACAAGAGGTTTCATCTCCAAGTCAGACTGAAGGGCCCAATGGCAAATCAGAGAGCAATGATCTCCTTTAATGTCATTTTTATCAGCGAAGCCACATGTTTCTGATATTGAACCATTTGACAATGCTGAGCACTCTGGTGATGAGAACCTTGTTTTCTGTATCTTCAGGAGCTGGGGCTGCTGAAGGTAGCTGGTACTGCAGCATCTATAGAAGCAGTGGTTGGGTCACATTTCCCCAAGAGTTACTTCCCTGGATTGGGATTGTGGAAGTTGGGCTAGAAGTGGGGTTGGTGATCTGGAGAGAGAGGGGCTGCTGTTAACCCCAGGTTCTTGAGATTATTTTCCTATTCCTGACAGTAACTAGTCAGTGGTTGCTGGTGGTGGTACCTTCTCTACAAGTTTGACCACTCCCCAATCAGGACAATTGAGGCCCAGGATAGAATTCCAGAGGTGAATAATTTAACTCAAGGGAAGTGCAGCAGAGTCTCCTAGTCCAGAGGACTAGAGTCCTAGAGTCTGCCTAGTCCAAAGTGTTGCAATTCAGAAAAGGCATGGTTATTCAGTTATGGATTTGAAGATAGATTCTCAGAACCCTAGTAATAGTTCTGTTTGGGCCTTGTACTTTCCACCCTTCCAAGTTCATGGAGCATTTTGGAAAGCCCTCACTCTACACCAGTGGCATTATACTTAGATAAAAATGGGGACCACTGAACTATACATATATTAACTTAGAAAACCACTCTGGCTTGTATCTTTTTATTATAATTATTAATACATCAGCACATTAAAATCGGATAGGAGCTCCCTTTGAATCTGGTTTGGGCCGCACTCTGGAATGTTGTGGGTCACATTCTGTCCCCCATGCAGTGTCTCACCCTCTGCTCCATAACAGGAAGTGCAAGTATCACTTTGGGAAGCTGGATTTGCCAACTTTGTGAATCTATTGGGATTCATCTCTGTCATTTCCTACCTATGTGACCTTGGGTCTTGGTTTTTTCACCTATAGAAAAGAGGTTGGACCAGATGACTTCTAAATCTATGGTTAAGTGATCAGCATTTTCTGAGATATGTAGATGTTTTCATCCAGTCTTTAAGTCTTTATCTATGTTGTGTTTCCTGGGATCAGAGGAAGACCTTAGATTATTTTATCCCTATGTACATTTTGTTAATTTCTGTACACTCCCTCTCAGACACAGATGGGATAATACACAGTATTATTCTAGAAAGACATGTTCTTTTGCCCAACTCCAGATTAGTGTTAGTCATTCATGATTTTAAATGTCGCAGCTGAAAGACAAAAGCTGGCTAATGCCCCAATTGGAATAACAATGAGCAATGCTGGGCTGTCTTTTTACTTTTCTACTCCTAAGACTGGTTGAGTATGTTGACCTTGATTGTTGGCTGGTTGTAAGTGAACATGTATCTTAAATAATGTGTTTGTATGGCACAAATCTGTCGTTTCAAGCTTCAGTCAATGCACTCTAGGACAGGCCAATGGAGAAGTTTCACAAATAAGTAAGCCTTAGGCTAGATACAGAAACAGAAGAATTTGTGAATTATTCTTCCTTCTGTGGATGTTAGCACTTGTTTGGACCTGCATGGGCATTCAAGGCTGATGGATCGTAGGCAAAATTGTATAGCTCTTTGAGTTTCTTATTTCCTGAAAATTCCCTTTTCTGTAATCTACCTTCTGATTTCTGAGAATCTGATTAAGTCATTTATACTGACTTAAGAGCTAAGTAGAGCAATGGATACAGTGCTAAGCCTAGAGTCCAGAAGACTTGAGTTCAAATCCAGCTTCAGATGCTTTACTGGTTAACCCAGGGGAAGTCACAATGTTTGTCTGCCTCAGTTTCTTAAACCATAAAATGGGGATAATAATGACATTTACCTCTCAGGGATGTTGTAAGTATCAAGTGAACTAATATTTATAAAGTATTTAACAGTTGGCACATAGTAAGTGCATAATAAATATTAATACAGGAAGATCTACGGTTAGTTGTCAATGAAGGTCTATCAATCAATCAGGATCCCTACTGATTTATCCTAGCCCTATGTAAGCAGTCTATACTTTAAATAAGTCCTATATTTGAAAATAAACTCATTCAATTGAAAGATGAAGGGAAAGGTCTGTGACAGATGTTAACCAATATGGCCTTATTTAGCTACTCCAAGCCTCATCACCTGATTCCTGACTGAGGGCACTAGTTTCTTCACTGGTCTCCCTGCTCAGGATTCTCTGCTTCCAAGCCATTTGCACATTGTCATCAGTTTTTTTTTTTCTTTTTGTACTAAACCTGTGATTACATGAGTATAGCAAATTCCCAAGGAGGAAACACTTTTTTACCAATGCAGATCAGCTCTTGATCTGTAATGTGGAGTCTTAGACATCTACCTAGAGAGCTGAGACATTAAGTAACATATACATACAACCAGTATGTATCACAGGTCAAGACACAATCCAGTCCTCCTTGATTCCAAGGCTGGTTCTCTACTCACATGAAGATGCCTCATTATCTGCTATTAATCTTTTTTTTTTTTTTAAATGAGGCTTTCCTAATGGTAGTACTCTGCTAGAGTCCAAATTCTCACCTAGTAACCTGTCTCCAACCAGTAAGTAATCTTATTGTTGTCTGTTGGATAAGAATCTCATTGTATAGGGCAGGTAGATAGTGAGTATTTAATAAGCACTTAGTAAGGACTAGGCACTGTGCTAAGGACTAGGATACAAATGCAAACAAAAGGAAAGACAGTTCTTGTCTTCAAGGAACTTACTTCTAAGGGGAGACAAAAGAGAATTGAAAAATTATTGAAGGAAGGAAAGTATCCTCAAGGAGTATGTTTCTGAAAGTCAGAAGCACAATTGGAAGGGCAATGAAATTGGCTCACCTGGGGATATACCCAAAATAGAGGCCTTGGAGGAAATTCACCAATGAAAGAAGGAGACCAACATGGTAGAAGCTGTGCCAGGGTGAGGAGACCCCTGGTGAGGGAGGTAGGTCTGAGTGGGAGACATAACATTGAAGTAGCTAAGTTAGTTAGACTATTTAAAAAACAATTATTCTTAGTACCCTGTGCTACCTTTTCTACTGCTTCATGACAGAATCACAAAGGGACCACAAAGGACTGGAGAGCATTTCCCATTTTCCTTTGTTTCATGGGTTGGCATGACCATATATCAATCACCAAATGGCCAGCCTATTGGCAATGATCTTCTCTGCTTAGCTAGTCTGATTCTCACAAATTAGATCTAATCTGTCATCAGAACTGTACTCAGGCTGGAAAGCAGTATTCTGGGATCTGCCAGAGAGAGTTTGCCCTCATCTGACATAGGACCCCAATGCTTTGATGTCATAACGAGGCTTTGCAATAGACTTTATGATAATAATAGATAATAAAAGCCAACTCTCATAAAATTCCAAAGATGTAGTAAAGGCAGAAAATGTCCAAAGGTTCTAGAAAGATTTAGGTAATTCAATGGATAAAAATGACAGTCAGAGAACTGCCTTTGGAGTGAGGAAGACCCAGACTCAAGTCCCATTTCTGGCACATCCTTACTATGTGATTCCAGGCCAATCATTTAAGTTCTCTGATGATTCTCTAAAATTATGAGTTGTAGAAAGGTACATATTTGCAATTTTGAAAGGATCTCCTTCACCAGAAACTCTCTGTACAAGTGATATCCCAGATCTATCCCTTTCCCCCACCAAAAAGTAAATTGAGATCCACAAATAGATTCATAAATCTCAAAGGATTATTAAGGCAAGCACGGGATGTTTAGAGGCCATCCCTTAACCTTTGAAAATAGAATTAATCAATAAACATTTATTAAGTTCCTACTAGGGAGAGGTATGGACAGCTAGGTAGCACAGTGGATAAAGCTCTAGGTTTAGAGTCAGGAAAACTTACCTTCCTGAGTTCAAATCTGGCCTCAGATACTTACTATACTTACTAGCTGGGTGACCCTGGGCAAGTCACTTAACCCTGCTTGCCTTAGTTCCTCATCTGTAAAATGAGCTGGAGTAGGAAATGGCAACCACTCCAGTATCTTTGTTAAGAAAACCCCAAAATCAGGTTTTGGCTATGACAGAAACAGCTGAACACCTACAACAAATGTGCCAGGCACTGGTGCCAAGTGCTAAAATCGCAGAATGTAAGAGCTGGAATGTACTTTAGAAATAATCCAGTCAAAACTTCTTATTTTACAGAAAAGAAAATTTAAGGCATGATTATTTATTATCCAATTTCACATCCCTAGTTACAGTCAGGATTTCAACCAGGTCATTAGATTATTTCTATTGCAATACTGCCTCTTCAAAGCACACTGAAACAAGGAAAACTATGTTTTCTCAACAAATTTCCCTTAGTGGCCTTGTCAAAGACAAAATATTGGGCTGGAGGAAAGATGATAATGTTACATCACTGTATTCCTCAAAATCACAAATAAAAGAACCTTAAAGTTGGAAGAAAACCTCGAAGCCACTGAATACAAGCCATTAATGAACAAGAATTAGCAAACATGTATTCCTGACCATTTTCTTGTCTTCTTGTGTCATGCTCTGATGTGTTTTCTCTCACCCACATGGAAGATCACTCATTTGGAGAGACAATGGTCACCCAGGATAGCAGAAGACAGAGTGCTTTCTTAGCATTTTAAGGTTTTGGAAGTTTCCTGTAGATTGGTTGTTCATCAAATCTCATGCCCAAGAAACTCTTGGGATTTGGAGACAGGGTGAGAGTTTCATGGCAGCTATTTGTTTTTCTTGTAACATCAGGTTTGCCCACTTTTTCTCTTGTATTTTTCAGTTACTGACCAAGCTGAGCACATCTTTAAGGCCAATGTGTTTGTTCACTACCTCATTCCAGTATATGGTTCCTTTTCTTGAGTCTTTGTCTAAATGCAGGATCTCCAAACAATGAGCTAAGTTGCTTAAAAAAATAATTTACTAGAGGAAAATACTTTAAAATGTGATTACATATTAGATAGACATCTAGTAAATAATTGCACATGTACTGCTTTCACTATAAAATGCCACAATTATGCAGATAGGACAGATAGTTCTTGGCAGCCAGAGATGGAGGAGAGAAGAATAAAAGACACAGCACATGAAATTCCTTTTTATTTACCTGGTGCAATTGGGCATGGCCTACTCAGAGCAGGGTACAGGACTGGGAGTCAACGGAATGTTTGGCATGATAAGGAGAACAAAGTACTGAGGAGTTGTTTCTTCAAGTCCTGGCAGGTCTAAATTCTGCCCAAGTTGCGAGCAACTAATTCTACCAGATTTTTTTTCTCTCAAAAACAACTCTTCATCCCATTTTCTTTTCTACAATAATATGTATGTGAGATGATGAGGGCTAAGACCTTGGTGGTAGTATCTTCTAACTGGTCTCTCTCCAGTCTGTCTTGTACATAGTTGCATCACTCACTCAACTTTCAAAGACATGATTCATGCTTTAAAAACCTTCAGTGGCTCCCTATTTCCTGTGCTTCAAATCTAACCCACTGACTTTCAAGATATTCTGTCATTAAACTCTCTCTGATCAACCCAGTGTTGATCCATTCTTCTATTTACCACCCTATATGCATCAGGCATTCCTCTATTTGTGTCTTCACTCCATCTAGACTTCCTTCTCCTTTGTTTTCCCTTATCAATTTATCCAGATCCTACCCATCTTTGAAGGTTCAGCTCAACTCTGTCACATGTAGAAAACTTCCTCTGAAACCTCCCTCATCCATTGCTGGTATCTTCCTTCTCTGGACTATAATAGGACTTACTTCCCTGTTAACATGGAAAGTTACATCTGCATTTGCTATCTTGTCATAGAGCAATAGTCCTAGAAGATATCTTAGAGGTCTTCTAGTCCAGTGATATCAAACTCAAATAAAAATGGAGCCCTGTCAGCCCAAATGAACTTAGAAAACCACAAAATACTATCTATATTGTATTGATTTTTTAAAAAAAATTTTAAAGCATTTCCCGATTACATTTTAATATGGAGAATTTTGTAGGTGATTTGCAGCCTGCAGTAGATTTGACACCCTTCATCTAGTCTAATCCCTTCATTTTACAGATAAGGAAACTGAAAGCCAGGGAATTTAAATGACTTGCCTAAGGTAACACAGCACAGGGAGTAGTTGGCAGAACCAGGATTCAGACAAGTTCTGTAACTGGAAGGTCAATGCTCTTTTCTGTATACCATACTGATCTTTGGGTCCGTATTGTGTTCTACTTAATATGGGTTTATCTTATCTCCCTGCTACTCTGTAAATTCCTTGAGGGAAAGAGCTTTGCCTTAAACTTCATAATTCCTGCCCATTTTCACCAGCCCTCAAGCACCAGTACCTAATACAGGCTGGACACACAGTTAAACACCTGAAAACTACTTATTAATAGGTCAGTGGATTTCTGAGGAAGAGTCCTGGATTTAAAGTCAAAGGGCTAAGCAGGAATGTTATCCCTATCACTTATATTTGTGTGATCTTTACCTCTCCAAATCTCAGGTTCCTCTTCTGTAAATGACAAGATTGCTGTGACCATATGTTAGGGGAATAGTGGAGGGATCTTGGGCATGAAAACCACTTTAACTCTGCTTCCACAATCTCCAGCAGCAGTAGAGCTACTTGGAGATCTACTGATAATATTAATACCAGAAGACAAAGTTTGTCTTGCCAACCCATTCTCCCTTTCAGTCTCTCCTTCCCCTGAACCTCCTTCCCCTTCAAATACTACTCCCCCCTCCATTATTTATCTCTTTTCATTAAAAAAAAATTGAGTTCCAAATTCTCTCCCTCTCTCCAACTCCATTCCTACCCATTGAGAAGGAAAGTAACATGATATCCGTCATAAATGTGAAGTCATGTAAAATATTTCTATATCAGCTGTTACCTAAAAAAAGCAAGAAAAATAAAATAAAAAGCATATGCTTCAGTCTCCACTCAAAAGTCATCAGTTCCCTTTAGAAGCAGATAGCATTTTTCATCTTAAGTAATTTAGAATTGTCTTGAATGTTTGTATTGATCGGGGAGCTAAGTCTTTCACAGTTGAACATTTTTACAGTATTGCTGTTACTAGGTATTCCTTGTTCTCTTAATTTCACTTTGCATTAGTTCAATAAGTCTTTCCAGGTTTTTCTAGAACCATTCACCTTGTTATTTCTTGTAATACAATAGTATGCTATCACAATCATATGCCACAGCTTGTTCAGTCATTCCCCAACTGATGGGCATCCCCTCAATTTCCATTTCTTTGCTATCACAAAAAGAACTGCTATAAATATTTTTGCGCATGTGGGTCCTTTTCCTTTTATTTCTTTGGGATACAGACCTAGTGGCAAATAGCCGGTATTTTTGAAGGGCCCTGTCTTCCTAAGTAGAGTCACAGAATTAGAGCTGGATAAAACCTTAGAGTTCATCTAGTCTCAACCCTTCACTTTCATGTAAATTTCAGATGTAAATCACTTGTCCAATGTCACAGCGCTCCCTTCCTGTGAATTTGTGTCTTCATGGGGTCTTGTCTAGAGAGTACATTAACCCAAAAGAGAAACTCAAATGGTGGAAATTTTCAGATGCTGTTCAAGGCTGGTGCAGGAGATATTTTTGTATTGGGGGGAAGAAGGGGAGTGCCTTTCATTCTTTCTTAGATTATAGCCTGTCTACAAATGTCCTGATTTGTGGGGGAGGTAGATTTCTATTTCTGTGCCCTAGGCATTCTGACTTCATCTTCATTCCCTTATCATTCTAAGAAAAATGAAGATGAAGAAAGAAATAAAGAACATATTTGAGCCTGAGGATAAGGGCTTAATTAAATAGGCTTGTAGGCTTGCAAAAGTGGAGGGATTGCAGAGACAAAAAAAAAAGAAGAAAAAACCTAGTAGATGGACTAGTTATTAGAAGCAAGCCGGGTTCTAGACCTGGTTCTGCTGTTGTCTTACTATGAGGCCTTGGCCAGGTTATTTCATGTTCTAGGCTTCAGGTTCCTCATCTATAAAACGAGGGAATTTGGACTGGGCCAGGGGTAGGGAACCTGTGGCCTCAAGGCCACGTGTGGCCTTCTAGGTCCTCAAGTGCAGCTCTTTGACTGAATCCAAACTTCACAGAACAAAGGATGAGGATTTGTGAAGTTTGGATTCAGTCAGAGGGCCACAGCTGAGGACTTAGTGGCCTCGAGGCTGCATGTTCCCCGCCACTAGACTAAGCCACATTCAAGACCCCTTCTAGGTCTAAATTCTATGATTCCACTCTCAATAATAGGAGAAAGATTGCTGCTATTGAGGGGTCCATCAAGTTTTCATGTGTAAGGAAGAAGAGGCAGGTACCTCCCAGTTCTGCTCCAACATTGGAGGATGAACGTGCCAGGATCTGGGTGGAAACAATCCTATTTGCAGGAATCCAGTGATGCCTCTAGATTGTGTCAACTAGTACCTATTTTATAGGCATAATGATAGCAATTATAATGCTTTAATGTTTTCAATGCACTTTACAAATACCTCATTTTGTCCTCAAAGCAACTTTGGCAGGTAAGTACTATTATCCTCATTTTATGGATAAGGAAACTGAGGCAGACCATGGTTAAGTCACTTGTCCAGGGAGGCTGGATTTGAATTCAGGTCTTCTGATTGCAGGTCCAATGATTAAAACTGTATTTAATCGAGCATCTGCTGCATGCCGTTGTTACACTTGACCCTGTGCTATCACAGAAGGCAAGTTATGATGAGCTGCGTTATGGTGATATCTTCCTCTGGTTCCTTTGTGGCAGTGTCTTTTGATTTTCCTTTCCTGGTCAAAAGGAGCTGTGCAACTGGTACATTGATGAAGGATGGGTTTGTAGAGAGTGGGAGACCAGAAGAGTAAGGAAGTCTGAGCTCTAGGGGAGAAACTAAGGGTTAAGAAATATGAATGCACCCCAAGTCAGAGCCTACATGGTCAGGACAAAGGCCAAAGCACGGGCATCTACTACCGGTAAGAAACAGCTGAAGGGTTAGAAATCACCATCACCTTAACCGCTGACATTTGTACACAGCCTCAAAGTGCCGAAACTCTTCAAATACACATGCAATTTTTGCCTCATGACCCATGACCTAATAAAGTAAGCACAACAGGTATTATTTCTTCCCATTTTACAGCTGAGGTAACTGAGGCTCAAGGAGGCAGAACCATGGAATAATACAACTGGAAGGGACCTCAGAAATCATCTATTTTAGTCCTCTCACATTTGGATGTGAGAAAGCAGGGTCTCAAGAAGCAAAGCAAATTCACTTGCTTTTTCATGGTCACATTGCTCATGAATAGAAGCAATGAGCCTAGAATCTGGATCTCCTGGCTGTTATTTTCTGAGGCTCCATTTCTTCTCAAAGGCATGCAAGTCATCATGGTACCAGTAATTGGGTGTGAGAGCTCTTTCTTTTCCCCAGGAATTTTATGTAAGGAGGAATAGTAATATGGGTGCCTTACTGCTACTTTTTCAGTGAGCAGAGTTAGCTCGGCCTATCTGAATCCAGGTATCATTAGTGGAAGCATCCGTTTCTCCTAGCTTCCTAGGGACTCGCTGCCCCACAGTCAGAAATCAATCACTGGCTCTCCTTCTGAGGGATCTCCACCTCCCAGGAACGCAAGTTCATCAATCAATCAGCACAAAGTTAGTAAATACCTACTATGTGTTAGGCGCTGTGCTAGGTACTGGGTATTTATATCTTTATAGATTAAAAAAAGAAGAAACAGGCCTTGCTTGCCCTCAAGGAGCTTTCTACTAGGAGAAATAATATAATTATGTGTAAGTAGATACAAGAGCAGCCAGGTGGTGCAGTAGATAGAAGACCAGGCCTGGAGTCAGAAAGACCTAAGTTCAAATTCAGCCTCAGACACATATTTGCTGTGTGACCTTGAGCAAGTCACTGAATCTTCTTTGCTTCAGTTTCCTTATCTATGAAATGACATGGACAAGGAAATGGCAAAGCACTCCAGTATAAATCCCAGAAGGAGGTCATGAAGAGCTGGATATAATTCAAAAATGACAAAATAACAAAGTAGATGCAAAATATATACAAACAAATTGTGTGTGTGTGTGTGTGTGTGTGTGTGTGTGTGTGTGTGTGTGTGTGGCATTTGAGCTTTGGAAGAGCCAAGAGATTTTAAGAAACACATGAGGAGGGTGTGTATTCAGGGTATGGGTGGTGCCAGACTGTGCAAAGGGATGGAGACTGGAGATGAACATGGTAGGGTTTCTTCCTGACACAAAATCAAATGCAAGTTTTTAAGAGAGAACTCACACAAAGGAATGATAGAGATCCAAATCCAAATCCTCTGAGAAAGGAGTCATGGGACAGTCTCTCTGCGTAAGTTTGCAATTCAAATCTAACTATCTGTGAGACCACTGGCAGGTCACTTAGCTGTCCCAAGCCTCAGTTTTCTTGCCCGTAAAGTGTGGAGGTTCAATTAGATAGTCTCTAAAGTACCTGCAAATTGAGGCTGAATCAGGGTTGCTTTTCAATTGTTTGAAAACATTTCTATTGTGGAACACAGCCTGGTTTAATTAAATAATGCCTTCCCTGACAAAACAGCCAGAGCAAGTCTTCCTTTACAGAGGAAGGCATCCAGAGATAGTAACCCATTCCAGTCAGATGTTACCTGCTATCGCATCAAATAATAATGACTAACATTTATACAGCTCTTTAAAGCTTGCAAAACGCTTTACACATATGGTCTCTTTTGTCTCCACAACATTCCAGCAAATTGGGTGATATTCTTACCCCCATTACACAGATGAAGAAATAGACTGAGCAAGGGCTTAGTGACTTGCCCTGGGTCATACAGCCAGTGTGCGTTTGAGTCAGAATTTGAACTCGGATCTTCGAGACTCCAAATCTAGCATTCTATCTACTGTGCTACCCAGCTGCCTACCCTTTTGTTGACTTTTCTCTGACCCTGTCCCCCCATACCATAGGATTTGATAGGGAGTATCTTCTGCCTCTGTCAACCACAGACCCACCTGCCTCAGAGGTGAAAAACCTAAAGGTGTAACACTACTGACCTCACAAATATGATACTGAAGTGTTTTTTTTTGTTTTTTTTTTTTTGGTTTGGTTTGGTAACTTCTTTTCCATTTCCTGCCTGGGTAGGAACTAGTGTTTAAAAAACAAAACAAAACAGATAGCTTTGGTTCTGCAGGTGAAGGGCTGGAGAAATGGCAGCAGGTGGTTGGAGAGTGAGAATTACAGAAGAACATTTTAGGGCAATAAAGTGTCTTGTTGATTCCCAGGGCTGGAGGCAAGTTAAATCTTTTTAACTTTCATGGCAACTTCTTACATTTTCTGGGGGTATGGGGAAAGAGAGAAGTCCTAGGTAGGCTCTCACAAAGGCTATGCTGGAAACCCACAGAGAATTCAGAGATTTTCATCATCGCAAGATGCTATTGAGCTCCCATTCAGGGCATGCTGCTTAACCTTGGTGTTGTAGTAGCAGAGTCCTGCCCAGTAAGTACCACAAACTGTGCCCAGGGCAAGTACCACAAAGTGTACCCCAAGTTGAGGAGGTGGGGTGGGACATTGACCATTTTTTGGAGGAGACTATAATCCCAGGACACCAATCGGAGAGTGCTCACCAAGAGGTTGCCATGTGGGGGTAGGGGTAGCTCTCTATTTTAACTGATCATTCTTGCTAATTAAGTGCCAAGCCTTATTGTTCTCATGGGTAGAATGTTGAGCTTGGACTCAAGGAAACTCAAGTTCCTGAGTTCAAATCTGGTCTCAGATACTGAGGTGTGTGATCTGTGTGATCCTGGGCAAGTCACTTAACCCTTTTTATCTCAGGTCCTCATCTGTAAAATGATCTGGACAAGGAGAGGGCAAACCACTCTAGAACTTTGCAAGAAAACTCCAGATGGGGTCTAGAAGTGTTGGAAAGGCTTGAACAACAGCAATTTTAGCTGGGGGAGGGAGAGAAAACAAAGATTAGATAAGATACGGTCTTTTCTAAGACAGGGAACCTGCATTTGAATAGGCGATGCTGCCAACAAAGATGGCTATGACACAAAACTACTACATGATCGGTGCATTAAAGGTATACACAGCTAATTGCTATGGGATGTACAAGGAGAAAAGCCACTATCAACCGAAAAGATCTTCACCGAGGAAGCATATGACTTGTGCTTTCAGAGATGGGTAGAGTTTAACAGGAACAGATGGAGGAGATTTTGGGCATAAGGTGTAGAGTTCCTGGTGCTCTCTCACTGAGCCACCTAGCTGCCCAGTAACAT